>BLBF01000037.1:19267427-19294121 GCA_015471245.1 Laticauda colubrina
ATTCCATTCCATTCCATTCCATTCCATTCCATTCCATTCCATTCCATTCTATTCTATTCTATTCTATTCTATTCTATTCTATTCACCCACTTTAGCATTTGAATAGAAAACTATTTCGACCTGCAAATTAGAACTACCTGGTGTACTTTGTTTGTGGTCTGGCTGCAGCTAAGTTTGCAAAATTTTCAGATGGCTATCTGTGGTTAGGTCATGGATTCATATGTGGCTCCCAAAACATAAAACTTATGAATGAAGGTCCCAGGATAATGTTGCAAGATCCAATCGGGGTCAGTCACCGAGACCAGAATGTCTTTAGAGCTTTCGGACCCATGTTGGAACCCATCTTCAGGGATCTTCTCTCTAGCCAAAAATTACTTTTACCCAATTTGGGATCATTTACTCAGGATTGCATCAGGTCCAGCCCAAGAATGACATAGAATAATCCAGTCAAAGTCCAATTCTTTATTTGTCTACACACAATAAACAAGGCTTTCCCGACCTTGGCAACTTTAAGAGGAGTGGACTTCAATTTCATGGTATTGGAGAAGATTCTTGAGAGCCCCTTGGACTGCAAGGTGATCCAGTCAGTCAACCCTAAAGGAGATCAACCCTGAACCAAGATCCTGAATCTGGAGCTCAAATACTTTGGCCACTTAATGAGAAGAGAGGACTCCTTAGAGAAGCCCCCAATGTTGGGGAAGATGGAAGGCAAATGGAGAAAGGAGTGAAAAAAAGGAGATGGTTAAATGGTACCATCAATGCAATGATGGTGAATTTGGGCAAACTCTGGGAGACAGTGGAGGACAGGGGGGCGTGGCATGCTGTGGTCCATGTGGGTCACAAAGAATCGGACATGGCTTAGTGACTGAAAAATGTCCACTTTCTGCTGGTTGTGGAATTCTGGGAGTTGAAGTCCACACATCTTAAACTTCCTAAAGCCCATGTCACACTGAACCAATGGATGCAAAGAGGATGTAAAACGGACAAAAAACCTTGCCACCCATTCGAAAACGCGATGTACTCACTGCCTCCATTTTGCTTCCTCTCTATCCGTCCAGCATCCGTTTATTGACGTTTCATCCGCTCTGAAAGTTTTGGGCTGCCCAAAACTTTTGCGCAGAAAATGTATCCAGTTCGTCCGTTCTGCATCCGCTACGCATCCATTATGCATCCATTACGCATCCACTATATCCGCTTGGCGTCCGCTGTGTATCTGCGCAACTCGCATCCGCCCGGACGCAGGGAGGAAGCAGAACGGATGTGGAACAGATGCAGAATGGATGCAGCATGGAAACAAAGCATTTAAAGCGGAAATAACGTTCGCAGAGGGAACCTATCTCGGATATTAAGGATGTCTAGAGGATGCCTAGAGGATGCCTAGAGGATGCAAAGGGACACCTATACTGCCTATAAAAAGGGGGAGAAACTTGTCTGCATCTCACTTTCAGACCAGCAGCCCACCTGTGCAGACCTCTGCAGCCTTCATCTGCCTCTTCCTCTTCCACAGCATCCAGTCATGTCCACCGTGGATCATACCACAGTCCTTTTGGCAGCCACCATCCTTCTGCAACAGTACGAAGCCATCTACAGGCTCTGTGAACTCTACCACGGGAAGAAAAAGAGGTGGCCAAGAAGCGTCTGGGTCTGAAAATGGATCGGGAGAAGAGCAGAGTACGGACTGTACAACAAGCTGATGGTGGAGCTCAGGAACGAAGACACTCGGGCATTCCAGAACTTCATGAGGATGCCTCCAACCATGTTTGACGAAGTTGTGCAGCGCCTGACACCCAGGTTGACCAAGGCAAACACCAACTTCCAGCCCAGCCTGGAACCTGGGCTCAAGGTGGCACTGACTCTGCGCCACCTGGCCTCAGGGACCACCTACAAAAGCATGCAGAACGGCTGGAGGGTGCCACACAACACCATCAGCATTGTGGTCAGAGAAGTGGTGCAGGCCATCATCGAAGAATACAAGGAGGAGCTCCTCCAGTGCCCCTCCACTGAAGAAGGATGGAAGAAAGTTATAGAGCAGTGGTATCAGAGGTGGAACTTCCCACACACCGTTGGAGCCATCAATGGCAAGCACGTGGCCTGCAAAGCTCCAGCCAAGTCGGGGTCCACTTATTTCAACTAGAAGGGCTTCTTCAGCATCGTCCTCTTCGCCATGGCCGATGCTGACTACAAATTCATGTACATTGATGCTTCAGGCTACGGCTCATCTTCAGATGCCCAGGTATACAACGCCAGTCACCTCAAGGAGGGGCTGGAAGGCAACCTCATCGTGGGCTTCCCAGATCCAGACCCCTGCCCAACGACATGCAAGATGTGCCCTACTTCATTGTGGGTGATGACGCCTTCTCCCTCACAACCTACCTCATGAAGCCATACAGTTCCAGACTCCTGACCCGTGAAGAGAGGATCTTCAACTACAGGCTGTCCAGGGCAAGGCAGGTGGTGGAGAACGCCTTTGATATCCTGGCCAACAGGTTCCAGGTACTTCTCACCACCATGCAGCATCGCCCAGAGACCGTGAGGAGGATCGTGGAAGCTTGCTGCATCCTGCACAATCTCATGCACATCCGCTACCCAGTCTTGCAGAACAGGCTCCTGGACCATCAACAAGGCAATGGGGACATGCAGCCTGGGGAATGGAGGCAAGGGCGAAACCTGATCGACACTGAGGATGTGCAAGGCCACAACAGAGCCTCACGGGAAGGGAAGAAGCAGTGCAACCTCCTGAAACACTGGTGCAACTCCCCAGCTGGAGCGGTGGAATGGCAAGACAGGATAGTAGATGCTTAATGGATGCTTCCTTCAGCCTGTCTCATCACACAGATGAGATTGGGCCATGTATGTTGGGTGGGCCTACAATGAACAGGGCGTTTAATAAAGAGTTGTGTTTGTGTTCAAATGTGTGGATCAATGCTTACATTGTTATTGATAAAAAAGGGCCATAGGTGTGGCACCTGGGAGAGTAGACCATACAGTCCCACTATACTTGCACTGGAGGTTTACCTATCCCACAGCTATTAGCCATCCCAAAGGTATCCCTGCTCATTCCACAGGTATCCCTGCCCACCCCACTGCTATCTTAACCCATCCCACAAGCATGCAAAGGCTTAAGCCAATTCTAAAAGTTTCCACCAAGACTTTAAAAAAAAAACAAATGAAGCAAGTGTGTGAATCAAAGATAAACTTTACTGAACAACAAGCTGTAAAAAAAAAATGACCCAAGTCAAGTGTCCAAATAAAGTCCACAGGTAGCCAGCTACCCGGTCTCTGGCAATCTTCTTGGTCACTCGGAGGTGTGCCCAGTCTCAGGGGTGAAGGGTCCAGGTGCTGTGGTGGTGGGTGGTGCTGGAGTGCCTGGCCTCGAGAGGACAACAGGGGACGGTGTGTTGAGAAAGATCTCGGATAGCTGAGAGGTCCTTCCTCCATGCCATGGGGTGTCAGCCCCAGTACTGATAACAGATGTACTGAGGCCGGGCTTGGTTGTGGGGTGGAGGAAGGAGTAGTGTAGTGGGGCTGTCTGCTCTGCAGCTGGGTGAGGACTGGCATGGGTGGCATCATTGGCCTGGGTGGCATCGCTATCGTCGGTGGCATCATTGTCGTGGGTGGCATCGGTGGCATCAGTGAAACAGGTGGCAACGGTGTCACCCGATGACTCTGTGCCTGGACTGGGAAGGACTGCTGCCTGTGCTGCTGAACCTCCTGGTAGCCGTAGCCCTGGTAGGTGAGGGCCTGTGGGAAGCCTTGGAATGGGAGGGACATCACCTGGGGTGGAGGAGCAGACCTGGACTGGGTGGGAGCAGGTTCCTCTGGGTCTGGAGGGTTGTGAAGCAGCTTGGTGATCCAGTCCTTCACCAGCTGGTACTGTGGATC
Organism: Laticauda colubrina; assembly: GCA_015471245.1. Taxonomy (NCBI): domain Eukaryota; kingdom Metazoa; phylum Chordata; class Lepidosauria; order Squamata; family Elapidae; genus Laticauda; species Laticauda colubrina. Next base: position 19,271,310 of record BLBF01000037.1, read on the forward strand.
CGCCATTTCCTTGAGGCTCTGGTTGACATAGGTGAGGAAGGGCTTGCGGTTGGAGGATGAGGAGTCGGTGTGGACCAGCTGAGAGAGGAGATCTATGCTGGTGCGGATGGTGTCCCTGATCTCCAGCAGGACAGTGTGGATCTGCCCCTCCTGCTGTCCGGCTCTCTGCCTTTCTGCGGAGGCGGAGCTGGGGTGTGTGGATGCGGCTAGGACTGTGGTGGACTCGATGTCTCCTTTCTCCCACCGCACCAGGGAGTCCTCTACGCACTCCACCACACTTACCACACCTGTCCACGGGTTCTCCGCCGTGGCACGCTCCACAGAAACCTGCCTGGAGAGAGGGACTGACTCTCGACCGGAAGAGGACTGGCTCTCAGCAGGCTGCCGGAGAGAGAGGGTCATGAGAGGGGCTGCTGGTGCTCCTCGGTGGCGGACCTCACCCTCCAGGAAGCTGCACCTGGCCATGACGTAGGTCTCTCTGTCCGTCAGCTACACAGTGGCCTGGCCAGATTTCTTCAGGTGCAGCTTCCCATTCCAGGTGTGCATGTGCTTCCACCAGCCGAGGAGCACCTCTGAAGTGTAACCCATACTCTCTGCCCTCTCTCTCCAAGCAGCCTGCTTCCGCTTGGTGTCCCTGTACAGCCGGTGTCCCTTCCGCCACAGATAGTCGTTCTCTCTCAGCCACTCCAGCACCTCATCCTCGTGCGCCTCCTCAATATAGTATTGCCTCCTCTCCTGTTGTCGCATATGCCTCTTCCTCCCTTTGGCTGGACCAGATGGGCCCTCATCAGAGGGGCTCCCAGGTAGTAGGGGCTGCTCCTCCACACCACCACCAGCAGCAGCAGCACCAGCAGAATCATCATCATCATCATCACCATCATCATCATCCTCACCAGCAGGATCATAATCATTATCATCATCATCATCATTATCAGCAGCAGCAGCAGGATCATCATCAGCAGCAGCAGCAGCAGCGGCAGCAGGAGTAGCAGCAGCAGCAGCAGCAGGACCAGCAGGACCAGGATCAGCAGCAGTAGAGTAAGCACCAGCAGGGCCAGCAAGTCCAGGAGCACGAGCAGGACCAGGAGCATGAGCAGGACGAGTAGGACGAGCAAGACCAGGAGCACGAGCAGGTCGAGCAGGACCAGCAGGACCAGGAGCAGCTTCAACAGAGTAAGCACCAGCAGAAGCACCAGCACCATCAGAAGCACCATCACCAGGAGCAACTTCAGCAGAAGCCCCAGCAGAAGCAGAGTCAGGGGCAGGGGGTGGGAGGTTGGCCCTGTCCCTCTTGCCAGGGATGGCGGCAGGTTGCTGAGGCTTTCGCTTCCTCCCCATGGTTGTGGGGTTGCTGGCTGGCAGGAAGCCTGGCAGGAAGGCTGGCAGAAAGCATGGCAGGAAGGCAGGCAGGCACCAAGGCTGGCTGGAAGGAAGGTTGGCAGGGCAGGAAAGGAACTTGAAGTGTCCTGCAGCAGGTCTTTCCTCGGAATGCTGGCCACGTGCAAGCTGCTTCCCTTTATTTCCGGGGGGGCTTACGTAATACTTCCCCCCGCATGCGCAATTAATGCTCAGCATCCGTTCCGCTTCCGCTGTGCATCCGTTAGGCTTCCGCTGTGCATCTGCTTTGTCCGCTGTGCATCCGCTGTGCATCCGCTTCATCCGTTCGGCGTCCGTTCTGCATCCGCTGTATCCGTTCCGCGGCCGCTTTGCTGAGGCCCCCCAGAAGCCCTGCAGTTGCGCCATCTGCTCCCATCTGCTCTCATCCGCTTCCATCCGCTGGCCTTCCGTTCTGCATCCGCTTTTGCATCCGCCCTGCGTTCTCCCCGCGTCCGTGTTATCCGCTCTGGTTATGCAAATTTTTGCCCCTTTTAAGAGCGGATAACAACGGATGGAACATTTTGCTCATCTGCTGTGTCCTTTTTGCATCCATTGGCCAGTGTGACATGGGCTTAAGGTTGAGAAACACTGCAGCAGACAGAATCTTGCCAGACTGCACCTATATTATTCCAATCCTAATGGATTTACCGAGGAGATTTCAGGAAGTGGCTATCCTAAATCTCTTCCTCTGTCTCTGCTTGGCTCTGGGTCTGTGCTGCTTCTTTTCTTGCCCCCTCTCGCTTGAAAGTGCTCTCTCCTTCCATGGAAACTGCTGATTCACTGTAGTCCATCATACAGCCTCCCCATTCATAGCCACCGCATCCCAATATCCTAATGTCCTAAAAGGACATTGCACCCATCCCCCTTTCCTCCAGATAGCATGGGGTTAGAGAAGTTGCCTCCCATCAATTCAGAGAACCCAAAGCAGGCAAGGGCTGTTTTCAATTTATTTTCTGCAATGCTAGGATGTCTGCATGAATACACCAGATATGGAACACAAGATGTTTCCAATTCAGATGCAGTAACGACACATTCAAGCAGCCGGAACTGGAAAATTCATTTGAGACTAGATGAAACAGCAACTTCTTTTCATATTTCTAAAAGCTAAATCTAAACGAATAAATGCATATAAATAAGGGGTTACTGCTGTGTATTTTAGAGGGGTTTTCTGTACAATCAGTTTGTCATGCATGCAACCGGGAGCAAGGAAGTGGAAGGGACTGGATTTGAGGAACAAGGAGACAACCTGGACAATTTTTTTTACATGTCCACACACTCTATAACAATGTGTGTATAATAGTGTATAACAAGCTAGCATAGTTCCAATATCTTAGGGCCTCCCCCCAAAAAGAAGGGGTCAAGCTATCCTCCAAAGTACCTGAGGGCAGGACAAGAACTAATGGATGGAAACTAAACCAGAAGAGAAGCAACCTAGAACTAAGTGAGAATAATTCACCAGTGGAATGACTTTGCTTCCAGAAGTTGTGGGTGCTTCATCACTGCTGGTTTTTAAGAAGAAACTGGACATCGTCTGAAATGGTATAAGACAGGGGTGTCAAACTGAAGGCCTGCGGGACAGATCTGGCCCATAGGGTGCTTAAATCCAGCCTGCAGGGCTGGCCTGGAACTATCAAAGGACTGGTCTGTGGTGCCTCTGATGGCTACAATGGGCTGCGTGCAGCCCCACCCCCACCCCCGTGCCTTGTTTTCACCCTCCATGGCTTTCTGCAGCATTTTGCTAGCTGAAAACAGCCTGACAAATTGTCTGAAAAGGGGCTGGAAACGAACTGAAAAACAGGCCAAAAGGGGGCTGAAAACCAGATGAAAACCAACCAAAAAAGGGGCTCAAAATGGGCTGAAAAATGGGCCAAAAATGGGCCCCAAAACAGCCAGCAGAGTGTTGCAGGAGGCCATGGTGGTGAAAATGAGGTACAGGGGGGCCACGGTGCAGGTGGCATCTGTTCTCCCATCCTCATCATTGCCCCCCTCCATTAGCTTGCGGAGAAGAACTACAATAGTGACCTGCCCAGCCCTCGAAGAAATCCCCTTTGACACCCCTGGTATAAGATGTCCTGCTTGAGCAGGGGTTGGACAGAGGTCAGAGGTCCTCCAAGGTCCTTTACAATGCTTGTCATTCTGTTGTAATTGTTACATCTCCTTCCTACTTTGCTAAGGCTGAAGAATCATCTTTGCAAGAGAGTTACAGGTTCAGAGAAACAAAATACGAGCAAGATGCCACCCCAAAACCAATTGTAAAATAATAATAAATCAAGTGGCTAGGATCCTTCTTGATGCAGAAGACAATTTGGATCCTAAGTTGGTTAAATTTATATGTCACCCATCTCACAGACAAGGTGACTCAGAGTACCCAGGTTAGTGTGCTGAATTGAAAGAAACCATTCAGGATGAAGGTTCAGAAATGAGTGGTGGTATTCTACCAGTTCGGCCCAGTTCTGCCAACCCAGTAGCAGCAATGAGCAGCGGAGACCAAACCAGTTCTCTCTGCCCTCCTGTTGTGGTTTGCCGGCAGCAGGTGCAGATGGCTGAGGTCTCTGAGAGTGAGGACTCAGATGAGAGACCTGCTTGTGAGGCAGGGATGGGGCCAGGATCATCAGGGAGTGGAATGCTGCCTTTGGAGATGCTGGAGGCTGGCAGCAGTGAGGAAGAGGCCCCCAAGGAGCCTGTACTCAGTGTGCATGCACGCAGGGCTGCTCGAAGGAAAGAGCAGCTGCAGCAGCACAGGCGACTCAGGAGTAAGGCTGCAAGGTGATGGCGCCTCCCTTAAGGGATAAAAGCCAGCCCTCAGAGCTGGAATTCTTTGCAGGAAGCAAAGAAGTTCTTACACTTCAAGTCTTGTGGAAGTTCGGACTATCCTGGTTTGTGCTTGAAGAATTTTTGTTTGGAATATTTCCTTGCAATTTAATCTAGTGTTCTTGGCAGCCTTTTGTTCTTATCTGGGACAATTCGTTTTAATAGCGTTTTTAATGTGAATGCACGGAATTCACAGAGAAGCATTAAAAAGGTTTTGCTTTTATCTCTGTTTGGTGTTTGTTTGCTTGGAACGAGTCTTGGTTCAGAATACCACCTGGGCTCTCATACCTTTATCCTCTGCTTTTGAAGCACAGCTGCTTTGCGCAGCACAGCAGAGTGCTGCGCGGCAGCTGCTCAAGCAACTAGGAGAGTGCAGGTTCGCAGGAGGTGAATTGGAATGACTGTGCCTGTGCAAATTATATGTTTGGCATGCATGCACATGCAAAGCATGCCCATCAAGCCATGCCCACCAAACTGGTGGTAAAACTTTTTGAATCCCACCACTGTTTGTAATGTGTAGAACCAAGTTTGGGGCGAACATGGACCGAAACTGAAATACATGGCGTTGCATGTACACACATGAAATGCTGTCACAGCTCTGTTGCTGAACTTGGGAATCTTTTAGGATGGAGTTTCCTCCTTCTCCCTTTTCCTATCTCATCCTAGGAAAACAAAGCCATGTTCCAAGCTTGGCCAAGCAGCCTCCATTTATATCCAGCGTCCTTTTTTGCTTAGAGAAACCTCACAAGGTTGGGGAAATAAATCAGGCCAAAAACTCTTGCAAACAGGCCGGGCAAATCTATTTTCAGTCTTTGACCTGCATCCAGGGTTCATTTCAACTGGAGTTCTGGCTTCAACTCTGCTTTATCAGCTGGAATGACGAGTTCACTGATCCGGCTTCTTTGTCATGGTACAAAAGCCACATCAAAAGAGCTCAAGGCCAGGACAGCGAAAGCACCTTCAAAGCGAGGGGGAAGCAGCCTCTCTACCCTAAATTCTACCCAGGGCACTTTGTATTATTTTATAGTTATGCAAGGGGAATAGTAGCAAGAGTTGACAGAGAATACGTCTGCCTGCTCTCCTTAGCCACAGAAGGAATCCTATCTGCATCATTATATTTCAAAGGAAGAAATGATGGCTTGCGATGTGTAATTCTGCAACTCCTGGGGGGAGGGTCACTTTGATGTATGGGTAGTCCTTATGACCATTCATTTAATAACTGTCCAAAATTACTGGGGGGAAAATGACTTTTGAGTGATCCTTGCACTTATGACCATTGTAGCATCCCCACGTGATTAAAATTCAGGTGCTTGGCAATGTATGTAAATGGTTCCAGTGTCCCAGGGTGATGTGATTTGCATCTTTCCTGGGGTGTGTGTGTGTGGAATGTCTAACAAGTCAAATCAATGAAGGAACCCAGGTGCTCTTAGGGACGGCACGCTTCACTTAATAAACGCAAATAGACTGATATCTGCTACACAACAGATGATAAGACAAAAGACTCTGGCTCTACCTGGAGAGAGCAGAGTGAAAGAGAAAGATTGGGGGGGGGGGGCTCTTTGCTCCTTGGCCTTTTTCTGTCCCTGCAAATTTTTGCATTGCAAAATGCAAAGACTTTCAAAAAGAAATAGAAGAAAACAAAGATAGGGCCAATAGTCACAGGTGCCTTGGGTGCAATCCCAGAACATCTGGAGCACCACTTGAATACCATTGGCATTGACAAAATTCCCATCAGTCAATTGCAAAATAGTTGCCCAGAGTCACTTGGTTGAGTTGGTTAGCTGTAGAGCAGAGTAGAGAAGAGTAGAATGGGGTTGAGAAAGGTAGAGAGAGGCAGAATGGGATAGAGAGGGGTAGAGTAGAGAGGGGTAGAATAGAATAGAGTAGAAAAGAGTGAAGTGGGGTAGAGAGAGGTAGAGTAGAGTAGAGTAGAGTAGAGTAGAGTAGAGTAGAGTAGAGTAGAGTAGAGTAGAGTAGAATAGAGTAGAGTAGAGTAGAGTAGAAGATAAAGAGAGAGAGAGAGAGAGAGAGAGAGAGAGAGAGAGAGAGAGAGACAGACAGACAGACAGACAGACAGACAGACAGACAGACAGACAGACAACTTGATGTGGAACACCTTACATCCTGTGATGATACCTATAACCCCCATCAAACCCCAACATCTGGCTATCCCTGGTCTTTGGGAAAGCCTCAATGGATGGATTAAAAAAGGCCAAATCCAGGGTCGAAACATCTGGCTGACTGCCCAATAAACCCATAACAATGTGGATTTTGTGAATTTGACCATTGGTGGAGACTCCTGGCTATCTTGGCCTCTTTGCTCCTTGGCCTTTTTCTGTCCCTGCAATCATGAACATGCTTGAAGGTCCTAATGTCCTCACGATGAGACACGATGAACTTCAGGACAATTTTACAACTAGCAGCCTGCTTTTTGTGTGTTTGTCCTGATTAACACATCTGGGTGGGAAGCAAAGGCTAGTGAGTCCAATTTTGGTGTCCATACTTAATCAGGTGGAGGCAGGGGATGGCTCATCCTGAGCTTTTGCAATGGCCATTGTGAACCTGGTTTTGAGGAACTGAGGATTGTCTGGGGAGCAAGGAGCCCTCAGAAGTGAACCAGAGGTGGTATTCAGCCGGTTCTCACTGGTTCTGGAGAACCGGTTGCAGAAATTTTGAGTAGTTCGGAGAACTGGAAAATCCCACCTCTGACTGGCCTCACCCCCATCTCTTCTCTGACTCCCGAGTCCCAGCTGATCGGCTGGATCTTCTTTTGTTGCCCTGCACAGGAAAACAGAGCTGGAAAGCAGGTTAATGGGGTGGGAAGGGAAGAGGGATTTTACAGTATCCTTCCCCTGCCCCCTGCCATGCCCACCAAGCCGCACCCACAAAATCGGTAAAATAATTTTAATCTGACCACTGAAGTGAATCTTTAGGGTGTCGCATGTAGCACTTGATTTATGCATTCAAACATTTTTTTTTCCACTTTAGCTTCTGCAGTTCATGGAAGACTTATCATGTTTCTTTGAATGCTGATAAATTAAGATTGCCACAAAACATCTTGGTGTGATGCTACTGGAGCTGCAGTATGACAGGTGTAAGACAGCATATGTCCTAGATCAGAGTAGGGAAAAACTCCAGCCTTGCACAGGAGGAGACACACTGCTGGAGCACCTAATGTCTGTGACAACCAGGATTTCGCTTGCCATCTAAAATGTGCTCCTCTGCCCTGCATTCCAAACCGGATCGGCTTATCGGAGAAGATATTTATGGAGATTCTCCGTCACCCAGGTCATGGTTTTCTTTTTCTTTTTTTTGATTGAAAGGTTTTTTTTTTTATTTTTTACACAAACAAACAAAACATAAACATAAAACCATCTTAATTACATACAGTGTGTCGGTTGGTACAAATCTCTTGTGCACAATCTCTGTAGTCTTTTCCTTCTAGTTTAAATTAATCCTCATACTGTAAATCCACTATATATATTTGTATTGTTATCACTTGCTAGACTGTTACTAATATTCCATCACTTTATGTGAGCAAATCACCATTTTTAGTTAGCCTACTTTATAGCATTCAGTTCATCATCTCAAAGGTGCTTTTTCATGAGGCAACCAGACTTTCTTTGTTCTTTCTTAAAGACGTTTTGTTTCTTGTTCCACATTCTGGACAGAGAGAACTGCTGGTTTGAAAGAGGAGTCAAAGAGGCCGTCTGTTTTACTATTGAATATAGATAGGGATACAACACCAGCTCCTCTTTCCAACACAGTCCTTTCCAGCAGTTCCAAGAAGGCTCCACACCAGGATTCAAAAATCCCAGCAACTGGTTGGCTGCCCAGTTGCTGGATGGGTATGGCCATGGTGGGCATGACCTACTGGAACTTCTGGGAGGGCCGTTTTTTGCCTTCCCAAGGGTCTGGAGGCTTCCCTCAGGCCTCTGGGAGGGAGAAAATAGCCTTCCCCAGGCTCTGGAGGCTCTGCGGAAGCTGGAAACAGGCCCGCTTCTGGACTTCTGGGAGTTCCGATAGGGCCGTGTTTCCCCCTCCCAGGGCCTCCGCACAGACCCTACACTTACCTGCATCAAAAATGGGCCATGTGGAGATTCCTGGGAGGGGAGGGGCAGGGTGGGAGGGGCCAGCCAGTCAGTTCAAATACCAATTCAGCGAACCAGATGCAAATTTAACATCCAGTTTGCCCGAACCGGTCCGAACCGGTAGATTCTCACCCCTGATCCACACCCATTTGCACTCTGATTCAGGTGGCCCTGAGGGCACAGATAAACCTCCAAGTGGCCTCAATGACTCTCAGAGAGAGCACTAATGACCAGAGGACTGCAAGGAATATAAATCCTTCCATCCTCCACCAATTTCAGCCAGAACTGAAGAAGCTTCTTGGATGAGAAGCAAAACGTCTTCAGGAAAGTACAAAGAAAGTTGGGTTGCCTTTGGGAAAAACACCTTTGGGACTATCAACAAAATTCTTTGGCATTCATATATCACACAAAAAAACCTGGTGTGGCCCTCAAGCCAACAGAAGCTGTAGACACTCCACCGAGAAACAGCTAGAGCAAGTGTCCCAAAGATGCTTTTTTCAGGAGGCAACTGGACTTTCTTGTTTTTTCTTTTGAAGATGATTTGCAAAATCTTATTCAAGAAGCCTCTTCAGCTCTGACTGGATGGTGGGGAACAGAAGGATTTATATTCCCCATCATCCTGTCCAAGTTGAAGAAGTTTTGTGGGTGAAAAGCAAAAAGTCTTCAAAGAAAAGCAACAACAAGAAAGTCCAGTGGCCTCCTGAAAAAAGCACCTTTGGGACAACCATGACCTGGAGGATGGAGAATCTCTACAGATTTTTAACTAGAGCAATTCTTTGGGTTGGAACATCTGCAGAATCTTATTCCTTGCTGGGATTCGGAATAACAATGGGGTTGAGATGCTTTTCTGCTTTATCTGGCCTGCCATTTTCATAGGAAGATGCTTTGAAGTGCCAGCTGAAACATGGGAGGAGGGGGCGTCATTTTTCCAGAGCCCAGGAATGCTAATAATCATGAATCCTATTCCTCAAGGCATCCATGTTCACAGCAGAGAATGTTCTGGCAAAGAGTGGGTGGCAAAGAGTGTTCTGGCCAAGGTTTCCTGAGACAGTAACAATCACACGCTGTTCCCAAAAAACTTTTTTTATTATTTCAGTGGCTGTGAATTATATGCACTCACAGCTGTAATGCTTCCCAAACAATTTGTGAATAGTCCAACAGAAGTCTGCCACAGTCCTTCAGGATAAGGCTCATAAGCACCCATCTTTATCTCCCTTGAAATGCTGCCAACGACAAAATTGCCAATTAGCTGTACAAAGGCCAAATGGAGCACAAACTCCGCATGGAGCTTCAGAGTTTAAACTGACCAGAATGAACAAAGTTGCTTCCTGCAAAGACTCCTGTTCCTTTGTACCTCTTTTATGTCTTATGGGGAGGGCCAATCGCCTCCATGCCTTATTCCCGAGTCGCCCCTTTTGTCTTAACTCTTCTTGCCTTCTGGCAGCTCTGTGCAAGGGTGCACTGGGAACATGCTCCCGTTGTTCCTCTGCCTCGCTGCTGTCAGATTATGGAGGCTCCAGAATCAGCACATAACTCCCAGATGGCCCAGGCCCCATCTCTGTGTCGGATGCAGGACCCTCGTCCGAGCCCTCCCCAGACTCCCAGGCTGGCTCATGTTCTTCCCCACTGTCCAACTCTGCTGCCAGCTCCAAAGGCCGCTGGTCGACCGCAACATAGGGTGGCATTAGGGTTCCAGATGCAACTTGCCAAAAAATAGTGAATTATCTACCCTCTGCATGTAATGGAAGATTGCAATCGATTTCCCGGCAATCAGTACCATTTCAGAAAGAGAAATGGCATCAAATTGGCTGCCATCAAAACTTAACGGGGGTACCAAAAGCCAGAACATTGACTGGGATGCCATTGGCAGATGTCTGAAGGGGAGAAGGTGATTTTATGCTCCTTTCTCTAAGCCTCCTCCACCCTCAAGTGAACAGATCAAATTTATGGCTGCAAGACAAAGATGTTCCCCCCAAGGAGAGATAACAATGTGTGGTGTTTACAGCAAGTATTTTTAGCTTCCTCTCTTCCTAAGAAGCCTCTGACAATGGCATGTCATTGATGGGATGGCTACCCAAGATCAGATACTGTATCTTTAATTAAGAATCCAGATGGACACAACAGAGCAATTAATTAAAAAACAATTAGAAAGCAGCAATATGAAAAAAAAAAAATCCCTTTTGGGAAAACACAATGGGATAATATGTGATTCTGTTCCCACCCCCCTCAAGAAAATAGTACCAACCAGTGTGCTAATTGTGTCTGTTTGACTTTAATAGGGTTTGCCAAAGGCTGAGCTCCATGCAAAATGTTAAACCAGGGAGGAGAAAGGAAAGTGAGCAGAAACAGGGGAAGGGGGAAGGGGAAGGAAGAGGAAGAGGAGGAGGGGAAGAAAGGGAAGGATAATAATAATAATAATAATAATAATAATAATAATAATAATAATAATAATAATAATGGAAAGGAGGAGGAGGAAAAGGAAGAAGGTAAAGGAGAAACAGAAGAAGGAGAAGAAAAAGGAGGAAGAAGAAAAGGAGAAGGGAAGGAAAAGGTGAAGATGGAGAAAGAGAAGCAAAAGAAGGAGCAGGAAGAGGAGGAGGGGAAGAGTAAGGAGAAGAAGGGAAAGGGGAAAAGAGAAGGAGGAAGTAAAGGAAAAAGGAGAAGCAGGAGGAGGAGAAAAGGGAGGAGGAGAGAAGGAAAAGAAAGGGAAGGAGCAGCAGAAGAAGTTGTGTCCATCACAATTGCCTGCTTAGAAACTTTGTCTCCTTCGCCTCAAGAAACAGGCTTGTTTCCTTGCAGAAATCTTTCCATCCCAAACCACCCCCTTTCCTGGAATCCCCATGGAAAACCGAGGGCCCCATTAGAAGGATTTGGGTGGCCTCTCATCTCTCCATCCTCCTCTCCGGATTCTGTTGATCCTGCAGCTCAGCCGAGCCATGGAGCGGCTGGGGGAAGGAAGGCGGCCAGGGAGAAGCAGGGCTTTATCTGAAGGTTTTCCAATCAGCAGATATAATTCATTTCCTTGCATGCTGCTCAGCAGCAAACTCTCTCACAGTAGCAGGCACAAGAGGGAGGAGGAAATCGAAACACTAAAATCCCTCTGCAAACATTCTGGGGAAACAGCACGGCCAAGTGTGCGTTCCCCAAACTGCAACTTTCTCCCTGAATGGGAAGGAAGCTAATTCTTTCACAGATTATCTGCAAAATAAGGGGCAGTTACAGAATGCTTACCTTAAAACAAATCTGAGTGGTATTCAGCAGCTGTGCCTGTATCTATCTTGCGCTTATATCCTTTCCATAAAATTCCTCTTTTAACCCACGGCTTATGAAATTCACGATGTGCCTTTTTAATGCGGCTTGACGCAGTGTTGAAATTGTCCATGTCTTATTTTCAGAAGAAATGGGAGACATATTTGAGCGAATCCAATCTCTGGATTCGTTGAGACAGAACCTTCCAAAATAGCTCAAGATGACAGAGATGGCAGCTACAAGGTCAAAGCCTTGTCCAGTTGTTGTGAGTTTTGTAACAAACATAAAATCAGACAGACTTGGATGGAATGATCACAATCACCATCTTGACTTTATTAGATGCTTCCTGCTCTGGAGTGTTATTTTAAGTTAGCTTCCCATGAAGATTTGAATGAAAGGAATTCACCTTAGTTTTCAACGAAGTAGTAGTAGGCTGTAGTTACCTGTAATTACCCAGACTCTGGACAACTGAACACTTTAAAGCATTTTTAAAAATTAAAAACCCAGCATGAACAATATCAGATTCTTTTCCAATCAACATTCACCACTCACAGTTAGAATAGAGTCAAGTTGAATTGGGTAGGAATAGGAAGAGAAAAGAAGAGAATGAAGAAAAGAGAAGAATAGAATAGAATAAGAAAATAGAATATAATTAATAGAAGAGAATAAGAGAAGAGAATAAATAGAATAGAATTAAGAGGAAAAAAATAGAAGAAGAGAAGAGAAGAATAGAATAGAACAGAACAAGAGAATAGAACAGAATAGAATTAATAGAAGAGAAGAGAATATAGAGTAGAGTGGAATATAAAATAGAAAAGAATAAGAGAAGAGAAGAGAATGAATAGAATAGAATGGAATGGAATGGACAGAATAATTTTATTGTCACTTTGAATGCTAATCAATATATATTAAAATGAGATTCTGCTGCATACAGCTTTACTTGGAACAGCTTACATCCTACGATGAGACCTCTAACATCATCAAACAACAACTTCTGCCAATTTCAGGGATACAATAGGTGAACAAAAATGCCAAATTCAGTCTAAAAACCACCAAAGGTCACTGTGTGGCCAACCATAATAACAATGAACTTTGCGTGCTTCAGATTAAATTCATGATATTTTTATGCCTGGCTTTTTTTTTTTTTTTGCAAGAATGCATTAAGAATTTATAGGCAGTCCAGAAACCCGACATCATAAATCACCATTTTAATCCAATCTTTTCAAAACATTCTTTATCAAAACCACAAGGAAAGCACCCACCGATGTTGATAAATATGGGTTTTGAAATTACCTCCAAGAATCCAAGTGGTAGAACATATAGAGGAAGGGAGAGATGAATAAATGAGAGGAATCTGCTTAATGTGATTTATGGTGCAGATTATGGTACTCCAAGTACAGTAGAAAGGCAGAAGGAAGTGGGTTTTTTTCACACAAAAATTATTTAGGAAAGGGGAATGCTTGTTCTCACCAACCCAAACCTATCAAAAGCTAGCAGAAACATTAATCTCTGTGTGTATGTTGTGTTACAAAAACTGCTTGCCATCCATGAGAATGAGATAAAACATGGCTCAGAAATGTTTTTTAAGAATATCAGAAATGGGTATTACTCACAATCCACACTGACATAGTGGCGGTCATAACTTTATACCACTTTATATATCCCTTTATAATACTTCGGTAAGGCCACGCTTTGAATCCTGCATCCAATTTTGCTCGCCATGATTTTAAAAAAAGATGTTGAGACTCTAGAAAGAGTGTAGAGAAGAGCAACCAAGAGATTAGAGGGCTGGAGTCTTAAAACATATTTAAAAAGTTGCTGGAATTGGGTATGCCTAGTTTAATGAAAAGAAGGACTAGAGGCGACATGATAGCAGTGTCCCAATACTTGAGGGGCTGCCCCAAAGAAGAGGGAGTCAAGCTATTCTCCAAGGCACCTGAAGTCATGACAAGAAGTAATGGATGGAAACTCATCAAGGAGAGAAGCAACCTAAGGAAAAATTTCCTGACAGTCAGAACAATTAATCCGTGGAACAGCTTGCCTTCAGAAGTTGTGAATTCTCCCTCACTGGAGGTTTTTAAGAAGAGATTGGACAACCTCTTGTTTGAAATGGTATAATTTATTTATTTATTTATTCATTCATTCATTCATTCATTCATTCATTCATTCATTCATTTATTTATTTGTCAAGCATGTATTAGATAACAGATATAAGAATAAACATGATTATTAATGCATGAAATGGATCAGAATAAAAAAGAACATTAAGACAGGGACCGTAGGCATGCTGGTCTGCTTATGCACGGCCCCTTACAGACTTCTTAGGAATGGGGTGAGGTCAAAAGAAGACAGTCTGAATTGAAGTTTTTGTGGATTTGGGGAAAAAACCACAGAGTCAGGTAGTGGATTCCAGGCATTGACCACTCTGTGGCTGAAGTCATATTTCCTGCAGTCAAGTTTGGTGCGGTTTACCCTGAGTTTGTATCTATTGTGTACTCGTGTAATGTTGAAGTTGAAGCTGAAGTAGTCATTGATGGGTAGGACATTGCAATGGATAATTTTATGTATTACATAAAATAGGTCGGACAGAAGACAGTGTAGTTCTAAGCTGTCTAAGCCTAAAATTTCAAGTCAGGAGGCATAAGGTGCTCTGTTGCAAGTAGAGGAGTGGGGGACTCTTCTCGTGAAATATCTCTGGACTTTCTCAAATGTATTAATGTTAATAGGGTTGGATTGGAAGATTAAGGTCTTATTATTCTGTTATACCTTCATACACTACCAACCCCCATTTCTTATCCCATTTGAGCCACCTGGGGGATATTTATGGATTTTAGCTATCTGGGAGTATCTGAGTTTATTCCCAAATGAGCAAAATCAGACTCATCTTCTACCTTCCACCACTATCAGGCCTCTAAAAGATCAATCCTAGATGATGTTATTTTTACAAAGTCGGTGCTCTCTGCCTCTTATTCTCTTCATTCATTTCCTTCTTGGTGATGGATGGTGTCTTCCAGCATTATCCAACCATCGCAGTGTTGATATCATTGACAGACCTTCCATCAACAGTGGCCAGACAAAGCTCTGTTAGTCCCTTGAGTGAAGACCATTTATTTCTCCTTGTAACCCAGCTTCCTTTCCCACGGGTGCTCCTGCTCTACCTTTCCAGTGTAAATTATGAGCTCAGGAATAAACAACGTGGTACTATCCCTTCCATCACTCCTTCCTATTGTGTGTTCACCCTTGGGCTGCACGAGAGTTGACCATATCCGCCTGGCATGGATTATCTCAAACATCAAGGAGATACAATTACTGGCTTTGATCCATCATAAACACAGCATCCTGGTCTGCTGGCCTAAATCCACAATGACGTTTCATATTTCACTATGCCGTGTCTAAACCACAATTCTTGGGAGAGATGTTGAAGCCATTTTTGAGAGTAGATAAATGAATGGCGCTAACAGTGTCGAATGGACATTAGGAAGCTGCTGAGATGGGTAATTTGGAGCTCTCTTCTGGGGAAGAAGCAGCTTTGCTGGGCTCTTGTTGGTGGCTGATGTTTTCAGCATCTTTATCAATATAATTAAAACCAAATTTTCTTTTAGAGCCACTTGAATAGTTACTAAAGGACTAATTATGTGAGTTCCCTGTGGGAACATTCTTTCATTCAAAGATCAGGCTCAGGAATATAAATAGAGTTGCCTCTTCTGGTCACAGAGCTGCTCTTAAGAGAGGAATTAAGAAAAGGCTGGTTGGTGATGGGCCATTTTTATTGTTTTGACCATGGCATGTGTGAACTGGCCAACAGTTTAGGCTGACTTGCTTGTCTACCGATGCTAGAAGAAGACCTGGAAAAGGAAGAGGGAGGGAGGGAAAGGGAGCAGGAGAAGTAGTGCCACCATCTCAAGATCAATATCAGGAGTGGGATCAAATTTCTTAACTGGTTCGTTGGGCATGGCCTAATTTGTGGATGTGGCTTGGTGGTCACATGGCTGGCTGGATGTGGCTTATATGTAAATATTGAAAATATTTATGTAAATATTGAATTTTTTATAAAAAAAAAGAGCAACTTTTACCCAAAGTCAGGCAAAGCAGGCAAGCATATTGAGTTGCTCACAGAATCACAGATTCACTCAGAGATCTATCTTTCTGCAATCTGCTTCCTGAGTCTGCATTGAAAAATAGAAGCTTCAGTCCTAAGGAAGGTTCAGCTCTGCTTTTAGATTAGCTAGAAAGCAAGAAATCCAACGATTTCCTGCTTTATAGCTATTCCTGCTTTGTAGCTAATCTAAATCCCCCGGCACAGCTGATAGTCAGAACAGCTGATGGTTGGGGGGGAAAAAGGGAAAAATAGCAATTTACCAAAAATTAGGCAAAGGCACAAGGCAGGCAAGTTGGATGGCATGCATGCCGGATAAGGAGTGAGTGGGCGGGGAGGGGCCAGCCAGTGGTGTGATTTGCCGGTTCTTCAAACAGGGCAGAATCATAACAATCAGTTCTATAGAACCAATCTGACCAGGTAGAATCCCACCCCGATCAACATCTCCAGAAAAACTAATTTGGACAAGAGAAATTATGAGAAATCATAGTGGCAATTTTCACCAAGTACATGTATACATCTGAATTAGACTGGGTTGCTTCTTGTGCCATATCATAATACATGTAGATATGTGGGTATATGCATTTTATTCATTCATTCATTCATTCATTCATTCATTCATTCATTTTGTCATGTTTATATAATATATATATATAGGAGGTGGTGACCCTTTGAGATCTGCATGCAACAAAATTTCATTTTAACAAGATACTTTTACATCTTGTTCTCAGTCATTCTTGTTTGAAATGCACGTTTTTTTTGCTCCAGACATGAATTATTTCTAAAAGCTGCATATGGAAAGCTGGTTTGTGCTCCCCGGCAGTGTTCATCCAGTGGCCCAATTTTCAAAATAACCCACCAAATGTTTTCAGGGTTTTCCTGCCCTTCCCTCACTAACAATTGTTGATCGGAAACCTGTGCACCTGGAGCCACGGTGGCAATAAATGTGTACCCTGCAGGAAGACACAGCAAACCATCACTTCATTTTTCACTCCTTTAATCTTCTTAGTGGGTATGGATTGCATTAACCTGGAAGCAACCTTGAAAGCCAAATCAAGTCAAGCTATACTTGATAGGAGCTTATGAAGGCAAGACCTCTGGCCTTCTTCATTCAGAGTAAACGGCTTTTGTGTCTCCACACTCTGGTAAATTAGGAATGTGCTCGGTCTGACTTTTGCTGGAGAAATGTTGCACTTTTGGTTGGGATGCTAAGCATTATTTAATGAAAATAATCCAGTGTTAAGAACTGCCTAGGGTTTCCTCGTGCCAAGGGCAGCAAATACATTTAACAAATAAAATAAAAATAAACTGTATCTTTGCAGAATTAGAGAGATGCACACAAATATTATTTACTGTTTGTTTACTTATTTATTATTTACTGTTGCAGGATTTGGGTTTGGCCAGTCTAGAGAAAAGAAGGACTTTGGGGTGACATGATAGCAGTCTTCCAATATTTGAAGGGCTGCCACCAAGAAGAGGAGGTCAACTTAACTTCTAAAACACGAGATGGCAAGACAAGAAACAATGGATGGAAATTAATCAGGGAGAGAAGCACCTGGAATTAAGGAGAAACTTCTTGACAGTGAGGACAATTAACCAGTGGAACTGCTTGCCACAAGAAGTTGTCAGTGATCCATCACTGGTGGCTTTTATGAAAAGACTGGACAACCATTTGTTTTAAATGGTATAAGGTCTCCTGCTTGAGCAGGGGTTGGACTAGAAGACCTCCAAAGTCCCTTCCAATTCTTTTATTCAGATGCTGGATCACAGTGTGGTGAATGGACACTTGTGAGAATTGGGCATTTGTCCCCAGAAATGCTGTCATCTTTTTCTCTGGGAATATTAGTACCAGATCATTGAGTGACCATTCGAAGTTGCCACAGCACTGCAAAAAGAGGCTTATGACCGTTTGTCACACTCTTCTGTCCTCTAAACAGCCTTTAAACAATGTCTTTATCAATGGAGAGGCCCCACGTGCCTTGGCAAGAAGGGTTACAACTTCAGGCAGAGGATGGAGCCAAGTTGGCCGCCATCTTGAATTTTGACATGTTCCCTTCGCCTCCCTTTCAGATATCTTTGTGTGGCAATCTCGTCCACACGGATGGAGTGAAAGCATTGGGATGAACATCTGATCCATTTCCAGCTTCATTGCGCTGTGAGGGCATCTCTGCAGGGCCTCAGTTTTGTCTCTACTCCTACTTCTGCACTTTAGCTAGAAGCTCTTTTATGATATGGATTTCCTATAAAATGCCACACACCACTAATGAAGTGGATGAAAATTTATGCCACAATGTGTTAGTAAGGGCTTTATTAAAAAGCTGTTCTTTTTTTTTTTTCCTCTGCAGGCACAAATGAGCACATCTGTCCTCTTTGGGAGTTAACAAAAGAGTGAAGGTGTCAGCACTTCGATTTCTCCTTCCAGAGAATCAGAGACAGAGAAAGAATGAAGGGAGGGGATGGGTACAGCCAAGGGTTGAAGCGAGGATATACGTGATTGTGGAACCAGGTCACTGACCCACTTGGTGGTTGCATTCACACAACACCCTCAACCTGGGCTAGACTTTTTGTTTGTTTGTTCATGAATGATGGCTTTCATCAGATGATCCTTTAAAGTATTATATAAACCTACAGAAGAAAGTTAGCACCCACCCATCCTAGAAGAGTGGAATATTTTAGGAAATATTAAAAAGGTAGAATATTATATTTCCTTAGATGAGAAAAGGAGAAATAGGTTTTTAAAGACCAAGAGCAGCTACTTGCAGCCAGGAGATATTTCTGCCCATTAAGACTGGCTCAGCTATCTACAAAACAAAGGACCTCAGCTCCAAGCTGGTGGGCTTAAGACATGACCCTCATGACATAATAGGATTAGCCCTCTACCCATCTATCAAAAGAACTCAGCACATGGCACAACCAAGCCCCTTCATTACATCACCCAGCAAAGTTAAACCAAACTCGATTCAGACAAGCATGACTCCACATGGAAGGCTGCAACCAACAGGACACATTCCTTGCCACAGGAACAGGAAGTTCAAGTTCAAAGTCCAAGAGACGGTATAAATAACACTCAATCTCCACTCCATGTGGTCAGCTGCACCAGGACCTAAAACTCACAGGGTCCTGTCCACCATTGAACCATCCTTCCAAGCAGCCTCCATGTTTCCAGTGTCTTTCTGATCTGGTGGACATTTCTTTCAACACTAGAAAGGATTAGCACTGATGATGTTCCCTAGTCTGGGTCATGAAACGTCTGCAAGAAAACAACCAAGCTCAGAGAGTACCGAGGAACTTCCTTCTTTCCTCCTCCTCCTCCTCGTCCTCCTCCTCCTCTACCTGCTCCTGCTCCTCCTCCTCTACCTGCTCTACTACCTCCCAGCACTGATGATGTTCCCTAGTTTGGGTCAGGAAATGTCTGCAAGAAAACAACCAAGCTCAGAGAGCACCAAGGACTCTTCAAACCCAGAAATCTAGTTAGTTAAGTCACTGGCATTGGTAGCATCTCATGGAATTTTGAATTTACCTTTATTTTAATCTCTCATAACATTAATCTGACTGGGCAAGTGGAGAAAATACAATTTTGTGGTAGCTTCAGACCACTCACTCATTCCTTATGAGGACATCCTGGTGAACCACAGAGAAACTCAAGGGCTATTTAATTCAGACAAGCCGCAGGGCTGAACTGGAGTTTATCCCTTGGGTCTAATGAAGGGGCATAATGCTGAGTCATCCTCACCCCCACAGACTCATCTTTGCCACAATATTCCACATAAAAAGGTACTTGAAAAGGCCTCCTTTGGCTAGCCACGAAGGCATCGCTGGGCACAATGATTCAGTCTTTCGTTGCCATGTATAATTATAAACATTATGGTGAAAAACACAGAGCAGTTATTGAACAGTCACACTGTTTTAAGTACTTACTAATTACATTACAAGCAGTACAAGGGCAAGCCAGATTGGGTCCTGCTAAAAATAGCCATGGCCCATGGCATCCATCTAAATTAACAAAAAAAAAAAACCTTCTCAAAAAGTAATAACCTTACATAGCTGCATGCCTGGGAAACAGCTGTGGAAGGAGAAGAATTCAGTGAAACAATAGAGGGGAAGGCATGTTTTCAACATGAAGCTTTGTCAGAAAGAAATTTGAACTGCAGAATGAGCATCAGGGTTTCTTAAAAGCTGAAGTCCCTTCAAAGCTGGACTAGAAGACCTCCAAGGTCCCTTCCAACTGCTATCCTATCCTACCCTACCCTACTCCACTCCACTCATTCTGATTCTTTTCTATGCTATTCTGATTCTATTCTACTCTATATTCTCTTCTCTTCTATTTTCTATTCTATTCTGCATTCTCTTCTCTTCTGTATTCTAAAAACTCAGTTGCTTTGCGTGACACAGCAGGATTGCCACGCATCAGCTGTTGACGCAGGAAGAGTGCAGGATTGTAGGAGTCAGTAGCAAACCCTCTGCATGTGTGTGCAAAGCATGCCCACCAAGCCACGCCCACAGAAACTGGTGGTAAAAAATTTTTAAAACTCAACACTGCAGCAGGCATATCCAACAGAAGTTCCTCCTCCTATTTTCTCCACAACAACAACAACAACAACAACCATGAGGTGAATTATGCTGAGAGGGAGGGTCTGGCCCAAAGTCACCCAACTAGCTTTCTTAACTGCAGCAGGACAAGAACCCACTGCCTTCTGGCAATGGGCCCAAAATCACCTGGCCAACTTTCATGCCTAAGGTAGGATTAGAATTCATGGTTGCCTGGTAATTGGCCCAAAGTCAACCAGATGGCTTTCATGGCCATGGCTGGGACTAAAACCACCACTTTCCAGATCCTTGGTGAAGGATTTGTGCCAGTGCTTTCCAAGAACCACAAAATACCCACAGTATGAACAACAAAGGTGACAGTGGGCACCCTTATCTTGTTCCTTTTCTTATATCAATAGAGTCTGTCAGTTATCCCTCTATCATTACCTTTGCCGTTTGCTCATGATATATAGCTTCTATTGCTTGGATAAATTTTCTAGTAAAGCTCATCTGTTCCAGCAGTAATAACATGAATTGCCAATTCACATTATCAAATGCCTTCTGTGCATCAAGAAATATCAGAGCCATTTGTTTTTCAGGATGTGCCTCGTAGTATTCCAAAGTGTCTTATTGTCTTATTGTCTTTAATTTGTCTCTTTGGCAGAAATCCATTTTGATCAGGATGGATAAAATTATTTAAGTATTTTCTGCCAATATTGAAGCAAAAATTTTATAATCTGCGTTTAGTTGGGAAATAGGTCTATAGTTCTTGATTTGTAATGGATCAGCCTCTTCTTTTGGAACAAGTGTAATATAAGCTTCTGACCATGATCTAGGTATCCTCTTCTTCAACATAATTTCATTCATAACTTCTAACAATGGAAGATTCAACAATTCTTGTAATGTTTTGTAAAATTCTGCCGGAATTCCATCTGGGCCTGGCCTTTCCATTATTTTGCTTCTTGAGTGCTTCAGTTAACTCCATCATTTGTTGTTTGTGTTAACTTTGGAACTTTGGAAGTGTTAAATAGAAATATTAGAGATGAAAAGAATATAAAAGGGATGAAAATTAAAAAGGAAGAATTTAAGTTGCAAACATTTGCAGATGACCTGGTTTTTATCTTAGAAGACCCTCTAGAAACAGCGTCAAAATTGATAGAAAAGATAAAAACATATGGTAAGGTGGCTGGTTTGAAAATAAATAAAGATAAGACAAAGATCTTGACAAAGAATATGCTATCAAGACAAAAAGGAAGAATTGGCAGACTTATTGAAAATTCAGGTCACAAACAAGATCAAGTACTTGGGGATATACTTGACAGCAAGATGCAGTACATTAAAAAAGAATAATTATATCAAACTTAAACAGCAGATAGCACTAGATTTGACGAAATGGGAAAATTTACAACTGTCATTAATAGGGAGAATATCAACAATCAAGATGAATATATTACCCTTTTTTTTTTGTTTCAAACAATTCCAATTAAGCTGGAAAAGATTACTTTGAAGATTTAAATAAAATTGTGTTGAAATATATATGGCAATGTAAGAAAGCAAGAATAAAGTTAAAATTTTTGCAAGATGCTAGAATAAGAGGAGGATTTGGTTTGCCTAATTGGGGGTTGTACTACCAAGCTACAAATTTGATGTGGGTTAAGGAATGGATAACATTAAGAAATACTAGATTATTAACATTAGAAGGACATGATCTGTTGTTGGGGTGGCATGCTTTTTTATGGTATATAGTAAAGATTTGAAATACCTGATTGTAAATGTATTAACAGCGGCTAGGATTGTATTTGCTAAAAACTGGAAAAATGAGAAAATCCTGTCACAGGAGGAAATCATTAAGAAAATATTGGAATGTGCTGAAATGAGTAGATTGACATTTGAAATTAGAGAACAAGATAATAAACTTTTATAATATTTGGGATCTATTCCACCAATGGTTAGACAATAAAATATAGTAACGAAATATGTAGACTTTTAGAAAATACTAAATATATAAAGATGTATTTTTTCCATATTATATCTACAAAATGATTTTAGGATAGTTTTGGGATGATAATATGAACTGTCACAAAACAAATTAAGTAAAATACAATTATCTCTTAAAGCATGAATGAATAAAAATATAGTATAGTCAAATTATTGATTAATAATGATATTAATGTATTTAATATTGGATTGAAAATACGAGATCATATACAATGTAATTGTAATTGAAGACTACGAAATGGAAGCACAAAAAAATTTGTAAACCAACCGGCACACTGTATGTACATATATGGACGATGGTCTGATGTTTTTATGTTTTGTTTGTTTATGTTTGTTTTAAAAACCAATATATATTTTTTTTAAAAAAGAAAAAAATAAAAATAAAAAAATAAAATAAAAAAATACCCACAGTATGAGTAGAATCACACTAATGGGGAAGCGTGTGCATTTAACACAATTGTTATGTGCTTCCCCCAATTTTCTACATAGATACATGATAGATAGATAGATGATAGATGTATAGATATAGATAAATAGATAGATATGGAAGGACAGATAGATAGATAATAGATGGATGGATGGACAGACAGACAGAGATGAATAGAGGTAGATAGATAGATAGATAGATAGATAGATAGATAGATAGATAGATAGATAGATAGA
>BLBF01000037.1:19312536-19349498 GCA_015471245.1 Laticauda colubrina
GAGGGAGACTAAGAGAGTGATTGAGAGATTAAGAGAGAATAGACAGACATAGTTTGAGAGATTGAGAGAGAGAGAGAGACTAAGAGAGTAATTGAGAGATTAAGAGAGAATAGACCGAGATAGACTGAGAGAGAGAGAAAGAGAAAGGTGGGGTGTTATTTTTTTATTCTTTCCAACCCATCAGACTGTGAAAAATGAATGCATTTGGAGAAGCCAGCAAAAGAGCGCACAAGTTCAGAAATGAATTGGACCTGAAGGTTGCTTGGTGCTCTCTGAGATTGACCGCATTCTTGCAGGTGTTGCATTACCCAACTAGGAAACATCATCAGTGCTAAAAGGAAGGGGGTGGATCTCATTTTATCTACTAGTGGCTCACTGAAATGTCTGAAAGGAAACAACCCAGCTCAGAGAACATCAAAGACTTTGCAGTCCTCCTCCTCTCCTCCTCCCCCCGCCCACAAACCCAACTCCCTTCAAGCACTGGTGATGTTACTCAGTTGGGTAATGAAATATCTTCAAGAGAACAACCAACCTCGCAGACCAGCAAGGACCCACACAGACCTCCTCCTCTACCCCACAAAATCCTTCCCCCTTCTCGCACTGATGACGTTCCCTAGTTGGGTTGTGAAATGTCTGCAAGGAAACCACCCAGCTCTGAGAGCATCAGAGGCCTTTCATTTTCAGCCCTGAGCTGCAAACAGTCTCCCGTATTGATCTGGATCAAGCCAGGGCCTGCAAAATAGTAATAATAATTAAAATGCTTCCAATCCATCCTTCTGGGAAAGATCCTGGAGCAAAAACTTGAGAGGCTGGGGAGGTTTCCATCCTGACTTGCTCTCCCTCCTCCTTCCCCCCAATTACGTGATTCTGAGCCAACATGCTCATCCATCGATGCAACCTAAGGAAGGCCAGAAACTCAGATGCACCCACAGAATGAGCCCATCCTAGTCTTCCCATTGCCCAGAAGAACACGAGGAGATCTCTCATGGCTTCTGATGACGTGAGAATTCAAAAACAAACAAACAAACAAACAAAAACATGCTCAGCAGGCTTGTTTTGTCCTGTCTTGTTTTTTTGTTGAAATTGTGCTGTTCTTTCGTAACAGAATAAAAAAAACAACAAAGCTGGAAGGGACCTTGGAGGTCTTCTAGTCCAGCCCCCTGTTCAGTCCAGGAGATCCTATACCATTCCAGACAAGTGGCTCTCCAGTCTCTTCTTAAAAACCTCCAGTGATGGAGCAGCCACAACTTCTGAAGGCAAGTTGTTCTGCTGGTTAATGGTCTTCACTGTTAGGAAATTTCTCCTTTGTTTTAAGTTGGATTTCTCCTTGATTAGTTTCCATCTGTTGCTTCTAAATTATCTAGAAGAGGGAATCTAGGTCAAAGGTCTTCAAACTTGGCAAGTTTAAGACTGGTGGACTTCCAACTCCCAGAATTTCTGAGATAACATGACTGGAGGAGGAATTCTGGGAGTCGAATCCACAAGTCTTAAAGCTGCCAAGTTTGAAGACCCCTCATCTAGATTCTCTCTCCTTAATGATCTTGGAGATAGATTGTCTAGATTATCTCCAAGATTCAAAAGGATTTTCAGATGAGTTCCCACCAAGGACCCCTCAAAATAGATGAGCCATTCATTATCATTATGTAAGATCTGCCATGCAGTCACAGACAATGAATTTTTAAGAGGTTGCGTGTAAAGAGATGAGCAAAGGCACTTGAGAAAACCATGCATGATGTTCCCAAAGATCTTTAAATCCTCTAATGAATTTTTTTTTTTTTTTAATATCAAAATCAAACCTTCAAGTTGAGCCAGATTCCTGGTGAGTCACAGACAAATCCATACAGTTTTCTTGGCAAGAGGGCAGGTATTTTGCCACCACTTTCTTTTTTTCCAGAGGCTGTTTTGATTTTCAAAATTCCCACCTGGGATATCTGGGCTACCTGGAAATTGCTAGGTAGTTGCTTTGGCATAATTTGATTTAGTTTGGTTTCATTTGTTTCTTCTGGGAAGTTTTCCCACCCTTCTCACTTGGTGACTGCCATGAAATTTCCCGGCAGTCTCCCACCCAGCTAATAACCAGATCCTACCTAGAGTAATTTCTTTGAGACCAGCTATACTGCCAGCCCCCAGAATTTACTTGCAATCGGAATGTTCCCAGTAACGCTTCCAGTGTTTATATCTCCCTGATTTTTTAAATCTGGAAGAAACACTTCTCCTCATTCTCCATTCACATCTATATTGCGAAGCTTTTGAGGTATATAAACACATTAAGAGACATGTTTGTAAGGGCTTCTGTGTCTAATGCATAATCTATTTTTTTTAAATACCGGTTCCGTGGGCGTAGCTTGGTGGGCATGGCTTGGTGAGCGCGGCAGGTAAGGATACTTCAAAATCCCCATTCTCTCCCCACTCCTGGGGGAAGGTGATCACAGAATCCCCCTTCCCTCCCCACCCCACTGATCTGCTTTCCAGCTCCGTTCTCCTCTGCAGGGCAACCAAAGGAGACCCAGCTGACCAGCTGGGACTCAGTGGGAGTCAGAGAAGAGATGGGGTTGGCAGGGCCAGTCAGAGATGGGATTGGCCAATTCTTCAAATGACTCATAATTTCCACTACCAGTTCTCCAGAACTGGTCCGAACTGGCTGAATACCACCTCTGGTCCAATAGTTCATTTAGTGGCTGTCCAAAGTTACAAAGGTCCTGAAAAAGGGGAGTTACAACCATTGTTCAAAGTTAAGACCTTTCCAGTATTCTGCATGGTCAGCTACCCCAAGGATCTTTGATCAGGTAAACACGTTTCGTGGAAGTCACTAAACGAACTGCGGTAAGTTGAGGACCCAACAACCTCCATATTGGCCGTGGTCTTCAGAAGGTTTAATTTCACTCATCCTGGGTTCTCTTTGAAGTCATTGCTGCATTCATTTTCGCACAATGGGTTGTGTTTCTTTTGTTCCAGATCCCTAAAAGGCTACAATAATGTGAGAAAAGCAAAGCTTTGTGTGTCTGGGCTGGATGGCACATTCTTTGTTGTTTTATCCATTGATCACAAACTGGAACTCAAGCCAAACAGATTATTTTCCAGTTCAAAGAATAGGGGAGAAGCGTAGTTCTCTCTCTTTTTTTCTCTTTGTATCCCAGTCTGACAAATGCATCAGAATGTCCCTGGTGTAGTGTGTAGTGTGCATTTCAAAACAACACACTGCAGATGTTCCCTTCAAAAGACTATATGAAAGTAACTGTTCTTATTTCTGATGCAAAAAAAAAAAAGTTATTTAAAGGGGCAATTACATTAAGAGGGAGATATGAAGGTGAGAATATGGGTCTTTGTAAGGGAAAGT
This sequence comes from Laticauda colubrina, assembly GCA_015471245.1. Lineage (NCBI taxonomy): Eukaryota > Metazoa > Chordata > Lepidosauria > Squamata > Elapidae > Laticauda > Laticauda colubrina. Next base: position 19,315,874 of record BLBF01000037.1, read on the forward strand.
TCAGAGGCCCAAGGGATCAAATGTTAAGGAAAGATGGGCTGAAATTTAACTTTGCCTGTATCTTTCATCAGCAAATAGAAATAGGTTCGAAAAACCCACCATTGTGTTTTTGTCATGAAGTTAAAGAAGGAAACATTGCCATAATTTTTGTGCAAGGTGATCGCATCTTGGTTGATTTTTTAAAAAATAATAAAGCCACATTGAACATGGTCATTGCTTGGATGGAAAATCCCCAGGGGATCAAAGGATGGTTAGGCTGGAAAGTTTTTTGTTTTTTTTTAAATCCTGACTCAAAACAGTGGCAAACTCTTTCACAGGGTTGTCCCAAGAAGTTCAGGGTAGGGATACTGATGTCACTTCCAAATCAAGCTTGATTTGAAAGGAATTTTTTATCCAGGGCCAGAAACTTGAGTACTTATCTAAGCATCTAGACTGTTCGAGTAGAAGGTAAGACCATCCAAATATACTGGCAGGACGGGAGTCCCTGGTGCTCTCTCAGTTTGGGGTTTTCTTGCAGACCTTTCATTACCCAACTAGGTAACATCATCATTGCTGGAAGGAAGGTGAGGATGTTCTCATCTTATCTACTGGTAGCTTGTCAAAACATTTGCAAGCAAGCAACCAAGCTGAGAGAACAGTAAAATTTCACAGTCCTCCTCCTCCTCCTCCTCCTCCTCCTCCTCCTCCTCCTCCTCCTCCTCCTCCTCCTCCTCTCCTTCTGCCCTATTTTGCAAATTCCCACTTCCTTCTAGCACTGATGATGTTACCTGGTTGGATAAAGGAATGTCTTCAAGAAAACCACCAAACTCAGAGAGCACCAGGGACCCCACAGTTCTCCTCCTCTTCTTCCTCCTACCCCAAAGAGCACCAAGGACCCCTCAGTTGTCCTCTTCCTCCTCCCCACCTCCTTCTGCCCTATTTTGCAAATTCTCACTTCCTTCTAACACTGATGACATTACCTAGTTGGGTCATGAAACATCTGCAAGAAAACCACCAAGCTCAGAGAGCTCCCAGGACCCCACAAGTCCAACCCTGAGCTCAAAATATTCTCTTTCATTGGTATAAGCAAGATATTTAACTGTCATGTTAAATATCTTGAAACCCCTGATGTTAAAGGGGGAAAATTCCAAAGCCACCTAAACAGGATGACTGTTGCAAATCTGCAAGGAAAGTGTGCTGATTCTTGCTTCTTCAGCAAGATGAGCTACACATTACGATCACAGTTTTGGCTGCCATCATATCGGTGGAAAAATGAATCCTTAGAATAACAGAATTGGAACTTGGAAGGGACCTTGGAGGTCTTCTAGTCCAACCCCCTGCTCAAGCAGGATACCCTACACCACTTCAGGCAAATGGTTATCCAATCTTTCTTTAAAATGTCCAGTGCTGGAACACCTAAATCTCTCCCATTATTTCTGAATTCTGCCTTGTATTTTCTCATGGCTAGGGTGGGGGTGAGGGAAGGGAGGGAGGGAGGGAGAAATATTAACCACTAGACTTCAATTCTAATTATTTGGCGTTGCCTTCAGTTTTCTGGAAATTCGAGCATTTGTCTTGCCATCTGTTGAGTATTTGGGAAGGAATGCAAATGAGTTTAAAAATATACATTAAAGTTACTCTCCATATGGTTCCATAGAGAGAAATGTCAGCCTCCAACTCTCCTCTCTTTTAATTTTGATCTCATTTAACTGAAGAAATACAGATAGACCAGCACATTTGCAATATTATTTTTATGGTTGGTTGCACACTCAGCCAGAAGTTTGCACCGGAGTTGGAATTTTTATCCACCTATGGAGTCCTTTCCAGGGTCCTGGGATTATTATTTATTTTATGAGATGATGATAATGATGGTGATGATGATGATGATGATGATGATGATTATTATTATTATTATTATTATTATTATTGAAACAATGTGAAATCACAGCTGCCAGCTCTTTAGCTGGCATTGGCCTTCATATGTATCAAAATCTTCTCAAGGACCTATTAGTTGCTTCTGAAGAATATTTTAAAAATGCCAACGATTTAGGGCCAATTGAAGCTTTATCCCAAGGATTGTTTCACGACTATTAGCCTAATGATCCTTAAACAGTTGCCTGAAATTGTAAAAGACCCAAATCACTCTCTCTTCTGGAGCACAGCGCACCATGCCACATATTCTTAAAAAAAAAAGAAAGGTTCTATTAACTATGATAGAAGCAGATTGTAATAAACAAAGAAATATTTTCATGACACAATATTTTCTTTTAGAAGGTGCTCTCCATGCATAACCAGAAAAGGTGCCACAAAAATACTGCAAAAGAAAACTTTATTCCAAGTATTAAATCAATCTTATGAATCTCTATCTAGTTGTCTGATTACCACCCGTCCATCTATCCATCGTATCTATCTATCTATCTATCTATCTATCTATCTATCTATCTATCTATCTATCTATCTATCTACCTACCTACCTTCCTACCTACCTATCTACCTACTTACCTGTCTTCAGTGGTGGGGATTCAATATTTTTTGCTACCAGTTCTGTGGGTGTGGCTTGGTGGCCGTGGCAGGGAAAGGACATACTGCAAATTCCTCCTTCCCTCCCCACCCCACTAACCTGCTTTCCAGCTCCGTTCTCCTGTGCAGGACAACCAAAGAAGACCCAGCCGATGTAATCTATGTAATCTATCTACTCATCTATCTACTCATCTTCCTACCTACCTACCTACCTACATATCTATCTACTCATCTCTTGATTGATCGATGTATCTGGGGTTCATGCACACAGCTTAAACATTCATCATATATAAAAGTGTTTTTTTTTACACTTCCAGGTAGTCCTCGACTTACAACAGTTCATTTAGTGACCGTTCAAAGTTACAACAGCACTGAAAAAAGTGATTTATGACCGGATTTCCACACTTATGACCGTTGCTCCATCCCCGTGGTTACATGATCAAAATTCAGACGCTCGCCAACTGATTCCTAGTTATGACAGTCTCAGTGTCCCCCAGGGGTCACATGACTCCCCCTTTGGTGACCTTCTGACCAGCAAAGTCAGCAGGGAAGCTGAATTCACTAAACAATGGTGGCAACTCCCTTAACAGCTGGGTCAAGAAAGGTCGCAAAATGAATCCAAACTCCCTCCACAACAGATTCACTTCTTTTGGCTGTAAATTGAAGACCAGCTGCAATCATTGCAGACCTAATGGTGTTGGGTTTCCTGCCTAAGCAGGGGGTTGGACTAGAAGACCTCCCAAGGCCGCTTCCAACTCTGTGGTTCTATTCTATTCTAAGATGCCAAAGAGACTCTGGAGTACCTAAAGACTGGCTCTCTTGCAACGCCCTCAATAAGACTGTGTCGACGTCTGAATTGCAAGAAATAATCCCAGGCAGGAAGGCAAATTTGTATGCCTGACAGATTCTTGGACGCAATTGTGTGTTGCTCCTCTTGACTCTTGTAATATGCCTGCCACAATTGTCCCGAGTGCAGAATTCGTTCTGGACAAACCTTCACTGAAGCAGGTTATTAGTTATGCTTGAGTGGTGGGAGACGGCTGCTGAATCCCACCAGCCCTGCTTAAAGCAGGCATTTATTTATGAGGCTTGCCAACCACCCCAATTATATTCCTTGTCATGCCCTTGTTGGAGCCCGATTCTGAGGGGGAGATTGAGCAGCTGACTGGGAGTGGGAGTGTGTCTCCGTTGGCTGTGGAGGAAACAGGGGGATGGCACAGTCCAGCTGGGCATTCAGAGGAAGACTCAGGCCCACCCCCTCTTCATCCTAGGGCATGCAGGGAGGAATGGAGAAGGGAGCAACATGGTTTATGGGAGAGGAAAGGGCCCTGATCCCCTTCATGGGCTGCAGCTGGGAAGACTGTTTAAAAGGGCAAACTGCTCATGGCAAAGTTGCTGGAAGCAAAGCATGCATGATCTTTGTGGAGGCTTATCTGTGTTTGGCATCCTCCCAACTGTGGGTGCTGTGTTATCTTTTGTAAGTCTGCAATTTATCATCCTGGCCTTTTGTGTTAATTACTTCAGCGTGGTTTGTGTTGGCTTTTATTTTTAATTATCTTTACTTTGGGTTCAGACTGCATTTCTGCCCTACATAGACTGTTTTTGGAAGAGTTTGATCTCCAGCTGAGGATAATTGGATATTGGGGCCAAGTTGGAGGCACTAAAGGGAATTTGCTGGAAGCAAAGCTTTTGTGACTTTGTTATTTTTGTGTCAAGCCCCGGGTCATCACACACTTGAGTCCAAAGAGACACATCTTTGACAGGTGGCTGTCCAGCCTCACTTCAACCCATCAAGGGAAGGAAGGAAGGGAGGGGAGGCCACCATGGGTGGTGGATGATGCTACTGCCAGTTGGATCTCCTCATTTGAGAGTTTGTCATCCTGACCCTGAGCTACAACCTTCTTTCTTGTCGATTAATTATATTGTCATATTATTTCTCTGCTTTGCACACTTGGACCACTGAGAAGAAGGGTGGGAATGTTCTAAGGGAGGACTTCCACATCTGTTCTCTGTGCTCCTTCAGACAAGGAGATCCAGTTGACAAAAGACAGGCGACCTTCTCAAGGAACTGAAAAGTTCAATCGTGTTTCTCCTCAGGCATGTCTTCTCAAAGCCTACATTTTGCTAAATTTCGTTTGGTGAGTTCACAACTGCCTTGCTGGGGTAGTACATTGAGAACATTCTGTAGATGTTTGCTTGGTGCCTCCAAAGTCCATTTTTTTCAGCTGATCCCTACAGATCAGGGGTCTCCAAGTGTTGTAGTTCGCCGGCGGCAGGTGCAGATGGCTGAGGGCTCAGAGAGTGAGGATTCAGGTAAAGGGCCTGCATGTGATGCAGGGATGGGGCCAGGATCATCAGGGAGTGGAATGCTACCTTTGGGGATTGTGGAGGCTGGCAGCAGTGAAGAAGAGGCCCCCAAGGAGCCTGTGCCCAGTGCGCATGCGTGCAGGGCTGCTCGTAGGAAAGAGCAGCTGCAGCAACCCGGGAGACTTGGGAGTAAGGTTGCAAGGTGATGGCTCCTGCCTCAAGAGATAAAAGCCAGCTGAGAAACTGGAGTTCTTTGCAGGAAGCAAAGAAGTTTTTGCACTCAAGCCTTGTGGACGTTCGAAATACCTTGGTTAGTGTTTGGAATATTTCTTGGCAACTTTATCTAGTGTTCTTGACAGCCTTGCACCACTTGGCAAGGCTCCTTCTTATCAGAGACAATTAGTTTGAAACAGCCTTTTAACCAGGAAGGAAAGAATCATTAAAAGGTTTTGCTGTTACCTCCGTCTGGTGTTTGTTTCCTTGGAACAAGGTTTGGGTCAGAACACCAACCTTGGCCACTGGAAGACTTGTGGACTTCAACTTCCAGAATTCCTCAGCCAACAAAGCTCTTCAAGTGGCCAAGGCTGGAGACCCTTGCTAGAGATGGGAGCAGAAATCATTGGCATATGCCCTTTAACCACAACAACACAACAACAAAAATCTAAGAAACATCTATGCTACACAACAATTCCTTTGCTCACAACCTCACCTGACGAAGATCATCCCCTTCCACTCACGTTTCTAAGTATTTGGGGTGTGTCAGGAAACTCCTGAGTGAGTGTGTGTGTATGTATAAAAAAAAACACCAGCTCTCTGCCTGGACTGATTCCTTCCCCGTTTGAACTCTCTTCCTTTGTGTGAGTCAGAGCAGCCCTCAAGGACACCCCAGGTAGTTCCAATATAATATATTTAATGCAGGTCATAATTTTCAACGATAACCAGATGGCCAATCAGACCTCCTGCTAATTTGCCTCAGGCCACCATTTTGAGGGAATTAATTTTTGACCCACATTTTGAGGGTCTTTAACCCTGGAAACTATCAACCAACCGGCACTGTTGGAATTTCAAGCGTCCAGGGGAAAACACACACACAGATATACACATACACACACGAATGGCAGCAGTATTTAAAATATGCAACTGGGGGGGGGATATATTAAAGCCCTGTATAAAAACAGTTCTGTGTCCTCCTAAGACATAACCTCACCCAAAGGTAGCTCAGCAAGTTGAACTCCCTAGAAATGGGTGGATGGGAGAAAGCCGGAAGGGCTCCAAACACAAGAAGAACAAGGAATAGAACAATTTAAATACATACATACACACATATATTTGTTTTCTTAAGTTTTCGTAGGTACTTACATGTATGGTATTCAGTTTTGTTTGGGTATTTTCCCACATCATTATAGTTGTGCTTTTAAAGTTGTAGCAACGTTTCAGCAGAATCTCATCTGCTATCATCAGGTTTCTGTGTTGTGTTCGTCTGTGAGTCGGACTTTCACAGCCGTTTCTGACTCACAGACGAACTCAATACAGAATCCTGATGATGGCAGATGAGATTCTGCTGAAACGTTGCTACAACTTTAAAAGCACAACTATGATGATGTAGGAAAATACCCGAACAAAGCTGAATACCATATATAGATATCTATCTATCTATGGATATCTATCTATCTATTGATCGATCGATCGATAAATAGATAGATGTAGATGTAGATGTAGATGTAGATGTAGATGTAGATGTAGATTAGATATAGATATAGATATAGATATAGATATAGATATAGATATAGATATAGATATAGATATAGATATAGATATAGATATAGATATAGATATAGATATAGATATAGATATATAGATATAGATATAGATATCTTATTGGGTGCTTAAGTTTTCAGGCAACCCCTTCCTGGCATCCGAGCGCCAGTTTCAGCGTAACTGGAAATGCAATCCTTATCATTTCCCTGGCACGCCGGTCCTTGCTGTCATTACCACTTTCTATTAAAATGGCATGAAAAGAGTTGGTTCATTTGCCTCGCAGATGCCTAGCGAAGGGTGGGAAAACCTCTTCCTTCTGTAATTGCCTTTCAGATGGTGGAGAAAAATATCCACATTTTCTCTTTGCTTTCCATAAGACCCCATCAACACAAGTGTGTGGGTTTAATCGCCCACAAAATCAACAAAACCATTTTTATTGCAATAGCTTGGGATATGGTTCCCTCTTTTTTTAAAATAACAATTCTGATACTGCCTTGCCTACCGAGGCTTCCCATTGTGACAATCCTCTACAACAATGGCAACAACGGAGGCTGTGCGTTTTTATTTGTCTCCCTTCCAGCTCTTCAAACCAGAAGACACCAGAAATCAGGATGTGTCCAAAGCTCTTGAGCAAATGCAGAGTGTATTTGCCCTCTCCTCCCTGAAGAGCTGCAGGATATCTGGGATAAGGAAGATATTTTTCTTCCTTTTCCACTCATACTAATTATCTTCTGGCTGTCCCTGGGGTAGAAAAGAAGTCTCAGAAATAAATGTAAATTTGAAATGATGTCCAGCAGGCATTTGGATAGTCAAAGGCTGGTCTTCTCTTCTTCCCAGATCCTCCTTGAACCTCACTTACTCTTCCATTCTCCTAGTAACCCAATCTATATTCCTTCACCTTCCCTTTATCTATCTACACCAATCCTTTTCTCTTCCTTTCATCCCTGTCTTTTTATTTTGCAAAATAAGGCTTGTGAGACTTGGGGTTGACCCATTTCTGGAGTGAGCAAAGGGGAGGGTTGAACCTAGAACTGATGAAAAATGCCCATAGACTCAAGGGGAGAGAATCCACTGGTTGTGACCATCTGGGAAAGTGAGGGGGGATTGGACAGGGAAAGTCTATCTTCAGTGGATGGTTAGATGGTCCTTGACTTGGTTTGGAAGGTAGGACCATGGAGAAGAAGTCCTTTGATAGCAGAGAGGTTCTCCCTGCCTTTATCCTCACTTGGATACTTCACACCCCAAGGGTTGACTTGCTTTGGAGAACTGGTGGTCCATGGGTCTCTCACCTACCCAAGAATGGTGGGACCAAATGTCATTTTGGCTAGATTGCTGTCATTGTGCAAAGGGGAGCCCAGCACCTGGTCTTAGAGGGAAGAGACAGTAGGCTAGACAATGGGGATTACAACACTGAACTTCACCTGGAAAGAGTAATCAATCACAGACCATGTTTCTGGGTCTCAGAAATGGTCTGGGAACAACCAAAAGACAAACCAAAAGCCACAGTGGGCACATCACCTGCATTTATTCACGATCCAGAAAAGCCTGGCGGATGGTTTCAAACTTGGAAGCTTCTTTCAAGTCTCCCACGGGTTCATTCCCAGCCTGAAACCATCGACAAGGGATGAACAAGGAAGCCACACAACCTAGTTGGTAGTTCCTGGAAGACCCAACCTCAAAAAAGAGAGAAGAGGCAAAACTGATGTTGCCACAATTAATGCCGGGGAGCTTCCTGGGGAGCTTCCTGTCACTCACTCGTCACAAACTTTGCAAGAATGCGAGCCTGACAACAGGATCCTTGCGCCCTTGGGCTTCATGCCCTAACAGGCACACGAGAGGGTTGTCGAATGCAAATCCAAACACGATCCTTAACTTCAGTCCTCTGTCAAGCTCCCCCCCCCCCTCTCTCTGTGTGTGTGTGTGTGTGTGTGTGTGTCTTTCTCCCTCCCTCTGCCTCCCTTCTTCCCTCTCTCTCTTTCCCTCCCTCCTTCTCTCCCCCTCCTTCTCTCCTCCTCCCTTTCTCTTTCTCTCTCCTTCTATTCCCTACCCCTCCCCCTTTCTTTCTCTCCCTTCTTCTCTTCCCCTCCCTCTCCCTCCCCCCTCTGCTTTCTTAAACCCAGCGCCTCCACGAGTGACATAGGCATCACTAGCCTGTCTCGCTGGGGGGAGGAGGGGGGGGCTCAAGAAAAGGGTAGCCCCTTGTCACCCCGAAGGCTTTCCAGAAAGGTAGGAATGAACGATGGTCCTCCCGCCGATCCCTTTGCAACTTGTTTATGGGGGTGGGGAGTGGGCAGGGGAAATGCTGTCGCTTCCCCGTTCCTTCTTTTTTTCCCCTCCTTTTTCTTTCTCTTCTGAAAGCCCCGCACGCAGGTAGAGCTCCTCTTTTGAACCGAACAGCTCCCTCCGTGCTCTCTTTCTCCTCCACGCACCTCACACAAAGCGGCGCTTTCCGCCTGGAAATTAAAAGTATGTGTCGGGGGGGGGGGGGGGACGGACACGGGACGGGACACAAAGACACACACACACACACACATCCCTCGGAAGCAGAAAAGGAGAGAAGGAAGGAAGGAAAGAGGGAGAAAGAATTCTTTCCCCCCCCCCTTGCACCGAAAGCTCAGATTCGGTGCGAAAAGCGCAGCAACAACAACAACAAAAAACCAACAACCCCAAACCAAACCAAACCCCAAAACCCTGAAAGTCAGCCGGGAACAAACCGAGTCCGCTCGGCTCCCCGCCTGCTGGGCTCTTCCCAGGACTGACTTGCAAAGGCAGCGGAGGCGAGCCCGAAGAACCGGGTCTCCTTACCTTGGTCCTCATGGGAGAAAGGAGCCCTTCCATTTTGCCTTCCTCTTCATGCCCCTTCTCTTTTCCCTCTCTTCAACTTGGTCCCTCTTGGCGCGCCTGCAAGTAGTAGCCCATCCAAGGGAAAAGCCCCGCTCACCGCGCAGCCACGGATCCCCTTTCAAAGGAACGGCCGCCCACCTGCTCCCTCTCCAAGCCCCTCACTCGAGGGAAGCGGCGCTGCTTCTACAGGAGCCTCCCTGCCACTCACTCACACACTCACTCTCTCTCTCTCTGGCTCTCTCTCTCTCACACACACACACACTTACACACCCTCCTTCCCTCCCACTCGCTGGCTGCGTAATGCGCCTGCAGCCCCGTACCAGCCTTTCCTGGCGAGCTCTCCTTCCGTGCGCCCAACATGCTCGGATCCAGGGGGGGGGGGGGGGGGGGGGGGGGAAACCGCCGGAGCCCCCAAAGCAAAGTGGAAACAGCCACCGGCTCCCCCGGAAAGAAGAAGAGAGGAAATTTGCCTCTGAGCATACAGAGAATGCAAATTCTCGCTCGCAGCAAATTCGTGAGGACCCACCTCGAACTGAACAATAACTTGCTCCTGAATCTTTCTTTCTCCTTTTGCTTGGCAGGACGGGACTGGTTGCCTATCAAACAAACATTGGTCCATCTGAGGGGTCCTTGGTGCTCTCTGAGCTGGGTTGTTTTCTTGCAGACATTTCGTGACCCAGCTAGGTAACACCTATCAGTGCTAGAAGGGAGAAGTTTGCAGGGAGGGGGAGGAGGAAGAAGAAGAGAACTGCGGGCTCCTTGGTGCTTTCTGAGCTTGGTTGCTTTCTTGCAGACGTTTCATTGCCCAGCTAGGTAGCATCATCAGTGCTGGAAGGAAGGGGAGGTTGTTCTCATCTTATCTACTAGTAGCTTGTCGAAACTTAATAGCTACATACTACACAAAAGAGACAACTGGCAAAACAAAAAGGAAACAAAAAGGCCAAACTGCCTCTCCACCAGCAATAAAACACCCCCCCCCCCAGGAGCATAGATGAATTCCAAGATTTGCATCAAACTAACAAGCAAGTAAGCAACACTCTATTCAAGGAACTGCTGAATAAGCCAACGGTTAAACAGCCCAACCAAATAACCTCTAAGACAGTGCCCACCACCTACAGGGCAAGGTGCTCCATAGAATATCAACTGGGAACAAACATCTGCAAGAAAGCTCAGAGAGCGCCAAGGACCCCCCTCCTCCCCCCTCTCCTCCCTGCAAACCCCACTTCCTTCTCGCACCGATGATGTTCCCCAGCTGGGTCATGAAACGTCTGCAGGAAAATAACCAAAGTCCAAGAGCATCATAGACACCACAGTCCTCCACCTCCCTCCTCCTCCTCCTCCTCCTCTTCCTCTTCCTCCTCCTCCCCCCAACCACCCCTCCTTTCTAGCATTGAAGGTGTTACCTAGTTTGGGTAATGAAACATCGGCAAGAAAGCAACCAAGCTCAAAGAGTCCCAAGGAGCCCACGTTTCAACCCTAAGCTACAAATAATCTCCTTTATTGATAGCCCATTATCTTATCTGTTTAAGAAGACAGGTAATAGCGATCCATCAAGCAGAGGATTGTGAGGTTTGGCAGTTGCCGGTTACACACTCAGCCAAGCTGGTTAGTGCGATCACCATGATAAGAGCTGTAACTGCATATCTACCGCCCTGGAGTTAAGGTTATGGAAAGGAATAGGACTTGCCAGGAGGAATGCCCACCCTGGGAGTGTATCTCAAAATTCGTTCCTTTTGGCCAAGGAATCGTTTTGTGGATGAAGGAGGACGAGAGAGGTAACAGATATCTAGCAGTAAGTATGGGGTGGCCTAATGCTGACAGAGAATTATTTAAAACAGACCCAAATGGAACCTTCCTTGCTCGTATATTTCCTTCTCAGAGTGCCTTGAAGGGTTTGTAGGACCAGAAAATTGGGGTATACTTTCAGCTAGGACACAATTCTGAGCAGAGGATATATTGAGGACTCCTCAACATAGAACCACATAGAACATAGAGGAATAGAGTTGGAAGGGACCTTGGAGGTCTTCTAGTCCAGCCGCCTGCTCCAGCAGGAGACTGTAGACCGTTTCAGACAAATGGATGACCAGTCTCTTCCTAAAAGCCTCCAGGGATGGAGCTCCCACAGCTTCTGAAGGCAAGTTCTTCCATTGGTTAATTGTTCTCATTTTTAGGAAGTTTCTCCTCAATTCCAGATTGCTTCTCTCCTTGATTTGTTTCCACCCATTGTTTCCTCTCCTGCCTTCTGGTGCTTTGGAGAATAGCTTGACTGACTCTTCTTTGGGGAAGCCCCTCAAATACTGGGAGACTGCTATCATGTCTTCTCTGGTCATCCTTTTCTCCAGACTGAAAATTTGCTATTTTCCAATCTTTTTGTTTTTTATTTTTGCACAGGCCAGGAGAAAGTTTGGTTTACTTGGCTCCACACATATTTCCAATGTTGGATTTTACAGCCATAGGTCCCACAGTGTGCCAACTGCATCCATCGCCAAAGGACTTTCCCATCTTAATAGCATGCTTTGCAGTAAATGAGCCAGGTTGAACTAACTTCTACTTATCTTCCAGTTGACATATGCAGGATTGAAGTAGGCAACAGTTTGAGGACTAGTGGTATAAGGGAAAATCCCCTTTTGAGAAGATTAGAAAGATAAAAACTTTTGAGATCCATCTGAGTATAAATTCTGAACTTTATTCCAGTAACTTTTTGTTATCTTATGTGGTTCCTTATCTTGGAATAAAGATATCATTTCTAGCCATGTTAATATTTGTCGAGGGGATAAGCCTCTCACCCAATTAACACTGTCACTTTATCTGATTGAAAGCTTATTAAAAAAATTACTGAAAATTATACAGTGAGATGTAAGTACATAATGATTAAGAGCAGAGGCACTAAATCAGAAAAATCCCAGATTAAACCCTGAACTCTAAACTGGCAGAAAGTTGGATTGACTTTCAAGAGTCGCTGTGAGATGAAGATAACTGATGGACACCATGGAGGATTTATAAAGTTTAATAAATATATAAATACAGGTGGTGTAGCTTGATTAAGATCACCATTGGCAAAGCACTGTCTAAATACTAGAAACATTTCAGGGAATTTACAGTTCTACCCTGATAGATTGATGCAACCAAGAAATAAGGAGAAATTTTCGGACAGGGAGAACAATCCACTGATGGAACAGAAGTTGCTTTCAAAAGTTGTGGGAGCTTCATTACAATCTCTTTGAAGAAGAGATTGGACTGTCATTTGGCAGAAATGGTGTAGGGTCTGCTTGGGTGGAGGGTTGGACTAGGTCCTTCCAACTCTGTTAATCTGTAAAACAAGTCATTGGGATAACATTTTCTGCAAAACTTTCTGCAAGGTTTTATTGTGCTATTGGCCAGATTTTTAAGACTCTTCTTCTAGGATTCTTAAGAAAGAAACTGTAAATTCCCTGAAATGTTTCTAATATTTAGACAGTGCTTTGCCAATGGTGATATTAATCAAGCTACACCACCCGTATTTATATATTTATTAAACTTTATAAATCTCCTACGGTGTCCATCAGTTATCTTCATCTCACAGCGACTCTTGAAAGTGGCCAAGGTTGGAGACCCCTGACATAGAGTATTTTTAAAAAAATCCTTAAAGGGTATAAACAAAGCTCTTTGTCTCTTTGTCCTTTTATAATGATGGAATTTATATTTCCAGGATTTCTAATCCACTTTGTAAAATGTATGAAGCGATACATAATTTAAAAAAAGGGATGCCCGAAACTGATTGGAAAAAGATCAAAAGTAATAGCCTTAAAAGAAAATATTTCAGGAATGCTAGATGGAATATAGATAGATAGATCTCTGCCCAACTCAAAGCAAACACCGATCTCTCTAGAATATAATTAGTGCATCTTGAAATCCTCCAACTCATTTAAATGAAAGAGGGCTTGACTGATTTGAGTATTTCAGATTAGCCAGACTTGTCAAGGCAACCAAGTCCCTGGCCCTCACAGAGAACCAGTAGCTAATCGAAACTATCTCTTCCCAGTCAGAGCACTATTTAACATGGGACACGTTGCATAATTGGACAAAAAAAATAGAAGCGAGGATTAGTGTTAAATAAGGAAAGAAGATCACCAAAACACATATATACAGAGATAGCAGAAGACTAAACAATGTAAAAAAGTATATTTATAAACTGTACATGAATATAATATGAAGGACATCAAGTGAGAATTGTAATGATATGTCATGGCAGAAGATAATAGAGATAATTTGGAGGCATAATATAATAGAAGCAGAGATTAGTGTTAGTTTAACAAAATGCATATATACAGTGATAGAATAAACAGTGTAAGAAACTGCACTGCTGCATTATTGAACTGTACAAGAATATAGCATGAAGTGCACAAAGTGAGAATTGTAAGAGTGTAATATGGTAGAAATCAGCAAACAATAGTGACAAATTGGATGTATAACATGATGGAGAGAGGTATATTGTATGATAGACTTAATTAGGATGTATAACATGATGAGAAAAAAAGAGGGATGTAACCAGTACACAAAGACATTGTATAATTGGAACGGTTATGTATATTAAGGAAAAATGTACAATAAAACATATGTGTGTGGAGGGAGGGAGAGAGAGAGAGAGAAAAAGATGCTGTCTCTTCCCAGCTAGTAGGCAAGTAGTTAAGCTCTCTTAACTGATCAGAACTCTTCTATTGGGTCAGAAAGGAATGCTTCACTCTGCTTTCATCCATTGACATCTCCCCCTTTAAAAAAAGAACCCCTCCCCCAATAAAGCTAATTGCATATCTGTCATCCTCTCCCCCGGGTGGCATAATCCTTGGCAAGGTAAATGTGGACCTCTACATGGAGATTTGAGACCTCAACCCTGCAGCAGGAGAATAAGGGGTGGGATGACTCTGGTATCGCCTCCATGGCCAGAACAAACCACCCAATATAAGAGAGGACAATTGCAGGACAACTGACTTCTTGGAAGTCAGTTGTCCTGATTGCTAGTGAAAAGAAGGACTGATCACAGTCTTCCAATATTTGAGGGGCTGTCATAGAGAAGACTCCTTCGTGTCATGACGAATAGATAGGGAAGAATTGGGAGCAGGGATAGATTTTATTTTCCTGAGCTCCAAGATCACCCCAGATGGGGACTGCAGCCAAGAAATCAAAAGTCGTTTGCTCCTGGAGAGGAAAGCTATGGCGAATCTAGACAGCACACTAAAAAGCAGAGACATCCCAAGTGCATAGAGTCAAGGCTATGGTTTTCCCAGTAGCAATGTATGACTGGGAAAGTTGGACCATAAGGAAGGAAGAGCTCCTAAGAATGGAGGGCTTTGAACTCCAAGGCTGGAGGAGAAGATTCCTGCCAGTCCCTTGGACTGCAAGGCCATCCAACCGGTCAGTCCTAGAGGAGATCAACCCTGACTGCTCTTTAGAAGGCCAGGTCCTGAAGATGAAACTCAAATACTTTGGCCACCTCATGAGAAGGAAGAAGGAATCCCTGGAGAAGAGCCTCATGCTGGGAACGATGGAGGGCAGAAAAAGAAGAAGAAGGGGACGGCAGAAAAGAAGGAGGATGGATGGAGTCACTGAAGCAGACGGCGTGAGCTTAAAGGGACTCCAGAAGATGGTAGAGGACAGGAAGGCCTGGAGGAACATTGTCCATGGGGTTGCGATGGGTCGGACACAACTTCGCAACTAACAACAACACAGAGAAGAGGGGGTCCACAAGACAAGAAACAACAGATAGAAACTCATCCAGGAGAGAAACAACTTGGAATTAAGGAGAAACTTCCTAATAGTAAGGACAATTAACCAGTGGAACTGCTTCCCTCCAGAAGTTGTGGATGTTTTGTCACTGGAGGCATTTAAGAATGGACTGGACAGCCATTTGTGTGAAATGGTTTAGAGTCAACAGAAAATTTGGGCTCAATTGTGGTCGTAAGTCAAGGACTACCTGTACAGTCCTTGTATATATGAGATAGAAATTCAAGGGAGGTGGAAAGGTCTGTGAATTAAATTCCATCCTTTAATACAGAGTACAGCTTGGCCCTAATAGCAGCAGGAGTTTCCCCCTTATTCCAAGCAGCAGGCTTAATTTGCACCATGCAGGCACGCTGTTAGTCAGAATTTAATTTTATTTATTAGTTTATTCTCCTGGTCTATCCCCCGATCTCAAAGGAGGGGTTCTGGGCGGTGAAGGATCAAAATCCAGGACAATGGGACGGGTCTTGGCGAATGCAACCACCATGAGGTCATGTGGCTCCCCTCCCCCACCCCCTTCTAATGGATGTCCATGGATGAGCAACAAGAAGATAATCACTCTTGTCAAATAGCCCCCAGGCAGAATAAGCCAGTCTTAAGCCTGGGTCAGAGGAGAGCGTTATCCTGGTAGGTCAAGCCATTCGGCCTCATTCCGACTGCTCTTCGCCTCAGTGCTCTTATGAAGACGGTGGAGGGTGATTTGTATAAACACGGGGGGGTGGGGGTGTTTCACGCCCTTCCTCAGTGTTGGTGAGCTGCTGAGGCTTCCTCCCTGCACATCTTCCATGCCCACCGCACCATCTCCACTTCCCAAAGCCTTAAAATAGAAATTCAAAGTTATACTGAAGTTATTATTCTCTTCCCTTCTATTCTTTCTAATTCTCTTCTCTTCTATTTCTTTTATTTCTAATTCTAATTTGATTCTATTCCTTCCCTTTTCTTTCTTATTCTCTTTTATTTTTCTTCCCTTCCCTTCTATTCTGTTCCTTATTTCTATTTCTCTTCCCTTCTATTCCTTCTCTTTTCTTTTATTCTCTTCTATTTCTCTTCTATTTCTCTTCTCTTCTCTTCTCTTCTCTTCTCTTCTCTTCTCTTCTCTTCTCTTCTCTTCTCTTCTCTTCTCTTCTCTTCTCTTCTCTCCTCTCCTCTCCTCTCCTCTCCTCTCCTCTCCTCTCCTCTCCTCTCCTCTCCTATTCTATTCTATTCCCACCTGCCACAAGTTACAAAAGCAATGTAAGTAACAACATTGATTTTAATCGAATAACAGAATAACAGAGTTGGAAGGGACCATGGAGGTCTTCTCGTCCAACCCCTTGCTCAAGCAGGAGGCCCTATGCCATTTCAGACAAATTGTTGTACAATCTCTTCTTAAAATCATCTTAAATCTCTTCTTAGACACTCCTTTTGGTGAGCTTATTTTGCCTTTTGTGCTTAAAGGGACTTTAATCAGGGCTGAACGCTCCATTCTCATGATTTACTCTCTGGTAACCAGATAGCCCATGGAGGATACGACACAATGCTTCCATCCAACAGCTCAGGCATTTACTGATGGCTGAGCACAAAAACCATTTTGTTCTACTGGGCTGCAAATGAATGTGATTCATGCTGAAATTCAAGAGACGTTCTCAGATGCTGCAGAGATTTCCCTCACCCAACCTTGTTGATTCAAGGTCCCTTTCGCCTTCTGCAAATATTTTATTGGTTTGGTTTATTTCTTTTTCCCCAGGGCTCTAAGTTGGCTTATGTGGCAACCTCCTTCACCATCTGGTGGTGTGGGTTGAGTGGAGAGAGATAAGGATTAGCCCAGAGTCACCCAGGGTTTCCCCACTGTTGAGGACAGGTCTCTGAGATGTGTGAATTGGCAAAAATGGAACTCATAATATAGGGCTCATCAAACTTGGCAACTTTATGACTGGTGGACTTCAACTCCCAGAATTCCCCAGTTGGCTGGTCACCAGTTCCAATTGGACCAAGACCCAAGGAGACTGTTGACTCAGAGTAGGTAAATTTGAAACTAACTTTTTAATGTACTACTTCGGGAATAAGCTACTTTTTAGGAAGAGGGCATTTGGGGGACTTTGGAAACATGTGGAGGGCAAGCTCAAAAAATAATTCCCATGGGACATGCCTATTTACACTACTGGGCATGAGTAAATATAAAATAGATAATAAAAGAAGAATATTTGGAGCTCAGGCTTGGAATGAGTGGTGCTTGGTAGCAGCAAACCCTACTCCTTTCTAGCACCAATGATGTACCCTAGTTGGGTGATAAAACATTTGCAAGAAAACAATCAAGCTTAAAGAGCACCAAGGACCCCCAATCCTCCTTCTCTTCCTTTTCTTCCTACTCCTTTTCTTCTTCCTCCTCCTCCTTTTCTTCCTCTTCCTCCTCTTCCTCCTCCTCCGCCTCTTCTTCCTTCTCCTCCTTCTCCACCTCCCGCCTCCTCTTTTTCCTTCTCCTCTTCCTCCTCCCTCCTCCTGTTCCTTTTCTTCCTCCTCCTCCAATCCCCAGTCCCTTCCAGCACTGATGATGTACCCTAGCTGGAGAATGAAACATCTGCAAGAAAGCCACCAAGCTCAGAGAGCGCCAAGGGTCCCTCATGTCAAATAGCCATTTACTGGACAGCCAAGGTCAAAGACCTAACTACAAATAAGCAAAGTGTTTTGCAACAGGGAGTTGGGGCCCACTCATCTTCAAGTGCTCCAGGTCGGGAGCCATTCAGCAAACCTCAGAATCTAGCCTCAAGCTTTAAGCATCTGCAGAATGCTTTGGGCCTCCACGGTTTATGTTTTTATCCAGCAGCAACTTTACCAAAAGGATGCCAGAGAAGTTGGAGAGATACTGTGATGTTCTCAGAGGACCCAGGACACTGCTGGTGGCTGCAGGTTTGACCGAAGGACTAAAGGCTCCTACAGCTGGTTGAGAGAAGAAGAACAGGAGAGAGAGGAGGAGGAGAAGAAGACTTCCAAAGAGGGGAGACAACCATTTTGCATTGGCAATCATCCCTGGTCTTCTCCTCCTGATCTCCGTCGTTTTTGCTGAGGCCAAAATCCACCAGCTTTCTGCAGCTGTGCCCCCATTTTTGTATTTCCACGGCTTTCGACAGTCATGTGAGGCTGGCAGATTATCAGATGAACAAAAGGTAGCATCCAAAGGTTGCCATAGAGACCAGTTGGCAGCCGGGGGAATATCTCCAGCATTAGGCAGAGATAAAGGGGCCGGCCCCTCCCTTGCCATTGTGATCTGGAAATCTTTTATTTCACAGCACCTGTAGACATATCGATGTCCGATTTACCTTCATGCAGGGGTTTCATTCTTCCCTCCTGCAAAATCTCAGTGGAACGGCCTCTGCAATCTGGAAATAGGAAGCCGCAGTTCCAATCATGTCCCTACCACCACCACTAATTTTTCATTCTGGCTCCCCCTCCTAAAATTAGCCTCCCATCTGCTCTGTCCCACCTAAGGCCAGCCAGCAATTAGGCACCACGGAACAAAAGCCAGAAGATTATTACTATTATTATTATTATTATTATTATTATTATTATTATTATTAGTAGTAGTAGTAGTAGTAGTAGTACAGAAATTTAGCAGCAGTGGAAAGATCAATGCATACTGATCTCACCCACCCTACTGAATGTTTAGCTCAATTCTTTAGTTGCACAATTTTTTATGCACATCTCTTGGTGTTTTTTAGTCTTGGCCGCTGCAAGATTGGTGGACTTTAGCTTCCAGAATTCCTACTGGCTGGGGAATCCTGGGAGTTGAAGTCCCCATGTCTTCAAGCCACCAAGATTGAGAAACATTAATTTACTGTACTTAATCAAGGGCATCATTTTATGTACCTGTTAGATTTCTCCCATTTTTTGTGTGTTTTTGCCCTAAAAGAGCATACAGATTCTTCCCAAGTATCATTAGCTACATGTGCAAAGAGCTGTTGAACTAGAATAAGCCGAGGAGAGAATTCCATAATCCATATTTTAGATAGGTGAGCTTTGTATCAGAAGTGGGATTCAACTGATGTTAACTACCAGTTTGCCCCAACCGGTCCACACCGGCTGAATCCCACCCCTGCTTTGGATTCATTTTTATAATATCTAACTCCCCCGAGGTTGCACCATCGTAGTTCTCCAGCTAAACATACATTCACAGCGTGCATTTTTTTAACATGGGATATGTTTTATCAATGGTTAGATAAAAGGAGTTGAAATTAGAAGATGAAAGATTACTGATATGTATAAATAAATGGTGTAAGAATTTAATTACATATAAGCAAACATTAGTACTATTATTATGGTTGTTATCATTGTTGTTATTATTATCACTGCTGGTATTTGATTATTATTTTGTTATAAGCCGATTGATCCAGACAATACAGTTTAATTAGCATTGATGCATTTTAAAGAAGAAAAAATGTATAAATAAAATTTCAAAAAAACCCTCCAAATTTATCTTCTTATTGGATTACGTAACTGTTCATCACAAAAAGCTAAGTGGTAAGGTAGAAATTTGGCACTTGGAAGATCACCAGCAAATAATCACCTAGAGCAGGGAGTTAAAAAAAATAAAATAAAATTTTCCAAAATCCCTTACTGCTTTCAAGAAAGCTACAGGAATGTATGCCGTAAAATCTGGGGTGATTTTCTTTCACTGCCATATAGTTATGGATTCTAACCGTGGCAAGAGGAGGCATATTGTAAAAGACTTCATAAAGAAACAAATACAATTATCTTGTTTGATTCCACCTTCCTGTTGCTTTGACAAATAATCCTGAGTAATGTCCACATCTATATACATAAAAGCAAAATTCCACTCATCACAAAATCTGCAGAACCATAAAGCCTACAAACTTGAAATCTGGCACATCTGTTCCTCTTGGCTTCTAGGTGCTCTCTAAAAAGGGATTTTTCAAAATGTCCATCAGAGCATCAGTATTTCCTATATTATTATTATTATTATTATTATTATTATTATTATTATTATTATTATTATTATTATTAATAATAATAATAGTTTTATTTCCTTATTTTTTCCCCAAAAACTAAGCCCAACCACATAATTTCATAGCGAAGCACAGATATCAAGCTAGTTCTGTATAAAGCTGGATACTTCACAATAACCATTACTTAAAAATTGTTGATGCTGTTAAATAATAAAAAGTAAATTATCCAGGATCATTTCTGATTAATACCTTGCTTTTGCAAAATAATTGCAGATAAATCTTAAGTGCCAATGAATGTGCTGAGGAAGGCTTCTCCTATCATTCAGTCCGTAGCAGATATTATTTTATTTAAAAAAATTAGGCTAACAAGCTGGTTTCTTTAAGGAAGACTGAAGATCTCATTTCCTGATCCAAATTTGCTGAATTCATGCAAATGGGCCTCATGCACAAAAGCCATTTCATTTTAAACTCATCTCCCCATCTGTGTTTATTCTTGCCCATGATTTGCCATAATTAAAGAGGTTTCATTTACAAGTCATGCGCATTTGGGGAATTTTTTAATTTATTTTTATGTGCCTGAAATGTTCAATGCAACTGTTTAAGCCCCAACTCTCTTCTGGCAAATGATGCTTAAATCAGTTTATGCATTGGCCCCAGTGAGTAATGAAAAAGGGCTCTTTTCTTGGGAATATAAATTTCATTCTTTAAGAGGGGTTTTCTCTTGCTTCCTTCAACAATTTGCATGCACGCACACCTACACCCACTCACATATGTGTGATCTCTCTGTGTGTGTATTTATATTTATCTATATAAGTCTATATATCTATCCCTATCCTTCTGTTAGATCGCGGGAAAAAGACTTGTGACTTTCAGCTCTTTATTTAGTTCCTAAAGTCTATTCTACCCATGGGGCCGCGGCAGCCTCTTTTATAGTGGCTGCTCGCGGCTCACGGCCAATGACGGCTCTTTGAATCTCCCACCAATCCGGTGGACCAATCACAAGGCAGCAATGGGAACCAATCAAGGTAGCGTTTCAGAACCAATCACCAAACAGTATTTGCGGCCTAATCAGAAGAGGGTATTTCAAGTATGTAAATATAGAACACCCCTCCCCTCTTGGTTTAGCCCGACTTACATTACGTAGTCCCGTAAGTAGGTGGGGCTTTTATGGTGTCTACTTGACCTGCGCAGCTCAGTTGAATTGTTGTCTTTGGCTGGTTCGGACAGGATCGCTCTCTCTCCTGTCCTTCTCGGTGGAACCTCCTGGAAGGGCGAGTCAGCCCTGCCGCTCCCACCTGGTTTACTCAGGCTGGTTGAGTCGGTTCTGCCGCTCCTGCCTGATCTATCCAGGCTGGTTGAGTCGGCTCTGCCTGATCTATCTGGGCTGGTTGAGTCGGCTCGGCTGCCTCTTCCAGGAGTGGCCTTGTGTTGGTTTTCTGCTGCCAGTTCCCTTCTACCAAAGTCTCCTGCTGGTAAGTAGTTTTGGTTTCTTGATGGGCCTACCGGTGGTGTTTGTTGTTGGTTTGTTTGTTGTTGTGTTATTAGCGGGTTTTCTCCTCCCCTTTGATTTATGTTTGGGTGATCTCCCCCCTCTCTGGTTTTGCTATAGTCTTTTTGGTGTGGTCTTTGTGTGTGTGGTTGTTCTGAGTTCCCGGGGTTGTCAGTATTTCTTTCTATTGTTCTAGACCTTAGTTGGTCTATGTGTCTCTTCCAGCTCCTCCCGTCCTCTGTTTCTAGTCGGTATGACCGGGATCCTGTTATTTGGGTTATCCTAGCTGGTATCCAAAGTGGGTCCTCCGTAAGGTTTTTTGCGTATACCAGATCCCCTGCTGTTTTGGAATTGATGGGCAATTGTTGGTATGTCTGAGCCAGGTCAAGTTTCGCAAAGACTTTTCCTCCCCCCAATGAATGTAACAGATATTGTACCACTGGAACGGGGTATGCGCTTTAGTGTAGCACGTGGTTGAGGGTGGCCTTATAGTCTCCGCAGATTCTCATGGACCCATCTGGCTTAATCGGGGTCACAATTGGGGTTTCCCACCGTGCGTGGTCTATTTGTTCCAATGCCCCTTGTGCGATGAGCTTATCCAATTGCTCATCGATCTTTGGTTTGAGTGCAAAGGGGACTTGCCGTGCCTTTAACTGGATTGGTGCTATGTTTGGGTTCAAATTAAATGAAATAGGGGACCCTCGGTACTTGCCTAGCTTCCTGTCAAATACGTCCTGGAAGTCCTTCATCAGGCTCTCCTCCCAGTCTGCCTCGGTGACGCTGTTTATGCTGGTCACTTCAATTCCCAGAGGTACAAACCATTCTAGCCCCAGCAGGCTTGGGCGATCCCTGTCCACTATTGTCAATGGGAGGATTTCTGAGTGTTCCTTGAAGGTTATTTGAAAATGTTCGACTCTGACTATGGGGATCCTGTTCCCCTGGTAGTCCTTCAAGGTCAGTCTTTGATTCTCTAGTTCTCGTCTCCGTATGCTGGGTATTAGTCACTTTATGGTGTCGCAGGATACCATAGACAGGTATGATCCGGAGTCCACTTCCATGTTGCATTGTTGGCCTTCGATGTTGACCTGTACATGTACTTTTCGGGCATCTGTCGCACTCGAATGCCCAATGGTAATTGTTTGGTGGGTCTCTTCCTTCCGGTAGGGTTCGCTGAGCCACTTATTTCTGCTTTCGCAGCTCCAACAGCTCCCTGCCTGTCTGTCTCTGGTCCTGGGGGGGAGGGTGCTGCCTCATCGCCTAGGGCTGTAGCTCTTTTTATTTCAGCAGATCCTAGCAATGTGTCCCCGTTTCTCGCAGTGCCGGCAAATAGCGTCTAGGAAACGGCACTTGGAGTGGGGGTGGTTTCCTCACACACGGCGCATTGGAAACCCGAATTATGTTCTCTCCTTTCCTGTTTGTACCATTCTGACTGGAGTCTGTGTATTTCTTCCTCCTCCTTGTAGGTCTCGGATAAGGACTCGATGTCCTTATGGTGCACAGTAGTGGTGGTGGTCTTTTGGTTGCCCTCTGGCTTCCTCTCTTGGAGTTGGCTTGTTTCTGCCAGTGTTTGCTGGTTCGCCGCATTCATTTTCCGCATGGTTGCTGCTGACTTCTTTGTGGCTTCAGCTGTGGTGGCCTCAGCGATGGCCTCGGTGACCATGATGTTTGGCTGGGTTAGTAGTTGGCTCTGTAATGTGAGATCCCTCAGTCCCAGGACCACGCAGTCTCTCTTGGCTTCGTCCATATTGAGAAACTCACATGCCCCGCCAATATCCCTCAGAGCCACTACAAATTCCCCAACACTCTCACCTTCTCTCTGGTCTCCTTTATAAAATTCGTGTCTCCGGATAAGGTTGGAGATGCCCGGTGCATATTGGTCTCTCAGCAGTTGGTCCAACTCTGGCCATGCCATCTGTTTAATGTCCTGAGGTTTGGCCAACGCTTTGGCCATTTGAACACTGTAGGCCCACAGTGTGTCAGGAACACATCTCTCTTCCTTTTATCAGTGATCCCTTGCAAATCGTTGCTCTCAAGGAACATGAGGAACTGGTCGATGTACGATTCCCAGTCCTCTGCCATTGGGTCGAATGGTGTGGGTGGCGAGTTGCTGCCGGCCATCTCGTCAGTTGGTCAGTCCTCATTGCCACATGCTTGACTGGTCTCCTTTGTCTCAGGATCCCACCTTCATCACCAGTGTTAGATCGTGGGAAAAAGATTCGAGACCAGTGTGACTTTCAGCCCTTTATTTAGTTCCTAAAGTCTGTTCTACCCATGGAGCCGTGGCAGCTTCTTTTATAGCGGCTGCTCGCGGCTCGCGGCCAATGATGGCTCTTTGAATCTCCCGCCAATCTGGCAGACCAATCACAAGGCGGCAATGGGAACCAATCAAGGTAGCATTTCAGAACCAATCACCAAGCAGTATTTGCGGCCCAATCAGAAGAGGATATTACAGTATGTAAATATAGAACACTCTCTATCTCTCTACCTACCTACCTATCATCTATCTACAGTCTCTCTCTCTCTCTCTCTCTTTCTCATCTATCATCTCTTTCTGTCTATCATCTATCTACAGTAGCTATCTCTCTGTCTGTCTGTCTGTCTGTCTGTCTGTCTATCTATCTATCTATCTATCTATCTATCTATCTATCTATCTATCGAATATATCATATCTATTTCTGTGTATTATTTATCTACAGTAACTATCTATCTATGGTATCTATCATCTATCTACAGTATCTTTCTTTCTATCTATCTATCTATCTGTCTGTCTGTCTGTCTGTCTGTCTATTATATCTATCTCTGTCTATCATCTATCTGCAGTATATCTATCTACAATATCTATCTATCTATGGTATCTATCATCTATCAATTGTCTGTCTGTCTGTCTCTCTCTCATATCTATCTTTGTCTATCATCTATCTACAGTATCTATCTATCTAAGATACATTCATCAAGAATCATACGATAAACACTTGGAGATAGTCATAGGATACTAAATAAGCAATCAAATCATACTAGGAAACCAAATAAAACAACATCAATTGTAAAGATACAAGCAACAAAGTTATAGCCATAAATAGAAAAGAAGATAGGTAATAGGAAGGATGAGAAGAATAATAGTAATACAGTCTTAGTAAACAGTTGGACAGTGTTGTGTGAATGAGTTGCTAAGCAGAGTGATGGTGTTGGGGGAAAAAACTGTCCTTGTGTCTAGTTGTTCTGGTGTGCAGTGCCTTACAACATCGTTTTGAGGGTGGGAGTTGAAACAGTTTATGTCCAGGATGTGAGGGGTCTGTAGATATTTTCATAGCCCTCTTTTTGACTCCATGCAGGATACAGGTCCTTGATTGAAGGCAGGTTGGTAGCCATTGTTTTTTCTGCAGTCCTAATTCTCCTCTGGAGTCTGTGTCTGTCCTGTTGGGTTGCAGAACCAAACCAGAGTGATATAGAGGTGCAGATGACAGACTCCATCATTTATCTGTAGAACTGAATTTAAACGTACATCATCCTTTTGGGCAATGACTGGACTTGCAATTTCCAATGGCTGGAGGTGATTAGTAGAAGCTGATTTCCACCCAAATCAAGTACGTTTCATAACGCTGACTCCAGATTTTCTCAGCTTTGTGACTGCTCCTGTCCCCGTTTTTCAAGGAAAAGCTGATAAGAATAGCCCTAGTCCATCCCAGTGAGCAATTTTCTAAAAATAGGTGGGCTAGCCTGCCAGAATCAGGATGCTTCTCACATCTCCATAACGACAAGAAAGGAGTTCCAGGGATTATTAAAGAAGGAGAAAGAAAAAAGAGAGAAAGAGATTCCCTCCGAATGATATGAGGGAACTAAGGCATGAAATGAAAGCTATTTTTCAACTCATGTCATCGTTGAGTTCGTTTCTAGAATAGATACCATGCAAAACATAGCAGAGTTGGTATTTGTGTCCCCTTTCTGTAGGAAAATGTCCTTTTTGCTCCATCAAATTGATCAAAATCTGCTCTCATGTGGCCACAGGCGATATGTCACGAACTGCCCTTTTTGCACAAGCCGTAGTTAACATTTCTAAATATTGCCAGCTTCATGGACAGTAAAACTGCTGGATTATGTCTTCCACTCTGCCACCAATGTCAAAAAACGAGCTGTCCTCATGATACCTTATCCGATAAAATTTGCACCCGACAGTCGCACTGATACTCTGTTTCTTTCCGCTGCTTAAAGGAAGGACCGAGCAAATGTCACAAAGGGGACTCTGGTTTCCTTGTTAGAATTTCAAAGGAATCCTTCTTGCAGTGGCATCTGCCATTAGAAGAAAATATTGGCAGCTCAGGATTGAACTGAGGAGTCTTGGTGCTCTCTGAGCTTGGCAGTTTTCTTGCAAATGTTTCATGACCCAACAAGGTAACGTCATCAGGGCTGCACCTCTATCTCTCTTCCCATTCCATCCTGCCCTGCTGGGTTCATGTATCAAAAATTCCACGAGACAACATTATTTTTATTTCCTTCCTTCCTCTCCTCCTTTCCTTCCTTCCTTCCTCTGCTTTCTATCTTTTTCTGCCTTCTATCCTTTTATCCTTCCTTCCTTCCTTCCCTTTTCTACTGCAAATTATAAAGCCTGGTAGATTTCATTGGTGCTGAGGAAAAAAAAAAACAGAATGAAATTTCTTGCAACCAGACTGACAGCATAAAGGAGCAAAGAACTGAGATTGGGAGAAGAGAGCCCTTCAACTACCGCAAAATCCAGTGCTGAGAAAAATCAAAGCATTTCAACACAAAGCCTTGGAGGTATCAACTGAACAGCTTCATTTCTGAAGAGATCCAGGAACAGCAATACAACAACAACAAAAAGTTGCCTCTTTTTTTTAGACGATACAGCAATGGTCTCCTTGCTACATCCTGAACATTTCTCTCCAATTCATGTCTTCTTATTGTCTAGCAGACAATTGATTGCTACAATTGTTTCAGGACACAATTTTGAGAAAATTTAAAGTGGCTGCAGGGATCTCATCTCCTGGCAAGAATCTTTCATTTAAAAGCAGATTCAACCAGCAGCTCCCTAAATTTGCAACAAAAATAAGATGGAAACTCCATTGTACAATGAACGGTTAAGGGAACTAGGCATGCTTAGCCAAATGAAGAGAAGGCTTAGGGGTGACATGATAGCATCTTCCAGGACTTGAAGGGTTGTCGCACAGAAGAAGCAGTCAACCTATTCTCCAAAGCACCTGAGGGCAGGACAAGGACCAAAGGGTAGAAGCTCCTCAGATGGAGATGCAACATGGAGATTAGGAGGAATTTCCTGACAGTGAGAGCCAATTAATCAATGGAATGATTTGTCTCCAGAAGTTATAGGTGCTCCATGAGTGGAGATTTAAACTTTAAAGAAAAGACTGGACAGCCACTTGTTTGAGATGGTCTCAGGATTCCTGCCTTCAGCAGGAGGTTGCACTGGAAGGGTATCCATCCTTGGCAACTTTAAGACTTGTGGACATCTGGCTGGGGGATTCTGGGACATGAAGTCCACAAGTCTTAAAGTTGCCAAGGATGACACACTTGGTTTAGATGTTCTCTGAAGCCCACGAAGACAATATTTTTTTCCAAGTCCCTGATCCTTAAACAGATCTCCTGAAGAATGGCCTGTAGGGTATCTACAGTAGGTGATCAATAAATGGTGAGGTTCATTGATGCCTATTTTTCCCCCATAGATTCAGAAATCTGGGGAAAATGGGATAAGCATTTTGTTTCAGGTGGACAACACCAAAGAAACACCAGTCACCAGGCTGCTATGGCTTGTGTTCCTTTCCTACCAACGCTCTGTTGTGGTTCGCCGGCAGCCTGTGCAGACAGCAACCGAATCGGACAGTGGTGAAGAAAGTGGATCAGTCTGGGAGTCTGGAGAGGACTTGGATGAGGGTCTTGCATCCAATGCAGGGATGGGGCCAGGACCATCTGAGAGGGAGCCTGTTCCAGTGCACGTGTGCACAGAGCTGCTAGAAGGTGAGAGCAACGGAAACAAAAGGGGCAACTCAAGGGTAAGGCTGGGAGTGATTGCCCCTCCCATGAGGGATAAAGGCTAAGCAAAGGGAGAGAAACCTTTGCAGGAAGCAAAGTCGTTCGTTCTGTTCGAATTAAACCTTGAAGCTCTATGTAGACTTTGTACTTGGGTTGGTTTTTTTACAGTGAATTTGGCACTTTAGTTGTTGGCAGCAATTCAAAGGAGAGAAAGGTGAGTGCTTCTCTCGAGGAACTGTTTGAGACTCAATACCATCTTGGAATGAAAATAATTCCCAACGTTGACATGAAGCAAGAGTTGTTTTAACTAAGCGTGTGCTTAATTACGGTCTCGGAAGCCTTGGTTGGAATACGCTCACATTCATATAAAATCCACACAATTGGCCCGGTTTCAAACATAACATCAGGCGTCCATGCTAATCTTTGCAACTGCAGGACCTACAAGAGGTTGTTCGGCCACCTGCTGAATTTTTCCTAAAACCAAACCACTTCCAACCATGACAGCAAATATGATGGGTTTCCAAAATCACCTCTGGATTTCTCTCTTATAGATGTGTCTTCCTTTCAGCAGCATAATTTCACAGGTAGGAAGTTGAGTTTCTCACCCTTGCTTTTGTTTTAAATGGCCGGAGACGTCCTATACTAATGTCATATGAAGCCTGGGATTTTTATATATATGTATGTATGTATGTATGTATATGTATGGTATTCAGCTTTGTTCGGGTATTTTCCCACATCATCATAGTTGTGCTTTCGTCTGTATTGATGTATTTCGTCTGTATTGATGAACACAATACAGAAGCCTGATGATGGCAGATGAGATTCTGCCGAAATGTAGCTACAACTTTAAAAGCACAACTATAATGACGTGGGAAAATACCCGAACAAAGCTGAATACCATACATGTAAGTACCCGTGAAAACTTATTTGCATCTGGCCAATAGGTCTATTCATCATTTCACCGAGATAGGGAATCTTGTCTTATCTATCTCCAATAGTGGCCAGATCCTGCTCATATATATGAGGTAGATAAGACAAGATTCCCTATCTCGGTGAAATGATGAATAGATCTATTGGCCAGATGCAAATAAGAACAATGGATATATAATATCTCAGTAGGATGGGGCGTTTTGGGTTTTTTTGTTAACTGTGTGATATCAATGGAACCTGCTGAAAAATTTCCTCCTGCAGGAGGCAAATAAAAATACCCTTGTTGTCCTTTTTATTTCTCTAAAGAAGGTTACAGTATTCTACACAAAGGGAGAGGGGGCGGGGAACCAGATTTGGTCAGTATTTCAGATCTGATCCACATTCATAGAACTCTAGTGTCTGTTTTTCACTGATAAACGTAGAGATGGATGGCCTTGGAAGCAACAATGCAGAAAACACACTGCATTCATTTATACACACACACACACACACACACACACACACACACAAACGCCTACACCCTAGACATTCTCCCTTTGCTTAGCTGAATTTTGAAGAGGAGACAGTTCACAATCAGTGTTGAGCCATCACAAGGTTTACTCAGCAAAGTATGGCTAAAGCCAAACCATGGCTTAATTTGATATCTGGATCTAGTCCACTTCTCTTGAAAATGGACTGGTACTATGCTGCCAGTATACCCCACCAGAGAAATTATCTAAGTTGTATAAAAGTACTTGTTTTCTTAATATATGAGTAAGGTGTATAGAAAAGGCGTTTCCAATCATTGAAGGAAATGTGGAAATTGCGAAGGGACATTTTTACTATGTATGATGATGGGCTTGTGAAAAAACCCCCAACAAATATCACATGGATACATGTGATAAAATGCAGAGATTTTTTTTTTTTAAATCAATATTCAGGCAAGACTATTTTTTTTCCTACTCGTACTCATGGATAGCCAATTGAAAACTATTCCTGGAAGATTGGTTTTATAAGTGGTGACTGCAAGTGAGTTACAAGATGCATAAAGATGTGAAAATATGCAGAATTATCCATAAAGGAGGAATGGGCTGTAAAGATTAAAGAATTAGGAGAAATTGCAAAATTGACCTGCGTGGTCAGGGATGGAACAAGAAGCACTTTTGTTCCTGGAAATAATCATGTTTTCTAAAAAATGACTTGGTGATTTCTGGATCTGCTGATCCAAAAGCGCTGGATTTGGGAAGAAGTGAAGTATGGGATATAACCATGATGAGGGAAAATGGACATTAAGTTTGCAACTGCTGTAAGGAAGACCCAAAGTCATTTATTTAAAGATTAAATGTTATTAAATGTGAAGGTTGCTAAGATTGTTGGTGCAGAATGGAGGTCTCCAGCTGTTGACGTTCCTCCAGGAGAATCTAGTCATATCTAGGTAGTTTGTCAGGCACAGAAAAATTAGATTCAGGCATGAAGGTCCAATTAAACTGATGTATTGCTTATCAGCCTATGTACAAAAATACCATTATATTGACAAACAAGTGTGGCTGTGGATAACAGGAGGAGGAGAAGAAGAAGAGCTTATGAACAAAAATCTTCTTTATCAGTGGTGATCATCTACTTGGAGTTAGATATGGCTTCATGAAATTCATGGGAGGTTAGACTTAGTTTGCTTGTGGCTAAGTAGGGATTCTAGACTTGTGGCTCTTTTGACTCTGCCCCCCAGTTTCTGCCATTCCTTCTCATTACATAATCCCAGTTACTAGGGATTATGTAACTGGCATAGAGAAAAAGCAGATGTAGCCTTGAAATCCATACTTAGTAGTTACCAGCACCCTAATCCATCTGTTTATTTAAAATACATTTATTTGAAATTTGCTAGCTATGGGGCTCCTTTACTATTTATTTATGGTGCCTGTTCTTCACAGTTCCTCCTAACCTCCATTCTGACAGCATAAAGGACAAATTCTTTGCTTCTCTGGCGAGACATATCCCCATTATGCTTCACCTTTCTGTACATGCTGAATGATGGATGTTTTCACAACCCACTGGCTCCTCTCCTATCTCCGAACTTGGGCTTCTAACAACATAATTATGTCAATTTGTAACAGGAAAAGGTGAAAAAGGAGCGACTTCTGGAAAAGTAGCAGACGTCCTTTCTCGCTCCTTTGGGCACCTGGGGGAGCATCCTTCTTATTTATTTTCATCGACCGGTTCTGTCTTTGATTTACCGCGCTTGTGACTGCTGTTACTTTTATGGCTCAGAGTTTCCTCCTTTGCTTTCAAGATCCTTCAGTGCTCAAAAGGCACACTGCAATCATGTTCCCAGCCCATAAAGATTTCCCACTTCTGACAGCCTGTTTCATGTGGGTTTCTGGTTTCTTCATCAGTTATATTGTCTTCCTAATCCTTGGCTGTTGATCTTCATGAAAAGAAATCAGAAACCAAGGCAATTGAAGATATTCATACACCAGGTTGAGCATCTGGAGACTAAAACGTAACGATGAACAGTTGCAGGAACTGGACTTGGCTAGTCTAGGGAAGAGAAGGACCAGGGGAGACAGGAGAGCAGCCTTCCGATATTTGAGGGGCTGTCCCAGGGAGGAGAGGGGGGTTCAAGCTATTTTCTTAAGCACCCGAAGGCCAAACAAGGAACAATGGATGGAAACCAAACAAGGAGAGATTCAACCTGGAAATAAGGAGAAACTTTCTGACAATGAGTACAATCTACCCATGGAACAGAAGTTGCCCTCGGAAGTGGTGGGAGCTTCATCCCTGGAGGCTTTCAAGAGGAGACTGGACTGCCCTCTGTCAGATCTCCTGTTTGGGCAGGGGGTTGGAGTAGATGACTTACAAAGTCCCTTCCAACTCTGTTAATCTCTTCCTAGACTCAAGACCAAAGTTGAAATGGATGAAGCTGTTTTCACAGGAGTATAATAGAGCCATTACTAGTTTTTTTTTAAAAAAAAACTCTTTCCAATCATTGTAATTTTGAAAAGAAATTCAGTAAATGGGGTGAAAACTCAATCGGGTTATCTGGCCATGTGGGCCAAAGAATTACCATAACGTGAAAAAAATATGCCCCCTCACATCGCAATGACATGCTAACATTTCAGAGTTGGGCTCTGACACCCAAACTACTACAGCTACAGAAATGAGGTCTTTCTGATTTAATGAAAAGAAAGACTAGGGGACAACATGATAGCAGCCTTCCAATATTTGAGGGGCTGCCCCAAAGAAGAGGAAGTCAAGCTATTTTCCAAAGCCCCTGAAGGCAGGTCAAAAAGTATCAGATGGAAACTCACCAAGGAGAGAAGCAACCTAGAATTAAGGAGGAATCTCCTAACAGTGAGAAAAATCAACTTACTTCCAGAAGTTGTGGACATTCTAACACTGGAAGTTTTTAAGAAGAGACAACCATTTGCCTGAAATGGTCTAGGGTTCTCCTGCCTGAGCAGTGGGTTGGACTAGAAGCCCTCCAAGGTCCCTTCCAACTCTAATATTCTGTTATTCTGCAACCATTCCTACTTGTAGAAATTACCAAATAGACTACATGGCTATTGGTGTTGGATGGACACACAGATAGAGTTCCAAACTCAATGGGGACCTGACACCTGGCCAAATATGGTTCTGTCATGCCATCTTCATAAACTTTGCAAAGCACTCACGCTGTTAAGACCTGAGATATTTATGAAGGACAATACGTGTAGCTCAAGGTTGAAATGGTAGATCCTTGGTGCTTTGTGAGCTTGGTTCTTTTCTTGCAATTTCATTTCCCAAATGAGGTAACATCATGAGTGGTAATACTACTGGAACTGATGATGTTACCTAGTTTCGGTAATAAAATGTCTGGAAGAAAACAACCAAGCTCAGAGAACACTAAAGATGCTTCTGAGATACTCTGTTTCCCCCAAAATACACCTACCCTGAAAGTAAGTCCTAGCTTGATTTTTACACAAGCACCCAATTATAAGCCCTATCCCCAAAATAAGCCCTAATTAAGGCCCTGCCCACTCCAAAGTGGATGAGTAAAAATTAAGCCAGGGTGAAGATGGGGTGGTGGTGGAGCTGCCCTACTACTTACCTTTGGACAGTTGTAGCCAGGCCTCACACACCTCGACACCTGCCTTGCTGGCCCATTTCTTCTGCAGCCGACAAGGCTGGCAAGGCTCTCCTGAAGGCCTCTGGAGCTGAGAACAAAGCTCTGGATCGATCCAGAGCTCCATTACTGGCTGCAGAGGCCTTCAGGAAAGCCTTGCTGGCCACAGAAGAAGAAGATCCTCAAAGCCTCTGACAGCGAAAAGGAGGCCAGGGGCGACACACGCAAGTGAGCTTAATCAGTGGAGAACATCCCCTGAAAATAATACCTGGTTCCTTTTTTTTTGGTGGCAAAACAAATGGGGTCTTATTTTCGGGGAAACATGGGTACTTCCACCCCACTCCTGTGATCCCACACTTTTCAAGATTAACTTTCAGGTTCAGCACATTAGAAATGTCTTCAGGTTAAGCCACTGAGTCTACCTGCCAGTTTTCATGATCTTTGGAGCATCGGGATCTTGCAATGCACAGATGACAGCCCCGGTTGCAATTCGGTTTCTTACAAACGAATGGATGAACAAATGATGTCATGGACATAACACAGAGGAGACAAAGACCTTGCTTGGTGCTGTTTCCTGTGGTCATTTGGGGTGGTTCTCCAGGCTTTGAGGTCTGCTGTAGTGATGATGACAAATGTGGGTTGGCTCCAAACTATCTCAGAGGGTTTGGAGAATGGAAATAACAGCTGCATGGAAGCGTTCCTGGCATTTTTCACCTTCCCACAAAGCAAGCTGAGTAGAAATGGGGAAAGGAATGAAATCTGTGCCTTGCACATAGGTGACTATGAATTCTTATTATTCTGACCTTGATTCATGGTAGGGTTTATGCGCTAATAAGTACAAAAGGATGGCTTACACCGGGGAGAGAGAGAGAAAGAGAGAGAGAGGAAGCACTTCGATTATTTCATCTTCAGTCTATGTTGAATATTTATCTGTTCCAACTTTTGTGTTGTCGGTTGTGTTGTTGGTTGTGAACTTTGTTCTGTATGTAAAGTGGGTGACTCCAAATCTACAAACCTGATTGG
>BLBF01000037.1:19364498-19401343 GCA_015471245.1 Laticauda colubrina
GAACCAGCCTCAAATTTAAAAACCAGGAGCTGTAAGACCCACATCCATACAGAAGCCTGATGATGGCAGATGAGATTCTGCTGAAACGTTGCTACAACTTTAACAGAACTACAATGACGTGGGATAATACCCGAAGGAAGCTGAACAGCACACATGTAAGTACCCGCGATAACTTAAAAAAACATATATATATATATATATATATATATATATATATATATATATATATATGATAAAGAAATGTAAAAGATGTCTTGATGTTGGCATAATGATGGATAAAGTTTTATTTTATGTTTTTAAATTTTGAAAATTGAATAAACTATTTAAAGATAAATAAATAAATAAATAAATGAAATGTAAAAAGAGAAATCAATTAAATTAAAAAAACACCCCAGAAATAACTCCATGCCTCTCTTAGTGACGGGGCACCAAGGATCACAGAGGGTCACAGGTATGGACTGAGAAATTGTGAAACACAGTTGAGGAAATTCAGATTATATTCGTCGCTAGAAGAAAAGAACGAGACACAGAAGTGAAGGAGACACATTTTTCCTCCCATCCGAACGGTGCTAAGCTAATCCATTCAATTAAGCCCTGATGAATTACATGTTGAAAGGCCTAATGAATCCATTCAACTCAGCACAAGTATTGGCAAAACCCTTTCTCACTCCGTGATGGGAATTACAGGCTAACCGGCATGACAATTTGCTATGAAGATCATACCATAATGAAAAGAATCCCCCTTTAAAAAAAAATATAATAGTGGCTGGTTAAAAGGGCCAAGTGGAGACTCTGAGCTTGATTAAGCCTTTGGAGCTTTTTTAAAATCCATTTCAATCAGCTGGAAAGGACCTTGGAGGTCTTCTAGTCCAACCCCTTGCATCAGCCAGACACCCTATACCATTTCAGACAAATATCTATCTGGTGTCTTCTTGAAAACCTCCAGGGATGGAGCACCTACAACTTCTAGGGGCAACTTGTTCCACTGGTTCATTGTTCTTATGACAGTGGTCTTCCAATATTTGAGGGGCTGTCACAAAGAAGACGGGGTCAACCTATTTTCCAAAGCACCTGAAGGCAGGACAAAAAGCAATTATTGTGGTTTGCTGGCAGCAGGTGCAGACAGCAGCGGTCCCTGAGAGTGAGGATTCAAATGAGAGGACTGCGTTTGATGTAGGGATGGAGCCAGGACTATCGGAAAGTGGGGTGCTACCTTCGGAGGTCATGGAGTCTGGCAGCAGTGACGAAGAGGAACCCAGGAAGCCTGTGCCCAGCGCGCAGGTGCGCTCAGGACTGCTCAAAGGAAAGAGAAGCTGAAGCAGCATGGGTGACTTGAGAGTAAGGCTGGAAGGTGATGGGCCCTCCCCTAAGGGATAAAAGCCAGCCTTCAGGGTTGGCTTCTTTGCAGGAAGCAAAGAAATATTTTCTCCTCAGAATCCTCGTTGAAACCCTGCTTACTCCTGTTTGTTTTATTAACTTCTGGCTTTGGATATTTATCTGCAATTAGTGTTTTGTTCTTGGCAGCCTTTCACAACCTTGAAAGGACTTGCTCTTATCTGGGACAATTAGTTTTGAATGACTCTTGGCTGTGAATGCACAAAATTCACAGCACCGCATTAAAAAGGTTTGCTTTTATACATACTTTGTGTTTGTTTGATTTGAACAAGGCTTGGATCAGAACAGCAATGGATGGAAACTAATCAAGGAGAGAAGCAACCCTAGAACTAAGGAGAAATTTCCTGACAGTGAGAACAATAAACCAGTGGAACTCCTTGCCTCCAGAAATTGTGAGTGTTCCAGCACTGGGAGTTTTTCAGAAGAGATTGGACAACCATTTGTCTAGAATAGAATAGGGTTTCCTGCTTGAGCAGGAGACTGGACTAAAAGACTCCCAACTGTTTATTTATTTCGATTTATTTATTTGTCAAACATGTACAAGATAACAAGTATAAGTATGAACATAAACAAGGACAAAGGGAGTAAATACAGATAAATGGGGACAGTTATACAGGGACAGTAGGCATGCTGATGTGCTTATGCACACCCCCTTTTTAAGGACCTCTTGGGCATGAGGTGAAGTCCACAGTAGACAGTTTGATGTTGAAGCTGTCAGGGGTTGAGGCTGTGACCACGGAGTCTCAAGGGGCATTCCAGGCAACCACCCTGTGGCTGCAGCCGTATTTTCTGCCGTCAAGTTTGGAGCGTTTTGCCTGGAGTTTGCATCGGTTGTTTGCCTGTGTGTTGTGGTTAAGGCTGAAGAAGTCGTTGGCAGGCAAGAGGTTGTAGCAGACCATTTTGTGAACGATGCTTAGATCGGACCACAGGCGGCGCAGTTCCAGATTGTCCAGGCCCAAAATTTTGAGCCTGGAGGCAGCGCAGGAGTGGAGGACTTTTCTGTTATTCTATTGTTCTACTTTGCAAACTTTGCTTCTCATCTTGAAACCTCTGGGTGATGTCTCTACTTTCTGTTTTAGGTGTCTTATTCTTCCTGAACAAGACTATGGGTGCATAATTCTGCGGCAGGCTTCTTCCTCTCGCAAACTGGCCAATGTCTCTTAGCAACGGTTGTTAGGAGCAACCCCAGCACACTTCATCCAATGGGGTGCCTCCCTGGGCTATGTCGGAGGAGGGCTACGGTATGTACCTCAGAGAGCATGCCAGCTCTCCCTTCCAACCTCCTGCTTCCACTATAAAAACCGTCTGTCTGATAGTGCCGTGTGTGTAACAACCACCGGCAATTGTGAAAAGTTCACAACTGGGAGCGGTGAAAAACTGCCATTCCGCAGAGGTGATAATGGATGGTTCCATCCTCTTGGTCTAGCTTGTCTTTGAAATTGCTATGACAGTGTGCTCTTCTCCCCTCAGCCTGCTTAAAATTCAAGCCATTGTTGTTGAAATGGGGTCTCTGTGTGTGTGTGTGTGAGAGAGAGAGAGAGAGAGAGAGAGAGAGACCGAGGTGGCACAGTCTGGAGCTACCCCTGTTATTAGCTGCCTGCCAAGAAAATGGCTTTAATGGATTCCCAGCTCCATAGGAGGAGAAGAGAAGAGCACAACATGCTGAGATTATGCATCTCCAATTTTCCAGCCATCACGAGCAATGCAGGCTGGGCATCTGGAAACATCTTCACCAACTCACCTGGAGGGCACTTGGAGGGGCAGGAGGGGGGAGGGGAAACCTGCTCAAGAGGCATATTTCTGATATTTCTGTGACCCAACTGCTTCCCGCTTCAGGTGTCAGCTCTTCCTGATCACAGGCATGGCAGCACCCAGTAGAAATGGAGGAGGGTTTTAGGACTGTACAACTAATCATGGCCAAGGGAAAAAGAAGGGAAGAAGAACAGAAGAAGAAGGGAAGGGAAGGAGGGAAAAAAGAGGGAAGAAAGAAAGAAGGGAAGAAGAAAATAGAAGGGAAGAAGAGGAAAAGGGTAAGAAGAAAGGAAGGGAAGAAGAAGGGAAGGGAAGAAGAAGAAGAAAATGGAAGGGAGGAAAAAGAAGAAAAGAAGAAGGGAAGGGAAGAAAGGAAGAAGGGAAGAAGGAAATAGAAGGGAAGAAGAGAAAAAGAGAAGAAGAGAAGAAGAAAGGAAAGGAAGAAGGGAAGAAGGAAAGAAGAAAGGAAGAAGGGAAGGGGGAGGAAAGTCTTGCCTTCCTGTCTTAGTGGCATGACCTACTCTAAGTTGGCATTCGAGCTCTAGTTGGACTTCAAGAGGTGGGAATCAAAGCAAACCAATCCCCTCCTCCAATGGGGATACAGAATACGGTTTCAATCCATAGTGATGACTGGTTACTTCTGAAATGACCCCAATTCGTTACCCGTGGGACCACAAGGGTAAAACATGGAGACGTAGACCTACAATGGCAAAGCCAAGGGGGGGGGGGCATTGGATCTCCAAGGGGTTCATTCCAGGCCTTTGTTTAGTAGTAGCTCCATCAGCAGTGGTGGTGGGGGGGGGGGTGGGGAACAAAAACGTGCTTCCAAAAGGGGAGGACCCCTGGCGAGGTTTTGCTGTCAGCCCCCACCTTCCTTAAGCAAAAGAAGAAAATTAAGTCCCAGCGAAGAGCTAAACATTGGGCCCGATTCAAAGCAGAGAAATGCCTCCAGGCTATGTCAGCAGAAGCGAGATATTGAATGTTAATTTATTTTTCTGAACTGCAGGCTAAACACCAGGCAAATCCTCCCGATGCTCTAGATGAAAATAGAAACCTCTCCCCACCCAAAGACCCCCTTACTCCCGCTATGGGGGTCACTACCGCAGCACCTCCACCCCACGCCCAAGCATTGCCAGGGACGGCCCTGCGCTACATTCATTCATTGAGAGCCTTTCTCTGCCCTATAGAATTGAAAACCGAGTGGGGTGAAGACAGGCCCTACCCTTAAAAAAAAAAAAAAAAGACCTATGAGGCAGGAATAGGTCCTTTAGTCAACTAGCTGTTGGAGAAGAATTTCATTGATGGCATGTGGAGAAGAAGACTCTGCTACTCCGTGTTCACTGCCAGCAATGATTCTGTGATGACCCAGGGTGGGATACAAAACAAACACAGTCACAGAAAATAGGAGAAGCCCCTTTTATTCCTTCACTTTGCTTCCAAGCTCCAAATATCTTTGACGGAAGACAAAAACACTCCCACACAAACAGTCACACGAAGAAGGAAAAAAGCAACACAAACCAGGCAAGATAAGGGCTGGAGGACGTCCACAGGTAACACACACTGGGAAGGATGCCAAACTCAGAGAGGAACCATAAACTAGAGATATTTACAGGCTTTGTTTCCAGCGTTCGTCCATACGCATGTCTGTCATCTTATCCAGTTGTCACAGCTGCAGCCCATGAAGAGGATCAAGGCCCTTTCTTCCCAAGGAGACCACACCTCTCCCTTTATCCTCTCCCCCCTGCGAGCCTAGGATGGGCCTGGGTCCTCCTCTGACTGCCCAGCCAGTCTCTGCCCTTCCTGAGCCTCCTCCATAACCTCCGGAGCCACACCTCCAGAGCCACTCCCTGTCGGCTGTTCCTCCTCTCCCTCAAAGTCAGTCTCACCAGGGGCATGACAGATTCCTTCTTCCCTGTGTCCCTCCTCCTTGCTTTGGATACGATGCACTAATCACAAGAGCAACGAAGCAATTAATTTGCTTTCTCCCTCTGGGCTCGACGGGATGGAAGTGACAACTTTTCCAAATTAAAAATAGTGAGAAATTGCCAGGTATGGGTATAATATCAGATCTGCCATCACAGCACTTCAACCCTGCTTTACTTTGAGGGCATCCTGCCATAAAGTATGGGAGGAGGGGAGGGAGGATATGGGGAGGGAGATGACAGGAACCAGAAATGCCCATAGAGACAATGGTTGAATGACCCAAGGACTCCGGCAGGGGAAGAGAATGTAAATCCCACCAAAAAAGCGCTAAACTTTAGAACTGTTACCAAAACAACTTATTGGACATCAACAAAATGAATAGTAATTTGTCTGAAATGGTATAGTGTCACCCGCTAGAACAAAAGGTTGGACTAGAAGATCTCCAAAGTCCCTTCCAGCTGTAGTTCTGGTTGAGACCAAGGGAGGGAGGGTTTACTAGGTTTGCGTGGGAATCCTCAGATCTGGCTTTGCTTACACTGTAACCACTTGGCTTTAGTAAAACTATACCTTGCACTATAAATGGAGTCAAAGGTCCTTCTTTCCTGAATACCTAAACTGAGACAGGCCTGACACACAAACAGATTGGTGAATGATTTAGCATTCAACTCTTTGCTGTAACAGCCTTAAGAAGTTTGAAAATTTAATTTCAGCATAGTTAGGATGATTTATGCTATTGCAAGGGAAGACACCAGCGAGCCCCAAACATTTCCCTTCATGATAATCAAAAGAGCTGCTGATTACCTGCTGAAAAATTAGTTCCACCTTTGGGATTAAAGGTTTTAGATAATAAAGCCGTTAACCAAACCATTACAATGTGCTAAAGGTCTTCCCACAAAGGGAGAATCCTTGCAGGTAAAATGTTCTCTTGAAATGAAACAGGGGGACAATTTCTAAATTCATCAGAAGAACAAGTTTCATTTTCTTTGATGTTTAAATGGACATTAAGACAAAAAAAACAAAGAATGAATTGTGGTCATTTTCTTCTTTTTAACTAAGTTTGGTTCCTGTTCTTCTATTCACTTCTGAACTCATTTACTTCTGAGAAGAAACATGTGGGATCAGCAGGCTTCAGGCAATGAAACTTAGAATTGTTATAAATGTATAAAAGTTTGGCAATCTAGTTTCATTACCACTTCCAACGTTTGGATCATGTGCCATTGGCCATATGTGGAGCCCATACAAGAAAAGCTGAAGTATGCATAATTATGAGGATGATGATCAGAATAGCAGAGTTGGGAGGAACCTTGGAGGTCTTCTAGTCCAACCCCCTGTTTAGGCAGGAAACCCTACACCACTTCAGACAAATAGCTGTCTAATCTCTTCTTAAAAGCCTCCAGTGATGGAGCTCCCACAACTCTTGGAAGTTCTTCCACTAGTTAATTGTTCTCAATATCAGGAAATTTTTCCAGGTTGTCTTAGTTCCAGGTTGCTTCTCTCCTGGGTTAGTTTCCATCTGTTGCTTCTTGTCCTGCCTTCAGGTGCTTCTTCTTCTTCTTCTTCTTCTTCTTCTTCTTCTTCTTCTTCTTCTTCATCATCATCTTGTTGTCCCCCAAATTAAAATCATGTGACGCATTTCACTAAGATGTTTAAATTGCTACAAATGCAATTTGTGAGAGAATTGGAGCAAGATAGGTGGAGGGGGGAAACAAGAAGTAGGCATGTTCAGATGGTCCAGAGTGCATCATTTCCCACAAATTAAGCATACCAAATTAGGCATGGCCATCACTGCTACTTCATGAACTTCAACAACTGACAGTTGGCTTCCATATGGCGGTTCTCACCATGCCTGGTTATTGGAGGAATCCTCTATTTCTAATAGACCTTCTCGCCCAGTAAGAGTGGCTGGTGCTTTACATGCCTTCCATTAAATTTTGTCATCTATGAGGACCTAGGGAGCGCATCTTCTGTATTGTGGTACCTGCCTTGTAGAGTCACGTCTCCCCAGAGATCTATGGGACTTCCAATTTGCAGCTGTTCCAAAACTCTCTTGAGAACCTGGCTCTGTTCCTTGGGGTTCAGATGATTGTCAAGGTCTTAGATTTCTTTTGATGTAATGTGGAGTTTTTCTGGGCCTTGTTGTCTTTCATTCTGCTGTCTCCAGTTGTTAGAGAGGCAAGCCATCCAGATGTCTATGGAGATTTTCCTTCATCCAGGTCAGGGGTCCCCAAACTTGGCAACTTTAAGACTTGTGGACTTCAACTCCCAGAATTCTCCAGCCAGAATTCTGGTAGTTGAAGTCCACAAGTCTTAAAGTTGCCAAGTTTGGGGACCTCTGATCCAGGCCATGGTGGAATTCAAGATGCTTTTTCAAAAGGCAACTGGACTTTATTTTTGGTTGGTTTGTCGGTTGGCTTTCCTTGAGGAAACTTCAGAAGGTTCTTGGATGGGAAGCGAAACATCTTCCTCAAGGAACAAAGTCCAGTTGCCTTTTGAAAAAGCACCTTTGAGAAAAGCCACTGATTTTTTGAGTAAATCAGCGTATGTTCAAATTTTGCTGTATCCAATGCAGGGAGGAGGGCAAAAGTCATCGATGGCAGGTAAAAATCTGGAGTTTACATCACCTAACCTTTTTCCATTGAGCATTGGTGCCTCCACTGAGGCGTGATGGCACAGTGATTAGAATGCAGCATTGTGTCAAACATCCAGAAAGTATCCATGATATCAATCATTCTGAGACTTTATCTCTCCAATTGATTTGTTAGGAATAGATCTGGCATGTTCAAAAGCAATTTCCCAAGTGAAAGTTTTTTGGTGCATTATACAGAACCCACCTTTTCTCCTCCCACTTCTACACTTCATAAATCACGAGAACCAATTAACTGCAAATGGAAATTCTTAATACGACACACAGAATAACCTTGAACTTTTCAACTCCTCTAACTCTCTAAAAAAAATGTGGCAGCTGAATTTCAAAGCTGACACATTACAGGCTAACTCTGCCCACTGCCAGCAGTTCGATCCTGACCGGCTCAAGGTTGACTCAGCTTTCCATCTTTCTGAGGTGGGTAAAATGAGGATCCAAATTGTTGGGGGCAAGAGACTGGCTCTGTAAACCACTTAAGAGAGGCCTGTGAAGCACTATGAAGCATAAGTCTAAATGATATGTGTCAGGTACCTGTCAGGATTCCTGAAATTGCCCCAATTAAATCATGAGTCTTGAGCCAAACTTCCAAATTTTAAAAGGATTTATTGGGAGTTAACATGCCGGCACTACATGGATGTAGCTGACTCTGAGACACATAATTCATTATCATCTTTGACCCTGGTTTTCCCTTACCCCCTGGGTGTATCGTAATTCATATTCTCCAATGGGACATATCCATAGCCCAGAGTCATCCATCATGCTCTCCAGTTAGAATTTTGCATGGCAGAAACTTCAGTCACCCAGTTATTATCTTTGAAAAACTATTTATGGAATGCACTTTTGGTTTCCAAGCTTGCCGCACTGCTCTTTCAAACCCTTTTTCCCCCTCCCTTTCTGTTGGCAACTCTAAAAAGACCATAGAAATATTTTATGAGTTGAGACTATGGCTATTTTCAGAAATGAAAAAAAAGGGGGAAATTGGAAGCATTTCTGAGACATAGTTCCTGTCCCATTCCATTTCATTCTGCACACCTTACTCTGTCTGGAATCTCAAAACTGAAAGAATGAAAAGATGTATTTTAGCCTCTTTATTACCATCCTTTGTGCCTCTTTCAGCTGCTGAACCCCATAAGGTATCACCGCTCAGACAGCCTCGCATAACATAAATGTAATTGTGACAGAAATATTAATTTACCCTGGCAATGGAACAAATAATATCTATATTTCAATGTTCTCACTTCAGAAATACATTTTCATGCCATTCTACAGAAGCTCCTGGCCTTTCTGGCAGAGAAGGGCCTCCGATTTGTGGAAGAAGATTGCTTCCTGGAGTGGAATTACATTTTTAAACAAGCTTATCTAGTTACACCTTATTTATATTATGCTGCTTATCAAGACTCAGGTGTATTCCTCTTTTGCCTGTCAATTTCCATTGGGGTTTGAAATGAATCACTTGCACAAGCAGTATTCAAACAATTGACCAGTCGGGGAAAGAGAACTTGAAATTTAAAAAAAAAATTTTCAAGGAAGAGTCTGCAGTCTGAAACAAGCAAAATATTTTCTCGCTTTGGTCAGAATAACAGAATTGGAAGGGACCTTGGAGGTCTTCTAGTCCAGCCCCCTGTTCCAGCAAGAGACTGTAGACCGTTTCAGACAAATGGATGACCAGTCTCTTCCTAAGAGCCTCCAGGGATGGAGCTCCCACAGCTTCTGAAGGCAAGTTCTTCCATTGGTTAATTGTTCTCATTTTTAGGAAGTTTCTCCTCAATTCCAGGTTGCTTCTCTCCTTGATTTGTTTTTTTCTTCTCCTGCCTTCTGGTGCTTTGGAGAATAGCTTGACTGACTCTTCTTTGGGGCAGCTCCTCAAATATTGGAAGACTGCTATTATGTCACCCCAGTCCTTCTTTACACTAGAAGCCGCTATTTCTACAACCATTTCTCTTAGTGGCGGTGGTGTTCACTTAATAACTGCCTGATGTAGTAATATACTAATCAGTATTCCACTAGAGGGGATAATATGTGTATGTCTTTTTTATGCACCTTTTTAAGAAGAGAAAAAGAAAGGGAGAATGAGAAAGGGAAAGGGAGAAAGAGGAAAGAGGAAGAAAAGAGGAGAATGAGAAAGAGAGGGGTAAGAAGGAAGGAGGGAGAATGGGAGAATGAGAAAGGGAGAATGAATGAGAAAGGAGGATGAAAAGGGAGAATGAGGAAAGAAAGAGGAGGAGCAGAATGAGGAGGAAGGGA
The DNA here is from genome assembly GCA_015471245.1 of Laticauda colubrina. Taxonomy (NCBI): domain Eukaryota; kingdom Metazoa; phylum Chordata; class Lepidosauria; order Squamata; family Elapidae; genus Laticauda; species Laticauda colubrina. The sequence goes on from BLBF01000037.1 coordinate 19,374,457, forward strand.
GGAAGAGGAAGGAAAGAGGAGGAAGGGAAGAGGAGGAAGGGAGAATGTGGAAGGGAGGAGGAAGAAGAAAAGAGGAGGAGGAGGGAGGGAGGGAGGGAGGGAGGAGGGGAGAATGAGAAGGGGACAGCACTGTTCATTTGCATCCCATGGTCACTTGGTGAGGTTTGAAGAGGTGACATTTGGGTCATCCATGCCTCTAATTCCGTCCGTGCAACCAGAAGGCGTCCCAGAAGAAGAAGAAGAAGAAGAAGAAGAAGAAGAAGAAGAAGAAGAAGAACTTTCAAGGCCCCCTTCTCATCTCAGGATGGCAGAATGGGAGCCTGTGAGAGATGGGAGCCATGAGATGGCATGGCCCTTCCATTGTTCCGGTTCTTGCTCACCATGGCTTGGATCTCCCTCCGTCCTCCACAAGCAGAGGCCACGGGGCCCAGGAACAGAAGGCCATGGCTTTCCAAGGCTTAAAAAGGAATGTGGCCAGATGGTTACACGTTTGCTCCATTGCATGAGCCAGGAGGAGGCCCATAATCGGGGGACTTTTCAACTCAGCAAAAAAAAAGGCACCCCAGTGGTGGATATTCTTTTCTTTTCTTTTTCTTTTTTTGGTTCAGTTTTATTGATTTTTACAAACAAACAAAAACCAAACCAAACTTTAAAACATCCATCTTTCTTCCATAAATATACAAGCAATGTGTCGCTTAGTTTGCAATTTTTTTGTGCTTCAATTGCATAGTCTCCTTTACAGTTACATTACATGATAACTCATATTATCAATCAAAAATTGAATATCCTAGTATTATTATTAATCAATCATTTGACTATAATTTTGTTCATTCATACTTTGCGAGATAGCTATACTTTACTTAGTTTATTTTATAACAATTCATATCGTTTTATATATATAATAATAATAAAAAAGAAAAGAAATACATCTTTATGTATTCATTATTTTCTAAAATTCTACATATTCTATCATTATATTTTGTTATCTAGCCATTGATAGAAAAGGTCCCAAATTTTGTAAAATTGTTCATCCTCTTCTTCTCTAATTTCAAATGTCAATCTACTTACTCATTTCAGCACATTCCAGTATTTTCTTGATAGTTTCCTTCTGCAATGGTATTTTCTTATTTTTCCAATTTTTAGCAAATACAATCCTAGCTGCTGTTGATACATTTACAATCAAATATTTTAAATCTTTGCTATATGCATCAGGTAGAATTCCCAATAAAAATATCTCTGGTTTTAAATCTATATGCTTTTTAGTCATTTTTTCCAACCACGTGTGGATTTTAGTCCAATATTTTTTTTGCATCCGCACAAGTTCCAGTGGTGGATATTCTTTGATTCCCTGCCAAAAGACATTCTCCTCCCTCCTTCTCCTACTCTTTGGTGTGAAGCTTCAACAGCTGTTCCTTGGGAGAGGCCATATTGGACTCTCTGGTGCCAACCACAGGGGGAAGATTTCAAATTTGCAATTCAGATTGCCCTGGGCCCTTCCCTTGTCCCCCGTCCCCCAAAACTCTCATCCTGCAAGTTGGCTTCATGGACATCGGCTGTAATTTAAACAATAAGCCTCCTCGGTATTCACCTGGCAGAGGTTTTTCTCAGCTGAGAGGATGAAGAAGAGAGAAGCGCAGGGGCGCAAGGCTTTCTTTGCCTCCTCTCAGCTGATTGTCGGAGCCTTTTTTTACTACCAATTCAGCCAAACCGGTCCAAACTGGTAGCATGCCACCACTGGAGAGGACCTTGGAAGTCTTCTAGCCCAATCCCCGGCTCGAGCAGGAAACCTATAACATTTCAGACAAGTGGCTGTCCAGTCTCTTCTTAAAAACCTCCAATGTTGGAGCATTTACAGCTTCTAGAGGCAAGCCATTCCACTGGTCGATTGTCCTCACTGTTAAGAAATTTCTCTCAGTTTTCGGTTGCTTCTCTCCTTGACTGGTTTTTATCCATTGCTTCTTGTCCTGCCTTCGGGTGCTTTGGTGAATAATGTGACTCCCTGTTCTTTTGGGCAGCCCCTGAGATATTGGAAGACTGCTATCCTGTCTCTCCTAGTCCTTCTTTTCATAAAACTGGACATACTTAATTCCTGCAACCGTTCTTCATATGTCTTAGATTCAAGTTTCCTAATCATTTTTGTGCACTTCCCGGAAATGAAATTCCAGGTACTAATGATATGGGTTAAGTATAGCTGCTTGATCAAAACCAATCTCTTAAGCTGGTATATTTATGCATACTTCTGCATGCTAACTGTCACTACTTTGCACCAAGAAACCAATTACTGCAGAATTGCCTGTTCATGCTCATCATCTAGGAATCCCACACGGTTGACGGAACTACAGATCACTTCGAAGACTTTTATGTCTTTTGGCTACTGCAAGAAGTAGCAACCCATACGGGCCATGTATAATTATTTGGCAGCTTTTTAATAGTTTGCTACTGTGAATGGTGAAGAAGAGGAGGAGGAAATGATGAAGAAGAGGAGGAGGGGAAGGAGATGATGAAGAGGAGGAGGAGGAGGAGAAGATGAACAAGGAGATGAATTGTTGTTGTTGTTATTGTTGTTATTCAAGAGCTTGGATGTCACCATAGAAAGTGCCATCTTGACTTTTTCACTCCTGCAGGTCGACAGAAGCAGCTTCCCACCAGCCTTCCTGAGCTCTGCTGGATGTTGATTTTTCAGGATTCTCCACAGGAGTTGAATTATTAGGAATTAATCGCAAGCTGTCTTTGTAAACGTGCTTGCTGCAAAGAGCGTGATTACAATTCATGGCTGCTCCATCTTTTATCAAGTCCTAATGTGGTGTAGATACTCTGCTGTATCTCCATTCTAATTTTAGAGAGGTGTGAGAAAGACTAGAGTAGTCATTTGAGTACAAAATTCCACAGCTTAGTAGGAGGAAATTTGGTAGACAGCCCCTTCCAGCTGTACGCTGTAGGGATCCAAATTCTGCATTCCACATCTTTTGGAACTTTGGACTGAAAAGATATATAAAGGCAGCTTCATATCTCTTTTATGATGCACTTGGATGTGCTTCTTTAGTGTATCCTTCATATCCTACCAAGGAGGAGGTTCACCCTGGCACAATGTGGAGCCCTGTGCCTCAATGCTCCCTAGCAGCAGGTGGGCGTCCCACTGCCCTGAATGGGACTGTCTTTGCTTGGGTTCTGAGCCTCAGGCAGGATCTGTGTCAATCATGCTGATAGACTGTCCCTAACAGAAGAGGCCCCCGCCTTTGGGGTACCAGGGACCCCTTCCATGGAGAGTGATTTTTTCGGGGGATGGGGTGGACCGGATAGGGCATAGTTTCATGAACTACCTGCACCCTTCTCTTTCTTTCTCTTTCTCCCACTCTCTCTCTCTTTCTCCCTCTTTCTCCTTCTCTTTCTCTCCTTCTTCTCCTTCTGCTTCTCCCTCTCCCACTCCCTCTGTCTAACTCTCTTTTTCTCCCTCTCTTTCTCTTTCTCTCCTTTTCCTTCTTCCCCCTCTCACTCTCCCACTACCTCTCTCTCTTTCTCCCTCTTTCTCCCACTCTTTCTCTTTCTCTCTCTCTCTCTCTCTCTCGCTTTCCCTCTCTCTCTCTCTCTCTCTCCTCTCCCCCCCCCCCTGCAAAATAATCTTTACCACTTGATCTTTTATGCCCATCGGGACTTTTATTGTCACAAATGTCACAACTCAATATCCCTTTCCTGGATCCATCGTAACAACCGAATTTGCATGAGGGAAAAGAAAAAGGACAATTCCCAGGCAGGAACTGGTGGGAAACGATCCCTAGAATGAAAACCTTGACTCAGGAGCCAGCCCCAAAGGCAGGAATTGCCTCTCGTGGACTTGAAGGCTCTGAGAGGCCGACTGAAGGAGGCTGGTGTTTTCAAAGCAAATGCAACCACCCTTCCCAACATTGCAATCCACCCTTCGCTGCCCCCTGACCCTTGAAAAGATGGCGGCAATCCTTCCTCCCAGAGAACAATCGCTGGCCACCTTCGGGATGACGCGAAAGGCACCAGAGATGCCTTCAGGAACTTTTATCAAAACTAATAAAGAACCTTTCGTTTTTGTTTTTTTAAATGGATGCCCTGGGCGAGTTTAAATTTTAAAGGGGAAAAATATTCACTGAACAAATGTCTCATTTAACAACAGAACTGTTGGGCTCACTTGTTGTGGTAAGTCGAGGACTTCCTGTATTTAGCAGAGGAAAGCTACGTGGGGAGGACTGCTGGGCATACTGGGACTTACTGGAAAGGAGTGGCGCAGTGGTTTGTGCAGTATTGCAAGCTATTTCTGCTGCAGCCGGCTGCCTGCAATTTGGCAGTTCAAATCCCACCAGGCTCAGCTTTCCATCCTTCCAAGGTGGTATATAAGTCTAAGTGTGATTGCTGTTGCTATTTTGAAAGGAATTCTGAATTTTAATTCTTTTAAAAATGCTTTCCAGCCACGAACATCAGTTACAGACCTGACATATCCTTGAGACAGAAAGTCAGATGAGGTCCCACTTTGGAAAGTCCCTTCTTGGTTTCATCAGAGGGGATTCATCAAGAGGCACACACACACACACGCACACACACACACACACACACACACACCACACACAAGAAAAGAATCCATCCTTGCCTAGCCAATTGGGATCTCATATCCTCTGTTCCCTTGATGATCATTCCCAAGAGAAATGCTAATTTGCTAGAAGGTACCAGAAGCCAAGGACTCTCTCTGTGGCCTCCTTTTCAAAGATGGCATCTTACGAACCTTGCAGGAATGGGAAAGAATCACCCTCCCACCATTCAGAAACAGACCCCAACAAAAAATAGGAATTCTTCATTTTGATCTCTGCCCACCATCTCTCTCTCACACATACGCACTCATTCACTCTCTCTCTCTTTCTTTCTCTGTCTTTGCCTTTCTCTTTCTTCTCTCTCGGTGCCTCTTTCACTCTCTCTCTCTTTCTCTCTCTTTCTTTCTCTCCCTCTCTCACTCTGTGCCTCTCTCACTCTCTTTCTCTCTCTTTCTCACCTTTTCTTGCTTTCTCTTTTTCTCTTTCTCACTCTTTCTCTCTCTCTTTTGTTTTCTGTGTGTTTCTCTCTGTCTCTTGCTCTCTCTCTCTCTCTCTTTCTTTCACACACTTTCTCTTTCTCTCTCTTCTTTTATCTGTCTCTGTGCCTCTCTCACTCTCTCTCTCTCTCTTTCTCACTTTCTCTTCCATTTATTTCTCTTTCTTGCTCTCTCTTACTTTCTCTTTCTCTCTCTTATGCACACATGCACACACACAAATCCCCCGCAATCAAGCGAAGTGTTAAAAGACACATCAGGTACCCATGGCAACCTCTTCCGTACCGCATCCAATGACAGCATCCTTGACAGGAGATTTCCTTTGGAACTAATGGCTGGAGAAGTAATGGGCCACAGCATCATTTGGAGTGGGGGGTTTGATTCATTAGGAAATACTTTGACCATTTAGACTTTATTTTGTTCCCCTTAATCAGAAGCAGGGAAGGGGATTCATGCCTCATTTGCCTGTGTCCTTATACCCATTTTCATCTATCAATGTCAAACACACACTTCGAACAGCTATTAATCCAAACATATGTTACACAACAGCTTCTAATTAATTCTAATTCTAATAATAATTATAAATAAAAATAATTCTAATTTCCCCCCCCCCTTTTATTAGGAAGCAAAATCTGAAGTGCTGAAGAAACAATGCAGCTTTGAGGAGGAAAGGTTATTATGGGCTGGGCTTTTAGTTGCACTACATTCCCAGGAGGAATAGGTTCACCTTGGAGGGTCTGTTTTCAGCAAACTCATCTCACTTGTCTGCAAATCGTGATTACAAACTATTATTACCCCTAATTTAATTTGTGTGTGTGTGTCTATGTGTGTGTGTGTATGTGTGTTTATGGATGCCTGCTGGACATGGGTTTGCTGCTTGAGCTGGGGGTTGGACTAGAAGACCTCCATGGTCTCTTCCAACTCTGGGTTTCTGTTACAGCCCAATACGTATGTTGGTTTTTGTGAAGTTATGTAGACCGTGGTTACATTTTCCCTTTTGCATTGGAGTCTTTTAATCGGTTAATACAAAAAATACTGGTTTTTGGATTGATCATTTGCTGCCCAGTGTACTTAAACATTTCTATATTGTTCAGAAGGAGACAGCAAATTAATCCACTGATTAATTGTTCTCCATCAGGAAATTTCTCCTTCCTAGTAACATTGCTTCTCTCCTTGATTAGTTTCCATCCATCGTTTCTTATCCTGCCTTCTGGTGCTTTGGAGAATTGCTTGACTCCCTCTTCTTTGGGGCAGCCCCTGAGAGATTGGAAGGCTGCTATCCTCTCACCCCTAAGCCTAAACATACCTCTTTCCCTTAGCCATTCAGCGTACAATTTAGCTTTCAGACACACTAATCATCTTTGTTGCTCTTCTCTACATCTTTCTAGGGTCTCAGCATCTTCCAGTGGGGTAGAAAAAAATTCAAGGCTCAAAGCAAAAGACCAGCTATTCTTCATCCTTCTTTGTATATCAACCAGATGAAGAATTCAACAGTCCCTTGGCAATGAAGGAGGCAGTTTAAATGTATGGACAGGCAGCTGTAATCTAGGTGTCAACCAGCTGAGGACATAAACTGTCATTTGAGATGCAGAGCAATCCAATTTTCCAACCCTGAAAGCTGAAATATACACCACTTATCTCCTGTAATCTCAACGATGTCTTAAGGCTCTCAAATAAGGGCTCAAACTGTTAACCACAGAAAGCCAAGGAATAGATTTATGGTGAGCAATTTGGTTCACCAATTTTCCTGGGAAAGAAGACCCTGTTTGTTTACGTTGTTCTACCATGGGGGGTGGGGGGAGGAGAGGCTGTTTACTTCGAATCTACACAACTCTCTCCATACTTTTTGTTTATTTAGGAACTCAATCTTCATGTGATTGATCCTTATCCTTTACCAGTCCTTGAATAGAATAATCTAATGCCATCACCCTCCACAAATGTGACAGTTAGACCCAAAGGTGGTTTTTCTGGATTTACTTTGTTTTTCCCTGAAGTCGTTTTGCTTCTCATCCAAGAAGCTTCCTCTTCAGGAACCGAAGAAGCTACTTGGATGAGAAGTGAAACGCCTTCAAGGGAAAAAAAACAAAGAATATCCAGTTGCCTTTTGGGGGGCGGGGAAAGGCACCTTTGGGACAACCATGACCTGGATGACAGAGTCATCCATATGATGACATATCCTTTGATATCGGACAGTTAGAATTTTATCATTGATAAATTTGGCATTTCTCTAGAATATCAAATGCAATTGGGGTAGTTTAATAAATCAAAATATACACCCAAATAAGCATTGCAAGAATCGTATTTATTTTAAAAAATACATTTCAGGAGCCAGCTAAAAACACTCATAGAAATATCAACTCACATGACACCTTTCTGTGTGAGTCTCTAGACTTCAGAATTAATGTGAGCTCTTGCAAGCTATAATGATATGGTAGATTTCAGCAATATATACAGTATGCAAACACACTCACTCTGTGTGTGTAAAATTATTGTTTTATTTAACTATCAGGTGTTATGGATGCTTGCTGAGGGTTTTGCAGATTAGTGGGCAATTATGGGCAGTTTGTAGTTAACTAATTTAATTTGATTCATCTTGTAATTGATTAATTTTTAGAAAAGGCTATTGAAAAAATGAAGGGGTAGAACATGCAAAAGCCACATCCATTCCATTGTTGTTGCTCAGTTTGGGTTTCTACTGACTTTACCAACCCATTCATGAAGACAAGGACACCTCAAACCTTCCTCCCATGTTACCACATTAATCCAGGTGGTTTCTAGGGGGCTTACAGCTATAATAGTAATAGTAATAATTGATAGGTGGATAAATTGACAAATCCAGCCCAAACATTTGGCGTCACAAATCAAAGCATTGTATATTTATATATAAATAATAACTGTAAGAACAACTAAATTTCCACTCATAGTTCCTAAATCCATCTCTCTATCTTTTCGTTTATGTACACTGAGAGCATTTGCACCAAGACAAATTCGTTGTGTGTCCAATCATACTTGGCCAGTAAAAAATTCTATTCTATTCTATTCTATTCTATTCTAATTTCTATTCTATTCTAGAAAAACGTATCTTTAAAACTTTCTGGAAAGCTATAAAATGGGATTTATCCTGCACTCAAAAGGAGATACAGTTCTAGATGGAGACCCTTAAGGAGTCTTCAAGCTGCTTCCTGTTGACCTCCTCATTGGTAGGGCATCTAATTAAGTGTTGGTTGGTTGTCTAGATTAGGCAAGTTGATCTTTTCAGGGAAAGATAGACCATTAGATACCAAGGTGTCAAACCTGCATGAACACCAGAGGTGGCATTCAGCCAATTCACACCAGTTCTGGCATACCATTTCTCAATCTTAGCAACCTTATGAAGTGTTGACTTCAACTCTTGGAATTCCCTGTTGAAGACCTGGAGTTGAAGTCCACATAGTGGCTGCAACCACTACCTGAAAAGTCTTTAAAGATAGCAACCAGCTACCTTTGTACCAGGTACAATTTCAGACCTTTGAATCCCTACAAGGCATGAGGCCAGGTTACTTGTGGGACTGCTTATCTCCAAGGGTTTCTTTCATTCCACCAGGTCCAACATGAAAAGCATATTCCAAGTCCTCTCAAACCAGCAATGCCACCTTTCTGAACCAAGCAAGTGTGCCTTCTCTGCCCCATGTCGCAACCTCGCCCCTAAGATTTATCTGACCCCAATTTACCTAATTTTCTGGAAGGGGTCATGTATTAAGAGCAGCATCTAATGGATAGAAACTAATCAAGGAGAGAAGCAACCTGGAACGAAGCAGAAATTTCCTATCAGTGAGAACAATTAACCCACGGAACAGCTGGCTTGCCTCCAGAAGTTGTGACTGCTCCATCACTGGAAGTTTTTAAGAAGAGATCGGAGAACCATTTGTCTCCTGCTGGAGCAGGGGGTTGGACTAGAAGACCTCTAAGGTACCCTCCACTTTGTTTTTCTGTTAGAGCCCAATGTTTGTTTTTATGAAGACTGTGGTTATATTTTCCCTTCTGCACTGGATTCTTTTAATTGGTTAATACAAAAATATTGTTTTTTGGATTATTTGCTGTCCAATGTTATATACTGAGATATAAATATAAATTTTCTAAACAAATAAACTCCCAGTGCCTATTTTGCTGCATAGGAGGTGTGAAGTGGTCCATTTTCCTACATGTGAAGAACAGCTACTCCCAGCAATCTCTGCTTCTTCTTATCTTTTTTTTTTAAATCCTTTCCTGCATTCACAAAAATCTACATTTATCTGTATTGGAACTTCTCTTCCCTGAAGTGAAATGAGGATAGACAATATATATGCCTGTCATTGCTGATGGACAACTTCCGTTTTATGCACTTTTTTAAAAAAATAGGAATATGTCACTCTCCCTTTTTCCCCAGTTTATTTTAATTATTATTTGCTGGGGAGGGGGGGAGGGCGGTAGGAAAAATTGCCAATAAAAAAAGGTTCTGGTTTTTAAAGGTTTTTTCCTCCTTCCCCAGCCCTTTACATCTCTATTTTTTCTCTGTGTAGAATAGTATATACAGTTCCTAATAAAGCTTTCTGTTATTTTTATACCAACAAAATTCCTTTGGGATTCTGATGGAGCCTGGAGACATTTTTGAAAACAATAATGCTAACAATTATGGTAATGCAAATAATAATGATTATGCTGATGCTTTGCAGCACACCAACTTCCCATCTCATTCAATTTCATTAATTAAAAGGCCCTAAAATTAAACGCAGAGAAGACTCCAGAAGACTCTTAGGATAGAATGGTTGATGTATGATATTGATGGTAAACATGAGCCAAATATAGAAAAGCAAGAACATCAGCCTGGCAAGCCAATGTAAGTTAATCTGCTCTGTTGTGTTCCCCCTGGTTGTGAGAATGGGACCTTAAAAAAAACAAGACAGGAAGAAAATCGACTCGTTTTGAGCTGTGGTACTGGAGAAGACTGTTCCTTGGACAGAAAAGGTGACCAACACTGGAGCGCATAACGCCAGACATGTCCCTGAGAGGCAAAACCACAAAATTGTGTGTCACTTACTTTGGCCACATCATGCGTGGGAATTCCCTGGAGAAAGCAATTATGTTGGGTGAGAGGTAAAGGCCATCAAAGGCCATCAAAGAACATTGTGGATGGACACTATCAAAGCTGACACGCCAGAGCTTAGAACAACTCAAAGAAGCAACACAAGGTCAGAAGATGTGGAGAGACCTAGTTCATAGAATCACCAAGAGTTGGATACAACTTAATGGATAACCATCACCACCTCTTCATTCTCATCCTCCTCCTCTTCATCCTTCTCCTCTTCCTCCTCCTCCTCCTCCTCATCACCATAGAAGAACTCAAAGAAGCAACACATGGGCAGAAGATGTAGAAAGACCTGGTCCATAGAATCACCAATAGTTGGATACAACTTAATGGATAAAAATCACCACCACCACCACTGCCATCATCTTCATCATCATCTCTAGGAACATCATGATGCCTTCAAAAATATTGGGCCGGGATGAGGGAACACTCAGCTTGAAATTCTTACTTTGTCTAATAAAAATGTCCAGGTTTCCCTGTCCAGTCTTGTCCGACTTATCTCTGGTGCTCATCTCTATTTCTTGGCCAAGGGAGCCAGCCTTGTCTGAAGACAATTTCTGTGATCATGTGACCAGCATGGCTACATGCCAAAGACACACAAAACACTGTTACCTTCCACACCAAAGTGGTTCCTATTTATTTATCCACTAGCATTTGCACGCTTCCAAATTGCTATGTGGGCAGGAGCTGGGAGCTCATCCCATTGTGTGGTGCTCGAGTCTCAAACATGCACAGGGTTTTGGTTTGCCAGCAGCCTTTGCAGACGGCATTAGAATTGGACAGTGGGGAAGAACGGGGACCAGTCTGGGAGTCTGGAGAGGACTCAGCTGAGGGTCTTGTGTCCGATGCAGAGATGGGGCCAGGACCATCTGGAAATTGTGTGTTGATTCCGGACCCTCCAGAATCTGACATCAGCGAGGCAGAGAAACAGCAGGAGCCTGTTCCCAGTGCGTGCATGTGCAGAGCTGCCAGAAGGCAAGAGCAGCTAAGACAAAAAGGACAACTTGGGAGTAAGGCTGGAGGTGATTGGCCCCTCCCATAAGACATAAAGGAGGAGCAAAGGGACAGGGGCCTTTGCAGGAAGCAACGTTGTTCACTCTGTTCAGATTAAACCTTGAAACTATGTGCGGACTTTGTACTTCAGTTGGGTTTTTTACAGTGAATTTGGCACTTTTGTTGTTGGCAGAAATTCAAAGGAGAGAAAGGGGGGTGCTTATCTCAAGGGACTGTTTGGGACTCATTACAGGCTGGGAATGAACATAATTCCCAGCGTTGGAATAAAACAGGAGTTGTTTTAACTAAGTATATGCTTAATTATGGTCTCAGGAAGCCTTGGTCAAAACACACTGTCGGCTTTCCAGCTCAATGTCTTTAACCACTGCTAATCCTGGCCAGTTATTCTTCCCCACCCCACCCCACCTCAAGACTATTGCTTGAAAGGTAAAATTAGGGCGGCATATCCTACATGCTAATCCTACTTCTCAGATGAAAGATAAGATGGACCTGAGCCTTGCAATCCATCAGCCTATTAGGGTTAGGATTTTTTGTTTTATTTACATTTTTGTTTTATTTACTCTGAAATGTTGATGCATTGATGCTATTAGAATGCATATCATTCTAACCATCCAGCTTTCCAAAACAGCATTTAAATGTCTTGTTGAAAAGCATTTGCAAAAAGGTCAACTCACTTTCCTCTTTGACTCACTGTGTGCAGACCAGAATAAAATTACGTATATAAAATGCAACATTATTTGTTGAGCATTAAGTTCTTCAGTATTATTACAGCATTTCAGCCAGGAGAATGACCTGAATGGGGAAAAAACCCAGCATAATTTCACACCAATTATGGGTGGTGAGCAGAACAACAATTTACCCTGAAAGCTTTTGAGTCGACTGCACGTGTTTAGAAAATTAGAAGGCAAACTCATTTCTTGCAGCCAGCCCAAAAGATTTCAGGAATTTTGCACATGCCAGCACGTGAGATCATTTTCATCCTTCCCCCATCCTTGACTTAGTGGTTGGGAAGACAGCTACATGAGTCATTCCAAGATCAGATTTGATTTGTCGATTCCACTCAGATGGAAGTGTCTTTCTTTCAAAGAGCTGATTTGTTAAAAAAGGGCTTTGGGAACATGCCCAAAACCCCATCACATCATTTGATCAATTCAGAAGGTCTTGCATCAAATCAACCCAGTTCCATTTTGAGGGCTGATTTCATAGCGTTGCCTTCAAACCAAATATTCAAATCAGAATATTTTCACAGTTCTAGAAGACACAAGGAAGGTGAGAGGCGCTATTAGGAACTGTCATCCCCTCTTCTGCTAAATTTAGCAATCAGGTTGAGCTGTTCTCAATTCTGTAAAAGGAATTGTTTTGTCAATTCTCTCTCCCTCCCCCCATCAGGAGTCAAATAAGGCAGAAAGTGTAGGTGTACTTATAAATGGAACTTTACACCAAAATTTTAACTCGGGCATACAAATCCTTTGCCAGACCAATTCTCGAATACAGCTCGTCAGCCTGGAGCCCTCACTAGATATCGGACATTAACACAATTGAGTGGGTCCAGAGGTATTTCTCAAGAAAAGTTATCCACTCTTCCACTAACCATAGAATCCCCTCTGCCTCCAGGCTCAAAATTTTGGGCCTGGACAATCTGGAACTGTGCTGCCTGTGGTCTGATCTAATCATGGTACACAAAATTGTCTCCTATAATGTCTTACCTGTCAATGATTTTTTCAGCCTCAACCACAACAATACACGGGCAAACAACCGAAACAAACTCAAGGTAAATCACTCCAAACTTGATGGCAGAAAATATGACTTCAGCCACAGAGTGGTCAATGCCTGGAACATCCTACCCAACTCTGTGGTTACAACCTCAACCCCTCACAGCTTCAACCTCAAACTGTCTACCATGGATCTCCTCACCCATTCCTAAGAGGGGGCGTGCATAAGCACACCAGCATGCCTACTGTCCCCGTCTTACTGTCCCCTTTTACCTGTACTTACTCCCTTTGTTCTTGTTTAGGTCATTACTTGTTACCTTGTACATGTTTGACAAACAAATAAAATAAATAAATAAAATAAAATTAGGTAAGTATTTGAGTTTTTTTCAAAAGACTAATGTCTGCCTCCAACATTTCAGTTGAAAGAAAGAGTAGGTTTTATGGATTTTTTCCATTGTAGATTTTTAATATTGTATGCCGCCTGGAGTCACCTGTGTGTGTGTCTGTTAGGAGGCCATAAAAATATCATCAATAAATACATTTCACAAAAAGGAGGCATTTGCAATTCCTATACAAATTTTCTCCAAAATCTGAAAAATGTTATGGAGATTCTCCATCATCCAGGTCATGGCTGTCTCTAAAGCCCATGTCACACTGGCCAACGGATGCAAAAAAGACACAGCAGACGAGCAAAATGTTCCATCCGTTGTTATCCGCTCTCAAAAGGGGCAAAAATTTGCATAACCGGAGCGGATAACACGGCTGCAGGGAGGACGCAGGGCAGATGCAAAGCGGATGCGGAACAGAAGCCCAGCAGATGGAAGCGGATGGGAGCAGATGGGAGTGGGTGGCACATCCGCAGGGCTTCCAGGGGGCCTCAGCGAAGTGGACGCGGAACGGAAAGAGCGGATGCAGAGCGGACGCCGAACGGATGAAGCGGATGCACAGCGGAAGCCTAGCGGATGCACAGCAGAAGCCTAATGGATGCCTGGCGTAAACTGCGCATGCAGGGGGGATACATTGCGTCAGCCCCGCGGATATAACGGAAGCAGCTCGGAAGCAGGACGCCATTCAGAGGAAAGACCTGCTGCCAGACACATCGACTGCCTTGCCTGCCCTGCCTGCATGTCTGCCTGCCAGCCTTGCTGCCAGCCTCCCTGCTAGCCGGTCTGCCTGCCAACCTTGCTGCCTGCCTTCCTGCCAGCCTTGGTTCATGTCTGCCTGCCAGCCTTCCTGCCAGCCTTGGTTCATGTCTGCCTGCCAGCCTTGGTGCCTGCCTGCCTGCCAGCCTGCCTGCCAGCCTTGGTGCCAGCCTCCCTGCCAGCCTCCCTGCCAGCCTTCCTGCCGGCCTTCCTGCCAGCCTCCCTGCCAGTCTTTCTGCCAGCCTTGGTTCCTGCCAGCCTCCCTGCCAGCCAGCAGCGCCACAACCATGCGGAAGCACAGCAAGCCTCAGCCATCTGCTGCCAGCCCTTGCAAGAGGGACAGGGCTACCATCCCGCCCCCTGGCCCTCACTCTGGTTCTGCTGGGGCTTCTGCAGCACGGGCTCACTCTTCTGGGGCTGGCGCTTCTGCTGCTTCTGCTTCTGGAGGAGGAGCTGATGACAAACACTCCAGCACCAGCTACCTCCACAGCACCTGGACCCTTCATCCCTGAGACTGAGCGACCAAGAGGAGTGCCAGAGACTCTTTTTTGTCTTATAGCTTGTTGTTAGTAAAGTCTAATTTTGATTCACACACTTGCTTCATTTCTTTTTTGTCATAAAGTCTTGCTGGAAACTTTTAGAAATGGTTTAAGCCTTTGCATGCTTGTGGGATGGGTTAAGATAGCTGTGGGATGGGCAGGGATACCTGTGGGATGGGTAATAGCTGTGGGATAGATAAACCTCCAGTGCAAGCATAGTGGGACTGTATGGTCCACCCTCCCAGGTGCCACACCTACGGCCCTTTATTATCAATAATAATGTAATAATTATCCACACATGTCAACATAAACACAACTCTTTATTAAACGCCCTGTTCATTGTAGGCCAACCAAACATACATGGCCCAATCTCATCTGTGTGATGAGACAGGCTGAAGGAAGCATCCATTAAGCATCTACCATCCTGTCTTGCCACTCCACTGCTCCAGCTGGGGAGTTGTACCAGTGTTTCAGGAGGTTGCGCTGCTTCTTCGCTTCATTTGAGGCTCTGTTGGGGCCTTGCACATCCTCAGTGTCGCTCAGGTTTCGCCCTTGCCTTCATTCCCCAGGCTCCATGTCCCCATTGGCTTGTTGGAGGTCCATGAGCCTGTTCTGCAAGACTGGGTAGTGGGTGCGCATGAGATTGTGCAGGATGCAGCAAGCTTCCATGATCCTCCTCACGGTTTCTGGGCAATGCTGCATGGTGGTGAGAAGTACCTGGAACCTGTTGGCCAGGATGCCAAAGGCGTTCTCCACCACCTGCCTTGCCCTGGACAGCCTGTAGTTGAAGATCCTCTCTTCACGGGTGAGGAGTCTGGAGGTGTAGGGCTTCATGAGGTAGGTTGTGAGGGAGAAGGCGTCATCCCCCACGATGAAGTAGGGCACATCTTGTGTGTCATTGGGCAGGGGTTCTGGATCTGGGAAGCCCACCATGTGGTTGCGTTCCAGCCCCTGCTTGAGGTGACTGGCGTTGCATACCTGGGCATCCGAAGATGAGCCGTTGCCTGAAGCATCGATGTACATGAACTTGTAGTCAGCATCGACCATGGCAAAGAGGATGATGCTGAAGAAGCCCTTGGAGTTGAAATAAGTGGACCCCGACTTGGCTGGAGATTTGCAGGCCACGTGCTTGCCATCTATGGCTCCAACGGTATGTGGTAAGTTCCACTTCTGATACCACTGCTCTGCAACTTTCTTCCATCCTTCTTCAGTGGAGGGGTACTGGAGGAGCTCCTCCTTGTATTCTTCGATGATGGCCTGCACCACTTCTCTGACCACAATGCTGCTGGTGTTGGATGGCACCCTCCAGCCGTTCTGCATGCTCCTGTAGGAGGTCCCTGAGGCCAGGTGGTGCAGAGTGAGTGCCACCTTGAGCCCAGGTTCCAGGCTGGGCCGGAAGCTGGTGTTTGCCTTGGTCAACCTGGGTGTCAGGCACTGCACAACTTCATCAAACATGGCTGGCGGCATCCTCATGAAGTTCTGGAACGCCCGAGTGTCTTCGCTCCTGAGCTCCACTATCAGCTTGTTGTATAGTCCATCCTCCGCTCTACTGGCGAACCATCTTCGGACCCAGACTCTTTTTGGGTGGCTCCTTTTCTTCTCGCAGTAGTGTTCACAGAGCCTGCAGATGGCTTCGCACTGTTGCAGAACAATGGTGGCTGCCGAAAGGACTTTGTTACAATCCACAGTGGACATGACTGGATGCTGTGGAAGAGGAAGAGGCAGATGAAGGCTGCAGAGGTCTGCACCGCTGGGCTGCTGATCTGAAAGTGAGATGCAGGCGAGTTGCTCCCCCTTTTTATTGGCAGTATAGGTTTTCCGCTAGGCATACTGTAGGCATACTGTAGGCATCCTCTAGACATCCTTAATATCCGAGATAGGTCCCCTCTGTGAACGTTTTTTCCGTTTTAAACGCTTTGTTTCCGTGCTGCATCTGCTAGGCATCCATTCTGCATCCGTTCTGCGTCCATTCCACTTCCTTCCTGCGTCCGTTTACCTCTGGAGCGGATGAAGTTGCGCGGATGCAGAACGGATGCCTAGCGGATATAACGGATGCGTAACGGATGCGTAACGGATGCATAGCGGATGCGTAGCGGATGCAGAACGGACGAACTGGATACATTTTCCGTGCAAAAGTTTTAGGCAGCCCAAAACTTTCTGAGCGGATGAAACGTCCATAAACGGATGCTGGACGGATAGAGAGGAAGCAAAACGGAGGCAGTGAGTACAGAACGGATACATCGCGTTAACCAACGGATGGCAAGCTTTTTTGTCCGTTTTACATCCTCTTTGCATCCGTTGGTTCAGTGTGACATGGGCTTAAGGGGCATTTTTTATAAGAGGAAATTGGACTTTCTTGGGTTTTTTTCCCCTTGAGGATGTTTTGCTTCTCATCCAAGAAACTTCTTCAGTTTCTGACTGAAGTCTTCAGTTCTGACATTCAGAGCTGAAGAAGCTTCTGGGATGGGAAACGAAACATCTTCAAGGAAAAAAAAAAACAGAAAGTCCAGTTGCCTCTTGGAAAAAAAGCATCTTTGGGACATAAATCTGGCACTTCTTTTTCTCTCTGGTGTTTGTCTATTTGATGAGGTCTGTGGCTATTTATTTATTAAGCATATGGCATTTCATCCATGGACTTGCAATATATACTAACATTTGACCTAAATTAAAAAGCCTGTAAAATATGAATGTTAAAAAGATCTCTATTCAGATAACAGCATCTAGGCCAGATCAAGTGCAGCATCATTTACGTGAAAAAAAAATTGAGATACTGGACTGGTATATGCCCTCAGCTTACAGCCTAAATAAATGTATTTATTGGTTTAGCAAAGAAAATTCTATTCATAATTGAGACTTCCTATGACAAACTTCAGTATGGATCATAATATGAAACATCACAGGTACACCCTGCACACTTAAAGACTCTTGCATCAAGCAGCCGGTTGGCTTTGAACTCTGGGCAGATGTGAAAAAAGTCCAAATCTTTTTGCTTAAAGGAAACCAAATGCATGTGTCTATTGGTATCTATGCACACATTCATAGAAGACTGTTGGGCGTAATTGAGACATAACAAACTTAAGTGCTATTAAAGTATACCCAAGATAAATGTACTCTTGCTGCACAGAACCCAATTAATTCAATCAGAAATGGCTCCAGGAGTCTTTCAAAAACACATGTTAAATTTTTAAAGGACATTTTGAAATAGTGCTTTCCATACAGAGCTGGAGAACTGAGCAGCTTGCAACATTCATTGGATCATGAGTAAACTACACAAACAGGAGGGCAGACAGACAGTGGCTTCATTTCACTGTTGGGATCTCATTTGCCTCTTAGGAAATTTTAGGTCCTGTAAGAACAATGACAGCATGGAAGCTTTGCAACTATAACTTTGTAGCCTGGATAAAAGGATCAAGGTTGACATTGGTACAACTTATCAGTTCTTATTTGATTGGTTCTTTGATTAGGAAATGATAGCAGCGTTCCAATATTTGAGGGGCTGCCACAAAGAAGAGGGAATCAATCTATTCTCTAAAGCACCTGAAGGTAGAACAAGAAGCAACAGATAGAAACTAATCAAGAAGAGAAGCAACCTGGAATTAAGAAGAAACGTCCTAATAGTGAGGACAATTAACCAGTGGAACCAGTGATGGTATTCAGCCGGTTCGCACCAGTTCAAGAGAACTGATAGCAAGGATCTGGCATGGGTCGCCGAACTATAGTAAGTTCTGGCTGGCCATGCTCCTGACCTGGTCACCTAGTTGCCACTGGCTTGCTTGCCCCGCCCATCCTATGTTCGCTCGCCCACCCGCCTGACGCTGGCCCCTTAAGGGATTTGTTTCTCCCCCCCACACACACACACAATCAGTTCTTCATACAATCAGCTGTGCCGGGATTCCCCTAGCTTGCCTTGCTGCTTTGCTCAGGAGGATTCCTAAGGCCCAGGAAGGTAAAAATGGAGGGAAGGGCACAGTTCCCTCTCTCCATTTTTACCTTCCTGAGCCCCAGGGGATCCTTCTGGGAGCAAAAATGCCCCCTGAAGCCCAGAAGGCCCCCAAATGGAGTGAGGGTGTGTGTGCCCCCTCCATGCTCCATATTTTTCTTCCTGAGCCCAAGGGGAGCCTTCTGGGAACAAAAACTCCCCCCAGGAGGCTTGCTTGAGGCAAAGAAGGCCCCAAAAAACAGGTGGGAGTGGCTGCAAAAAAGCAAAAAAAAAAGTCACATGGCCATGCTCACCAAGCCACACCCACAGAATCAGTAGTAAAAAGTTTTGAATCACACCACTGAGTGGAACATCTTGCCATCAGAAGTAGTAGATGCTCCATTTCTGGATATTTTCAAGAAGGGATTGAACAGGAATGTTAGAGGGCTTCATGCTTTAGCAGAGGGTTGGACTAGAAGACCTCCAAGGTCGCTTCCAACACTGCTATTCTGTTAAAAAACTAAAATGAAAACAAAAAATATATATCAAACACTTCCTCAACAACAATCAACACTCAGATATTTAGAGATTAACACCAAGGTTAATACAAGACCAACAATCAAGAAATGAATAATACTCCAATCCAGGAATTGCCAACTCAGACAAATAAGCTAATATTAAACAATAATCTAACCAAAACCCCAATCAAGAAGACTTCCACCATCACAGACAGGGCAAATTGCTACTATATAAACAGAGAGCAACTCCCCCTTCCTTCTATCACTGAAGGTGTTACCAAGTTTGGTAATGAAACATCCACAATAAAACAACCAACCTCGGAGAGCACCAAGGATGCAACATTGCAAAGGTGTTCTCAGAGACCTTTGAGACAGACAGACCTCTCCCACTTAACAGACAATGATAGAGAGCATGTGGGTAGTTGCTAGGAAACATCTACCATATCATGACACAAAGAGCCCATTTAGCTATTTTAAAAACCGTCGTCTTCGACTTCTCCCTTGAGCCCAAGGTATAACACTCATATTACCAGAGTGTGACAGCATAAAAAAGTACTATTAGCGGATTTCACAATAAATAGAAACACCATAAAGTGGAAACTATTTACAGATGAATTTGAATGAGATGGAATCTTGAAAAATAGATAAAACACATTTATAATCAGTTGGGATATAGATAGATATAGATAAATAGATGAGAGAGAGGGAGGGAGAGAGGGAGATAGATGGAGAAGTGGACAGATGGATAGGTAGATGAGAGAGAAAGAGAATGGATAGATGGACAAATGGACAGGTGGATAGATACATTAGATAGATGAGAGAGAGACACAGAGAGAGAGAGAGAGAGATGGATGAATGGATAAATGGTCAGGGATAGATTAGATAGATGAGAGAGAGAGACACACAGAGAGAGAGAGAGAGAGAGATGGGTGAATGGATGGATAGATGGACAGATAGATAGATAGGATAGATGGATGGATGGACAGATGGATAGATGGACAGATGGATGGATAGACAGATGGACAGACAGACTGTATGCGTACTCATGCATTAGGACCAAGGCCAGCTTAGTCAGGATCTCCATTTAAATGAAAAGTTCACTTTTCCTATTACCCTAATAAAAAATACAGTAAAATTAAAAAAAAAAAAACCAACTAATTTTAGCAGCTGCAGCTTCACCTAAAAGCGTTGGCAGAAAACAATGTCTCGCTGAGATTAATGAATTTTATCTCCAAAGAAATATGTTGTAGGGCAGGCGGACAACCAGTTCACACCTGTACATTGATTGCTGGTAATCAGCATGTGTGAATGAAGGCCAAGGGCTCCGTTCATGACATTGTGAGATTTCATATCTTGCAGAATGTAATGCTTTTCGACAGAATAATTTTATATATGGAAGTGAGAAGACAGCGCTTAGTTATCCTGAGCATGTCCAAGAAAATTATGAAGTTCTCCCAAAACATTAAAAGACAAATTATGCATAATATGGAAAGGACAGAACCCACCCCTATAGGCTAAAAGACAAGTACAAATTGTGAAAATAAAAAGAAATTAATAACTACAAAAGAGATACAAGGTCCTATCTTGGTAGGATGTGAGCAACTAAACTTGAAATGAATATAGAACAGTGGTGGCTAACCTTTGTGAGCTCCGGTGCCGAACATTTTGCTCACATGCCAGCACCCAGAAGGCAATGCGTGTGGCCCCCCATCCCCCTGTGCATGCGTGCATTATCCCCCTGCTCCCTTACCTGCACTGCACATGCGTGCACCTCCCTGCTGATTTTCAGGCCTTTTTTGGCCTCCGAGAGGCTCAAGGGAAGACTCTGCAGCCTTTGGAGGCCGAAAAATGGGCCCATTTTGTCATTTCCGGTATTTCTGAAAATACAGGAAGTGATGAAATGGGCCTGTTTTTCAGCCTCCAAAGGCTGCAGAGGTTTCTCTCGAGCCTCTGGGAGGCCGAAAAAGGCCTGAAAATTAGCTGGGAGGTGTGTGCATGTGCAATGAAGTAAGTTTCCTTGGGGCTTGTGTGCCCACACAAATGGCTCTGCGTGCCACCTGTAGCACACATGCCATAGGTTTGCCATCACGGATATAGAAGGATCTGAGATAAGAGAAACAGGTCAACAGCTAAAGGGACAGTTGTGTAAGCATCAGGCACATCTTCCCGAGAAGGTGCTTCATAGGTAGGGTCCCATTCTCTTCCTTACACATTGTTGGCAGTGATACAACTCAGAAGGTTACCAAAAGAGGAAATTCCTTCAGGAATGCTCTAGAATTTTACTTCAGATGTCAACAAGATCTTGGATTGGAGGTCTTCAAACTTGACAGCTTGTGGACTTCAACTCCCAGAATTCCTCCTCCAGTTATGTTAGCTCAGGAATTCTGGGAATTGAAGTCCGCAAGTCTTAAACTTGTCAAGTTTGAAGACCCTTGTCTTGGATGAAGCTGACCTCTAGTGGATTAGGTATTACTTAACAAACTGATCCCATGAGTCTACTGGCCAAGCCTACTTTGTATCTTTGTGGACTATCCGGAACTTCTCAACAACATTCAACATTGTCTGTGTGGAATTAATTACACATGTTGTGTCCACTTCCTAATCTACATTGATATTCTGAAAAGGTGGTTGAAGATTTATCAACAATCTAATCAAAATTAATCCTGGTCACTGAAGACATTTTTGCTTGTAAGGACAGAGATGGACTCACATGTGTACCTAAACTGCAGATCTCCAGAAGAGGCTATTCCCACTTTCTGGGCAGACAGATAAGAAGTACAGTTATGAGATCAAGCAATATGTATACATTTACATTAATGCGTTTGCATCTGGTGGAATTGAAATAATTGAAGGCACACACATTGGAATTCATAGATATGATTCAGCTGATATTTCTTGTACTGGCAAATTAACCATCCCAAGAGACACATTCTTTGTGTGTATTAACATTAAAATTACCTCCTTCTTTAGCTAAAAGGTGCCAGTAGCGTATATTGTGACTAAATACTCACAAAAGGAAGGAAATACATATGTATGAATTGAAACGGCTTTTTAGTCAAATAGAGGCAAAAGTCCTGGTTCCAGAGGTGCCTGCATGGTTTGGTCCAAAAAGTCAAGAAAGCAACCACAGGAGTGGGATCTGTCATGCCCTTGTCGGAGTCTGAATCTGAGGAGGAAGCTGACAGGGAGTGGGAGTGTGGCTCCATTGGCTGTGAAGGAAACTGGGGAAGGGCAAAGTCTGCCTGGGCAGAGCAGGGGAGAGAACAAGGGAGAGGGAGTTCAGAGGAAGACCCAGGCCCACCCCCTCTTCATCCTAGGGCAGGCAGGGAGGAATGAAAAAGGGAGCAACATGGGTTGTGTGGCTTACAAGGGAGGAAAGGGCCCTGATTCCCTTCATTCGCCACACCTCACTTTTGTGATTTGGAACTTATACTTTTCATACAAGCTTGTGCTTCTTTTTGGAAGACAGGTTACTATATTGATTCCTACTCAGTTTGTTGTTTCCATATGTACCCAAGACATCCTATATGTGTACAAGATTTCTTTGTCTTAAATGAAAAAATAAACATCCTTCTATCAGTTTTGGCCCAACTTCTGTGGGCATCTCACACCCCTTTTCCATTTTGTCTTCTGCTATCCCATCCAGTTTTGGGTTATCTTTGCAAATTTAGCCAGCCTTCCTTCCATCTTTTTTCTAACACATTCGAACAGCTTTGATATCAAACTCAAATTAATCTATATATATAAAAGCAAAATACCACTCACACATCATCACAAAATCTCCAGAACCATGAAAGCCTACAAACTTGAAATTTGGCATGTATGTCCCTCTTGGCTCTTAGGTGCTCACTAAGAAAGGATTCTTCAAAATGACCATCACAGCATTTAGAGTATTTCCTATATTATTATGATTAATGCTAAGGAGTTCTACTCCCCCTCCCCACCTGAAAAAAAGAAATCTCTTCCAACTGCAAAACACAAGCAGAGGAGAGGAGTTTCAGTTTCACAGCAGCACCAAGCAGCTTTGGTACAGAACAGTTGAGCTAAGCCACACCCAGGCTCCATGTTGTCTCCTTCTTGCCCACACAGCAAATACTGCTTTAGTTTCTAAACAGCCCTCAACTTTCTCATACACTGACAGGACTCTAGCTAGATGAATACCGATGGATGTTGGTAGGCAGAGGCACAAATTCCCCCCCCCCATTTTCCTCCCCAAAAACTAAGCCCCACCCACATAGTTTTATAGCAAAACATGGATTTGGAGCTAGTTCTTTATATAGGTAGAACAGAATATGGGAAAGGCAGACAAATAGAGGAAAACACCAATGTTTTGTTATTAGCATATCATCAGGGATGTGTGAAATTCATCCCTCTAGTAACAGAATATCAGCCTTGGGTAACACAGTCAAATAAGCAAGAAGAGTCCCTTTAATACCTTGAACTTTGCCCCCAATGTCCAGGTTATTTTCTGCTGGAGAAAAAACTCTCCCAAGGACAGTCTTTAAGTGGAGGAAATTCAGTCTGAAGACAAAGTATATACAAACTATAACTAAAAATCCAAACAAACCTTGCTGCAGCAATTGACTTGACAGGGCAGGAGAAGGAATTGCAGACTTGAAAGGCCAACAAAACATACACAGTTGGAAAGATGCCAGGGACCCAGATAAGCCTCGATGATACCTGATAATTCATGATTTATTCCCAATAGCTTGCTGCGCTCAGCTTCCCCTTTAAAACACTCTGTTCCCAGCTGCAGCTAATGAAGGGAATCAGGGCCCTTTCCTCCCCATAAGCCATGCAACTCACGTTATTCCCTTCTCCGTTCCTCCCTGAGTGCCCTAGGATGAAGAGGGGGTGGGCCTGGGTCTTCCTCCGAATTCCCTCTCCCTTGCTCTACCTCTTCCCTGCTCTGCCCAGCAGGCCTTTGCCCTTCCCCAGTTTCTTCCACAGCCAACAGAGCTCCACTCCTACTCCCTGCCAGCTGCTTGGCCTCCCTCTCTGAAACAGATTCCCACAGAAGCATGGCAGACTTCAAGGCCCCCTTCCAACCCTCTGAATCTATGAGAATGCTAGTTATTTGTTGTTGTTGAACATTCTGACAAACTCTACGACCCTCCATTTTCCTCTGAACTCTACCAAATGGCCTCCAGAACCTTGAAATTCTATGAGTAGCCTGAAAGTTTCTAGAAGTAAATCCTCCAAACCAGAAGCAGGTCAAGGAGTTCCAGACATAATATTCCAGATAATATGGGATCCAGGTTCTCCAGAACCTTCTGTTCCTAGACCAAGAAATGCCCCACCTATGTGAGCAAAACAGGAAAGAATGCAGGAGGATCTACAACCATGCAAACCAACATCCAGGAATCTATTGTGCAAACAAAAAATTCAATGCATTATGTTCACTTTATTGAACATAACAATACTCTATATTGACGGAGCAAGCAGAAGGACAGGGACCTTTTGTCATGAGATTAAAATTGGTAGAAACTAGAAAAATAACCTTTAAAAGCATCTGAGGGGGGAGAAACAAATGGCTGCAAGTCACTTGTGGTGACAGCCCATGATAAATATAATTGCAATGTATACATCAGTGCATTTAATTGAGCATTTAAGAGGTATATATAAAATCTATTCTTCTCTGACCTTTTTCTACCCACTCGTGAACATGACCTATTGAGTCTCAGAAGGTCTGAAAATACCATGTCCCCAGGGACCATTTCTTTACGCCATCAGAAAACAGTCTCTCTCTATATACAACTTTAAAAATACAACTATTAAGACGTGGGAAAATACCCACACAAAGCTGAATACGATACATATATATATAAGAAAACAAATATATATATATGTATGTATGTATACACACACACACACACACACACACGGACAGACATGCCGTTTTGTCTTTTATAACCTTTGAAGAAGATGGATTCCACTTCGGGGAAACCCAATAACCAAATCGTTCCAGGTGGACCAACCAGAAAAGCCAAAGAAATAGATTATTTAGGATACAATCCCAGGACAAATTCAAAGGTTTTCCCATCAATTAAAGCCCAAACCATCACTCCTTTCTAAATGGCAGCTTTGGAATCCGAGACAGCACAGTCCATGTCTTGTAGGAAAGCTATGAAATCCACATATGCTTGTCATGCAGATGGAAACAGCAATCTATGCAACCATGGGTCCTTTTCCAGGAGAAGATCTGCGAATAACCTCCAAACCCTTCTCTCACGCAAAGCCAACCGCAGTTAAAAACTCTTGTAACCCTTATGTAACTATGATACCTATATTCCGTAGGCAAAGCCAGGATGCAGCCTCTTAAAAGTGCATATTTGTTGAATATAACAAACATTCAGAGCCTGAAAGTAAACCAATATAAGCAATTAAACACCACATTGTTGTGATCCTATGTTGTTATTCATGTTTTGGTTTCCCCCCTCCTCAGTTAAACCCTCCCAACAGCACACACAAGATCTCAACAGATTAAAAAATAGCAACAGTAAAGATGTAACACCTGTGCATTTACAAAAAAAGATAATGTTTCCAACTGTTGCCAGTGGCTTTTAATAGAGGGGGGGAAAATCATCAAATCCATTCCCTTGTTTACTTGATAAATACAAACAACATCACCCCACCGTAGTCCATCTACCGTCCTGATGCTCTCTAGAGCTCCCCATGTTGTAAAGTCACTCACCATGAGTAAGCTGAGAGCAGATTCCGATGTTTTCTGCGTAGCCATTTCTTTCATATAAATCGTCTCTCCTAGAGGCAGCCAGCGCTGGGCCTTTGGTGCTCAAGGATGAAGTGTCCAGCAGCACACACTCCGCAGTCTGGAAACACAAAAATCCAAAAATCAAGCTCATCTGGTAGGGAGAGCCAAGTGCCTACGAGACCTTTAAAAACCCAAAAGCCCCAAAAGGCATCCTGCAAAAGAGAGACGAGCTTTGAGCTAGGCCAGATTTTCGCATCGGAGGGAGGAAAACAGGAGGTTGGCAGAAGAGAGGAAGGAGAGAGAGAGAGAGAGAAAAAGCCCAGACCAGCAACTGCAGGATGTTTTAAAAAATGATTTGCACAGAAGCCAAGGAGGAGATGACACTCAGTCCTAGCACCTACCTCATACAGCAGGTGAAAATTACAGGAAGGCTGCAGAGCTTCCCTGTTGTCATACAAGTGTGGGATGTGAAATTAAGCACTGTGCCCGGCCAGAAAAAAAGCAGAGGATGACGCTTGCACCACCCCGGAGCTTCTCCTTTGCAAAGTGCAACAACACTGATTCCACTATCCCCCTTCCCAAAAATGAGAACCTACCACTTGCAAAACCAAGGTCTCCTTTCTCCCCTTACTCCCAAATACTGGTGCCTCCCTATTTTGAACACAAGCATCTGCATAATTCTGGGATGAGCAATGACAGAGCAAAAAAGCACAGAGGCCACAATGACAACAATTACCTTTATAACACAACTGGGGTTCAGATTGACCCACTTTCACCTTAACTGAAGAAAGAAAAAGGAAGGGGGGGAGAGAGAGAAGTATTCTGCTTCCTTGAAATGAAATTCAGCTCCCTATGGAGCTAACATGCTCAGGAGAAAACATGTAATTACACAGCCTGCCCTTGTTAGCGTTCAGATCACAAGGGCTGCAACACACACAACAACAACAGCTGCAGCATTTGTATCCTCTCCTTGGGCTCCCAAACAGAAAATTCATCTTCCAAGGCTAAGCAAGAAGACCAGAGATCAGAGAGGAGAGGAGAGGAGAGGAGAGGAGAGGAGAGGAGAGGAGAGGAGAATAATAGAATAGAGTAATAGAACAGGAATAGAATGGAATGGAATGGAATGGAACAGGAGGGAAGAGAAGAGAAGAGAAGAGAAGAGAAGAGAAGAGAAGAGAAGAGA
>BLBF01000037.1:19402004-19417345 GCA_015471245.1 Laticauda colubrina
TCTGTCTGTCTGTCTGTCTGTCTGTCTGTCTGTCTGTCTGTCTGTCTGTCTGTCTATCTATCTATCTATCTATCTACACATATGCAACTCTGTAAAAGATCATCATATCGTCTCTGTAGGAAAATGGAAGGTTTATTAGTACGTGGGGAAAATATTTTAATCCCTGCAAAGTCACTAATTTGCAACATAAAATTAGAGAATTATAAAGCCAGTGAACCAAAGGGGTGGGTGGTGGTGGTGGAGAAATTAATACTATGGAAGGTTTACACCTCAGGGCCTAAACAAACCATAATTATTTATCACTCAAAGTGTTCCGTCCGGAAAAGAAGCTCAGGAGACCGGGTTCCAAACAACAATTCTTTATTTCTTTTTTTTTTAAAACAAATTTTATTGATTTTGCAATTAAAAAAAAAAAGACACAACATAATAACATGTACATAATTGAAGGGTAGGGAAAAAGAAAAAAAGGAAAAAAGGGGATGGGAAAAGAGGACTGGAAAAACAAACAAAAAAATAATACAGAAAAGAGATTTGTTAAAAATATTCTTTCTTTCAACAATTTGTGAGATCTTTTCTTCCTTTGGTTTTACTATCTCTAAACACTTTATCTTTACAAGAATTCATACATCACTCATAAATTTATCTTATTCTTTCTATCCTATATTATAAAATTCATCTTTGTTCTAACCACTTATACCAATAATTCCAGCTATTATAATATATTGAAGTTTCTTTGTTTTTTAGAGCTAATGTTAATCTGTCCATTTCTGCGCAGTTTGAAATTTTTTGGATAATCTTCTCTTTTGTAGGTATCTGTGGATGCTTCCAGCACTGAGCAAAAGCCAACCTAGCTGCTGTTAATATATGTATTGTAATATATTTTATCTTCTTTGATATTTGTTTGTCAAAAATCCCTAGTAGAAAAGACTCTGGTTTATATTCGATCTCTTCTTTGGTAATATCTTCTAGCCAATTTCTTATTATCTTCCAATATTTGGGGGCTTCTATGCAAGACCATCACATGTGGAAAAAAGTTCCCTCTTTCTTTTTACATTTCCAACATTTTGGACTCATTTTGGGGCACATTTTCACCAATCTCGAAGGAGGAAGGTGCCATCTATAAAACAGTTTATATGCATTTTCTTTGTATGCTGCCAATTTTGTAATCTTATTATTACTTCCCCAGAGTTTTTCCCATTCATTTAAAGTGATATTACGTCCCACATTCCTACTCCAAGCAATCATATTTCCTTTTACTATTTCTTCTTCTAATTCTACTTCAAGTAAACAATTGTAAAATCTAGTTATATTCTTTTTTCCTGATCCCATTAAAATTTTATCTAGCTGCTGGGGTTTATTACTAATTCCGAATTCTTTTCTATCCTGGTTATATCTGCTATGAATTTGTAAATATGCCCATTGATCTATTTTAAATTCCCGTTCTTGATGGGATTTCAAATTTCCTTGTACATCTAATAAATCTTTATATTTGATCATTCTAGAAATATCCAAATTGTTTGGGTGAATCATTGCCTCCATTGTTGATAGCCAAATTGGTACTTTTAAATAGTGTTTTTTACGTATTTTTTTCCAATTAGTTACCAATGAGTCTCTAATTAAAGCCCATGTCACACTGCACCAACAGATGCAAAGAGGATATAAAATGGACAAAAAAGCTTGTCATCCGTTGGAAAACACGATGCATCTGTTGTGTACTTACTGCGTACGTTTTTCATACTCTCTATCCCTCCAGCATCCGTCTACTGTGATTTCATCCGCTCAAAGAGTTTTGTGCTGCACAAAACTTTTTGAGCAGATGAAGTAACCAACGCGTCCATTCTACATCCGCTACGCATACAGAGAACATCCGTTATACGTCCGTTGTCATCCGTTATGTGTCCGCTATATCCGCTAGGCATCCGCTGCACATCCGTGCAACTCAAATCCGCTCCAGCAGAAAACGGACACAGGGAGGAAGCGAAACGGATGCGGAATGGACACACAGCGTTAGTAGCACGGACGTAGAAAGGATGAAAGTGGATGCAGCTCGCATACAAAGCATTAAAACGGACAAAACGTTCGTATAGGGGATGTATCTCGGATATTTAGGATGTCTGGAGGATGCCTGGAGGATGTGGAAGGACACCTAGTGGAAAACCAACATTTCCTATAAAAAGGGGGAGGAAATCACCTGGATCTCACTTTCAGTCCAGCAGCCCTGGTGTGCAGACCTCTTCAGCCTTGCTCTTGCTCTTCCACAGCATCCAGTCATCTCCACCATGGATCATCGCACACTCCTTTTGGAAGCTGCCATCATTCAACACCAGAACCAAGCCCTCTTCAGACTCTTTCACCTTTTCTACAGGAAGAAAAGGAGGCGACCAAGAAGTGTCTGGGTCTGACAATGGATCGGGAGAAGAGCGGAGTTTGGACTGTATGACAAGCTGATGGTGGAGCTGAGGAACAAAGGCCCTTGTGAATTCCAGAACTTCATGAGGATGCCGTCAGCCATGTTTGACGAAGTTGTGGAGCATCTGAGACCAAGGTTGACCAAGCAGAGCACCAACTTCCGTCCCAGCCTGGACCCTGGACTGTTGGTGGCACTGACTCTGCGCCACCTGACCTCCGGGACCACATACAGTAACATGCAGTACGCCTGGAGGGTGCCACACAACACCATCAGCATTGTGGTCAGAGAAGTGGTGCAGGCCATCATCGAAGAATACCTGAAGGATCTCCTCCAGTGTCCCTCCACTTAACAAGGCTGGAGAAAATTTGCAGAACAGTGGTATCAGAGGTGGAACTTCCCCCACACCGTTGGAGCCATAGATGGCAAGCACGTGGCCTGCAAAGCTCCAGTCAAGTCAGGGTCCACTTATTTCAACTACAAAGGCTTCTTCAACATCATCCTCTTTGCCATGGTTGATGCTGACTACAAGTTCATGTACATCGATGCTTCAGGGAACGGGTCAGCTTCAGATGCCCAGATATACAATGCCAGTGACCTCAAGGATGGGCTGGAATGCAAACTCATCATGGGCTTCCCAGATCCAGACCCCCTGCCCAACGACACACAAGATGTGCCCTACTTCATCGTGGGGGATGACGCCTTCTCCCTCACAACCTACCTCATGAAGCTCTACACTTCCAGATGCCTCATCCATGAAGAGAGGATCTTCAACTACAGGCTGTCCAGGGCAAGGCGGGAGGTCGAGAATGCCTTTGGCATCCTGGCCAACAGGTTCCAGGTACTTCTCACCACCATGCAGCATCATCCACGGACCATGAGGAACATCGTGGAATCTTGCTGCATCCTGCACAATCTCATGCACACCTGCTACCCAGTGTTGCAGAACAGGCTTGTGGACCACCAACAAGGCAATGAGGACATGGAGCCTGGTGAATGGAGGCAAGGGCGAAACCTGATCGACACTGTGATTGACACCAGGCCCCAACAGAGCTTCACGTGAAAGGAAGAAGCAGCGCAACCTCCTGAAACACTGGTACAACTCCCCAGCTGGAGCAGTGGAGTGGCAAGACAGGTTGGTAAATGCTTAATGGATGCTTCCTTCAGCCTGTCTCATCACACTGGTGAGATTGTGCCATGTATGTTGAGTGGCCTTTCAATGAATAGGGCATTAATAAAGAGTTTTGTTTAGGTTGAAATGTGTGGATCAATGATTAAATTGTTATTGATAATAAAGGGCCATATGTGTGGCACCTGGGAGGGTAGACCATACAGTCCCACTATGCTTGCACTGGAGGCTTATCTATCCCACAGATATTACCCATCCCACAACTATTACCCATCCCACAGGTATCCCTGCCCATCCCACAGCTATTACCCATCCCACAGGTATCCCTCTCCATCCCACAGCTATTACCCATCCCACAGGTATCCCTGCCCATCCCATAAGCATGCAAAGGCTTAACCATTTTCTAAAACTTTCCACCAAGACTTTATTAAGTAAAAGAAATGACCCAAGTGTGTGAAGCAAATATAACCTTTTTTAATAACAGTTAAGTAAAGTGTAGGACTTTATTTAAAAAGCAAAAGGAACCAAGAAAAGTGTCCCAAGCAATGATAAAGTCAACAGGTAACAACTCAGTCTCTGGCAATGTTCTCAGTCACTCTGAGGCATGTCCATGGTCTCAGGTGTAAAGGGGACAGGGACTGTGGAGGTAACAGTGGCTGGAGTGCTGGTCTGAGGCGCCATTGGGGTGCCTGGCCCCGAGAGGACAACAGAAGATGGTGTGTTCAGGAATCTCTCAGAAAGCTGGCTCAGCCCAGTGAGGTTGAGAGGCCCTGACCTGGGATGTCAGGCACAGGACCGATGACAGATGTTCTGAGGCTGGGCTTGGCTGTGGGGTGGAGGAAGGAGGAGTGTCGTGGGGATGTCTGGTGTGCAGCTGGGCGAGGTGAGGCATCTGTGGAGTGCAAGGAAACATATGTGGCGTCGGTGGCATCTGTGGCGTCTGTGGCATCGGTGGCATTAGTGGCATCTGTGGCGTCGGTGGCATCTGTGGTGTTGGTGGCGTTGGTGGCATCGGTGGCGTCGGTGGCAAACTGTGGCATCTGTGGCATCAGTGGTATCGGTGGCATCGGTGGCGCCTGTGGCATGCGAGGAACCTGTGCCTGGACTGGGAAGAGCTGCCTCTGTTGAGGGTAGTCCTGGTAGCCATAGCCTTGGTAGCAGAGGGGCTGTTGAAAGCCTTGGAAGGGCTGTGACATCGCCTGGGGTGGAGGAGCAGACCTGGAGTGGGTGGGAGCAGGTTCAGCTGGGCCTGGAGGGTGGTGCAGCAGCGCCGTGATCTGCTCCTTCATCACCTGGTACTGGGGCTTGGGCATGTCCATGAGGGTGTGGTTCACGTAGGTGAGGAAGGGCTTGCGGTTTGAGGATGGAATTTTGAAGTGTACCAGCTGAGAGAGGAGATCTGCGCTGTTCTTGATGGTGTCCCTGATCTCTAAGAGGACAGTGTGGCTCTGTCCCTCCAGTCTGCCTCTCTGCCTGCTTTCTGTGGAGGTGAAGCTGAGGGTGGGTGTGGGTTGGTCCCTGGTGGTCGCTGCTTCTTCTTGCTCCATGTGTGTGAGAGAATCCTCCACGTCCTCCGGCATAGGGTGTGTAGCTGTCGGGGGGGACTCTGTCACGGGGCGCTCTGTGGACACCTGCCCGGACACGGTCACTGTCTCCTGACCAGAAGAGGACTGGCTGTCTGTGGGCTGCCTGAGAGTGAGGGTAGACAGAGGGGCTGCTCCTCGGTGGCAGACCTCACCCTCCAGGAAGCTGCACTTTGACATGACATAGGTCTCCCAGTCGGTGAGCTTGACCGCGGCCTGGCCAGACTTCTTCAGGTGCAGCTTCCCGTACCAGGTGTGCATATGCTTCCACCACCCGAGGAGGACATCTGAAGTGTAGCCCAGGCTCTCCGCCTTCTGTCTCCAAGCCTGCTTCCACTTGGTGTCTCGATAGAGCCTGTGGCCCTTCCTCCACATATACTCATTATCCCTCAGCCACTCCAGCACCTCCTCCTTATGCTCCTCTGCGATGGAGTACTGCTTCCTCTCTCCCTTCTCCTTCTCCTTGCCTTGCCTCTTCCTCCCTCTGGCAGGGCTTTCAGCATCAGGGCTTTCAGGGCTTTGGGGCTGGTCCACCACAGCAGCAGCAGAAGAAGCACCAGGAGAAGCACCAGCACCAGCAGCAGCAGGAGCAGCACCAGCAGCAGAAGAAGCAGCAGCAGCACCAGCAGCAGAAGCAGCAGCAGCAGCAGCAGCAGCAGAGTCAGCGCCAGGGGGTGGGATGGTGGATCTATCCCTCTTGCCAGGGCTGGCAGAAGATGGCACAGGCTTCCTCTTCTTCCCCATGGTCTCTGATGAAGATGTCTCTGGCAGCAGGTCTTTCCTCTGAATGGTGACCTGCTTGCAAACTGCCTCCTTTTATATCTGTGGGGCTGACGCAATGCATCCTCCCCGCATGTTTATGCAAATTTGGGGCACTTTTGACAGTGGATAACAACGGATGGAAAATTTGCTCGTCCGCTGTGTCCTTTTTACATACGTTTTGCATCCGTCGGGCGATGTGACCTGGCCTTTAGTGTCTGTGAAAGTATTTCTGGGTAATTTTTCCTACATCCCATAAAAAAGCATGCCACCCCCTTTGTAAGTCGTGGCCCTCTAAAAATAAGATTCTCTTATTATTTAAGTTTACCCAATCTTTTAACCATATTAGGGTGGCAGTTGTGTAATACAATTCCCAATTTGGAATTGCCAACCCTCCCCTGCTCCTCATATCCTGCATTGCTTCTAAATTTATTCTGGGTTTTTTCCCTTGCCAAATAAATTTAGCAATAA
Source organism: Laticauda colubrina (assembly GCA_015471245.1). Lineage (NCBI taxonomy): Eukaryota > Metazoa > Chordata > Lepidosauria > Squamata > Elapidae > Laticauda > Laticauda colubrina. Next base: position 19,408,354 of record BLBF01000037.1, read on the forward strand.
TTTTATTGAGTTCTTTGAAAAATTTCTTATGTAATTTAATTGGAATCATCTGAAATAGATATAAAATTTTTGGGAGGATATTCATTTTAACGGTAGCAATCTTTCCCAATAGTGAAAGTTGTAATTTGCCCCATAATTCTAGATCCTTCTTTACCTGAAGCATCAATTTATCGTAGTTGTTTTCTTTAAGCGCCTTACAATGTGCTGTCAACCATATTCCTAAATATTTAACTTTCTTTGTCACTTGTATTCCCATAATTTCTTCTACTTCTTTTTTCTGCTTTTCTGTTAAGTTTTTAGTCATTAAATTTGTTTTTTTCCTGTTAATTTTAAGTCCTGCTACCGCTCCAAATTGTTCTATTTCTTTAATCAATTTTTGTCCTCTTTCAATTGGATCTTCAAAGAAAAAAACCAAATCATCAGCAAATGCTTGTAATTTGTATTCTTCTGATTTAATCTTTAGTCCTTTTATCTCTGGATTTTGTCTAATCTTAATTAGTAATGTTTCTAAAGCGAATATGAAGAGTAGGGGTGAGAGCGGGCAGCCTTGTCTAACTCCTTTTTCTATTTTTATTGGGCAAGTACATTCCCCATTTACTATAATATTGGCCTGTTGTGTGTTGTAAATAGATATTATAATATTTTCAAATTTGGTGCCTAATTTCATATTATATATTTTTTGCATTAAGAATTGCCAATTTAAATTATCAAAGGCCTTTTCAGCGTCTAAAAACATAAGTGCACTCTGTTTCTTGGGGTGGGCTTCATAAAATTCAAAAATATCTAATACTGTTCTTGAGTTATTGCTAAAGAAATCCATTTTGATATTCATGTATATATAAGCTTAATATTCTTTTAAGTCTATGAGCTATAATGGAGGCAAATATTTTGTAATCAGTATTTAATAGTGAAATCGGTCTATAATTGTTAATATATCTGGGTTCAGAATCGGACCAGGTCATCTGCTTGACATCTCTGGGTTTCACCAGCGCCTTCGCCATTTTGAATATGGCCGGTCCACAGTGTATAAGGAAGACAGCCTTCTTCCTTTGATCCGAGATTTCTTCCATCTCATTGCTTTCTAAGAACATAAGAAAGCGATCGATATACGATTCCCAATCCTCTACATCTGGATTGACGGGTGCAGGTGGCGCATTGTTACCAGCCATCTCTTTCGCTCGGTTCAGATCACTGCGTGCTTCGGTCTCTGCTTCTAAGACGATCCCACCCTCGTCACCAGTGTTCCGTCCGGAAAGAAGCGCGGAAGACCAGGTTCCAAACAACAACTCTTTATTTCTAACTACTAGGTAAAGAAACGGAACATAGCCCAAGCCGCGGCAGCCCTTTATATAGCGGCTAGCCTGCCAGCTTGTGGCCAATGACAGTTATTTAATTCTTCCCACCATTTGGCAGCTTCCTGGATTGGTTCGCTAGGAACCAATCCGTAAGTGGCCTTTTCAGCCAATCAGAATGGAGTACTTGGAACTTACCAAGTTCCATACAGAACACCCCTCCCCTTTTAGTTCAGTCCAACGTGGGTGACGTAGTCACGCAGGTAGGTGGGGCTTTTCCAGGTTCTAGTTGAGCTGCGCGGCTCAGTCTTGTTTTGGTCTTCAAGCGGTTTGGCTGGGATCGCTGCTTCTCTCGACCTTCTCCATGGAACTTCCTGGAAGGGTGAGTCAGCCCTGCCACTCCTGCCTGAGTCTCTTGGGCCGGTTGAGATGGCTCCGCCGCTCCCTACTTGTTTGGCCGGGTTGGTTGAGCTGGCCTGGCTGCCACCTTCCAGGAAGGCCTCACTTCGCTCTTCTGCTCACGGACTTCTTCCTTGGGGTTCATCTAACCGTGAGTGCTCTTTTTGTTTGGTTAGATTGTCATTTTGCAGAGTTTGTTGTCTTGTTATGGGAGGTTCGTCTCTCCCTTTTTTATTTATTTGTACTCCCCCCCCCCTGGTTGTTTTTTCATCAGAATTTATTATTTTTTGTTCTGCGGCGGTTTTTCTTTTGAGGTTGCGGGAACGAAGCTGGTCTATGTGCCGCTTCCATTCCCTCCCATCATCTAGTGTTAGTCGGTAAGACCAGGGGCCTGTGACTTGTGTGATGGTGGTTGGCAGCCATGGAGGGTCCCCAGTAAGGTTCTTGGCATAGACTAGGTCGCAGATTTCAAAGGTACGGTATTTTCTGGAAGAGTCAGGGGGTTTGTCCCATATATAGGTGGGGTGTAACCTGTCCAGGTAGGACCATAGTTTCCTACCCATTAATAGTTCAGCCGGGCTTTTATTTGTAGCGCTACTAGGGGTGATATGTTGCAATGTTAGTAAAGGCCCAGTTCCACTGGCTGATGGACGCAAAACATATGCATAAAGGACACAGCGGACGAGCAAAATTTCGGGGGTGGCTCCATCCATTGTCATAAAGGACACAGCGGACGAGCAAAATTTCGGGGGTGGCTCCATCCATTGTCATCTGCTCCAGAAAGTGGCAAAAATTCGTATAAACAGAACGGAAAAGAATGGACATGGGTAGTATGTAGCGGGGATGTTAAATGGATGTTCATAGGAAGCCTAGTGGATGGAAGCGGATGACACCTCCGAAGGGGTTCCGGGGGATAATTTCGAAGCAGACACATAGCGGATGAAGCGGATGCATCACGTACACCTAAAGGAAAGAAAGGGGATGCCATGCGGATGAATATCGGATGCAAACCGTTCACTGCGCATCCTTTCTATTTCCGTGCTCCTAACGCTGTGTAGACATTCCATGTACCTTTTGTTTCCTCCCTCTTTCCGTTTTCAGCTGCAGCAGATGTCAGTTGTGAGGTTGCCCAGAAGATGCAGAGAGGATACAGCAGATATTTAATGGATGATAAACGGACATAGAACGTTTGTTGCTCGTATGTCACAGATTTACATCATACACAGCGGAAAGTTCATCCATTCACAAAGTTTTGTGCAGCTCAAAACTTCTTGTGCAGATAAAATCACAGTGGACGGATGCTCAACAGATAGAGCGTATGAAACACATATGCAATGAGTACACAACGGATGCATAGTGTTTTCCAATGGATGGCAAGCTTTTTTTAACGTTTTACATCCTCTTTGCATCCGTTAGTACAGTGGGACAGGGCCTTAAACGGTTGAGTTTGTCTTGTATGTCTCCCTTGTCCATTCTCTCTAAGCCTTCTTTAGTATATCTAACCATGCATTCGGCCCTGCCATTTGCAGCCGGATGGGCCAGCGCATTTAATGTGTGATGGACACCCTGGGCAGCCAGGTATTGTTCGAACTGCAAGACAGTAAACTGAGGCCCGTTGTCCGAAACCAGTACATCTGGTAGCCCGTACGTCGCAAATAGTTTGTCGTGTTGTTGTTTGTTTCATGACAGCCTTGGTGGTTGTGGAAGCCATGAGGATGATTTCCAACCAGTTCGAGTCTGCATTGACAACAATCAAAAAGATGTTTTCCTTTGTTGCCCCGCAAAGTCAATGTGCACCCTAGACCACGGGCCCCAGGGAGTTTCCCAGTCTCGTATAGGTGCCCATGGGGGGGTAGGCCTCGCTTTCTGACAGGCATGGCATGTTCTATGTCTTTGTCCAGTGTTCTATGTCTTTGTCCAGCCTTGGCCACCAGACGTAACTCCTGGCCAGGGCTTTCATCTTGACTATGCCCGGGTGACCCTCGTGCAACATGCCTAGGACGGTTTCTTGGAGGCTGCTTGGGATTACCACCCTGTCACCCCATAAAATGCACCCCTTTTTGATAGACAGCTCAGTCTGTCTGGCATGGAAAGGTTTAAAAGTCTCAGGTTTTTTATTTTCCTCCAGCCAGCCTTTACCTACCCAGTTCGGTATACGTGCTGTCAAAGGGTCTTTGGCTGTGGCTCTCGCAACATCGGCTGCAGTCAGCGGTAGCTCTGGGCAGGTCTCCAGTTGGAATGTGGAGGTAGTTGGAGCAGGGTCATCTTCTGTGATGGGCAACGGCTCAGGGTGTCGGCATGTGCGATGGCTTTGCTGAGTCTGTGGAGTAGCGTGTAGGAATAGGCAGCGAGGAATTCAGACCACCTCGTCATTCTAGGAGACAGAATGTTCGGGGTTGGCTTGTTTCCCGCCAGGATTCCAAGGAGAGGTTTGTGGTCGGTTACGATAGAAAAGGGTCTAACTGTAAAGGTATTCATGGAATCGTTTGACCCTGGCAATGATTGCCAGGGCTTCACGATTGAGTGTGCTATAATTGTGTTCCGCTTTGGAGAGCGTCTTTGAGTAAAAGGCGACTGGTGCGTCTCTGCCATATGGAAGCCGGTGACTCAGGATGGCGCCGACCCCAAAAGGTGAAGCATAGCAGGTGACCGTCAGCGGCAGGGTGTTGCTAAACTGGATAAGAACGGTGTCTGACGTTAATAGATCCTTAATCCCTTGGAAAGCATTTTGTTCCCGGTGGCCCCAACTCCAAACGGTTTTTTAATCTAGCAGCCGATGTAGGGGTTCTGCTATTGTTGCCTTATGGGGAAGGAACACATTGTAAAAGTTTATGAGGCCTAGGAACGCCTGGAGATTGGTTTTGTTTCTTGGTCTGGGACCGTCTTTGATAGCCTTCATCTTCTTTTCAGTTGGGTGAATGCCTTGCTCATCGATTAAATAGCCCAAGAATTCGACCCGGTTAGTAGCCAGTTCACATTTCTCTTTCTTGACTTTTAAGCCTGATTTTCTAAAGCGAGTTAAGACTTCTCTTAGCCTGGTCTCTAACTGGTTAGCATTTTTTGCTGAGACCAGTACATCATCTAAGTTTGGGACGACACCTTTGATTCCATTTAGTAGGTGTTCCATGAGGCTTTGGAAAATGCCTGCGGCAACACTAACACCGAATTGGAGGCGATTACATTTGAATGCCCCTCTATGCGTTACTATCGTTTGTGCCTCTGCTGTTATTGGATCAATGGGTAGTTGCTGATAAGCTTGTGCTAGGTCGAGTTTTGCAAATATTTTTCCTCCCCCTAATGAGTGCAATAAATGTTGCACCACTGGCACTGGGTATTAACATATTAATATATTAACATATTAACTTGTTGGAGCGCGTGGTTCAGGGTTGCTTTATAGTCCCCACAGATGCGCACTGACCCATCTGGCTTTACCGGTGTTACAATAGGGGTTTCCCACTTGGTGTGGTCGACTGGTTCTAAAACCCCTTGCGCTATCAACTTATTCAACTGTTCGTCAAATTTTGGTTGAAGCATGAATGGAACACGTCTGGCCATTAAGCGAATGGGGGCTATTTTCGTGTCTAGGCTAAATGAGATTGGGGTCCCCTGGTACTTGCCTAGAGTCCTGTCGAATACATCTTGGAATTCATGGAGTAGGTTCTCCTCCCAGTTGGTAGTAGCGATGCGGTTGATACCGGTCATCCCGATTCCAAGAGGCGTGAACCATTCGATTCCTAGCAGGCTAGAGCGGTCATGGTCGACGATAGTTAGGGGCAAGACTTCGGCGTGTTGTTTAAATTCAACTAAAAAATGTCCAAGGCCAATTACAGGGATTCGATTTCCCTGGTAGTCTTTTAGCACAAGTTTTTGTTTCTTTAGTTCTTTCTGCTTGATGTTTGGAATTAGGCGCTGGATGGTATTACAGGATACCATGGATAAGAATGACCCTGAGTCAACCTCCATCTCGCAGGGTCTCCCCTCGTTGCTCACCTCTATCCGAACCTTCTTCCCGCTTTCTGCCCTGGCGTTATCGATGGTGACTGTCTGATACGTTTCTTCTCTGTCACTGTTCTTTTATTTCAGTTCCATTGGTTGCCGGCTTGTCTGTCATCGTGTCTGGGGGTGCTGCTGCCGTGTCTTTTTGGACTATAGCTCTTTTTGTTGCAGGAGACTCTTTCGATGTGCCCCCTTTTATTACAAGCCCTGCATATTGCATTGAGGAAGCCTCATTCAGACCACGGGTGATTGCCTCCGCAGCCCGCGTATTGAAATTTCCACCAATTCTTTCTCTTTTCATGCCATTTTCTATCTGAATAGAGTCTATGGACATCTTCGTCATCATCTTTGGTGTCACTCTGGGTTTCGACGTCCTCATGGTGGGTTGTCGCTGTGGGCTGTTTCTTTCCTCCCTTTGCCTTCTTCTCCCTCGTTTGGGTCGGCAGGTCAGGCACTGCATTCATTTGTCTCATGGTGGCTGTTGACTTTTTCGCTGCTTCAGCAACAGTTGCCTCCACAATGGCCTCGGCCATGGTTATATTCAGCCTGTTGAATAGTTTGCTCTGAAGGGTCAAGTCTTTCAGGCCGAAGACTACATGGTCTCTCATAGCCTCGTCCATGTTTTGAAACTCACATGCCTCTCCAATGTATCTCAAGGCCACCACAAAGTCTGCAATCGCTTCATCCTCCTTCTGGTCCCTTTTGTAAAATTCATGTCGTTTGATGAGATTTGGTGCATAGTGTGTTCGGAGCATAGTGTGTTTGGAGCATTCGGTTCAGGTCAAACCAGGTCATCTGCTTGACATTTCTGGGTTTCGACAGCGCCTTCGCCATTTTGAATACAGCCGGTCCGCAGTGTGTAAGGAAGACAGCCCTCTTCCTGTGATCTGAGATTTCTTCCATCTCGTTGCTTTCTAAGAACATAAGAAAGCGATCGATATACGATTCCCAATCCTCTACATCTGGATTGACGGGTGCAGGTGGCGCATTGTTACCAGCCATCTCTTTCGCTCGGTTCAGATCACTGCGTGCTTCGGTCTCTGCTTCTAAGACGATCCCACCCTCGTCACCAGTGTTCCGTCCGGAAAGAAGCGCGGAAGACCAGGTTCCAAACAACAACTCTTTATTTCTAACTACTAGGTAAAGAAACGGAACATAGCCCAAGCCGTGGCAGCCCTTTATATAGCGGCTAGCCTACCAGCTTGTGGCCAATGACATTTATTTAATTTTTCCTGCCATTTGGCGGCTTCCCGGATTGGTTCCTAGTGAACCAATCCGTAAGTGGCCTTTTCAGCCAATCAGAATGGAGTACTTGGAACTTACCAAGTTCCATACAGAACAAAAAGGATTATTTAATTGCCGTATGATCTTTAAATGGAATAAAAGGTTTCTGCAGGACATGGATGCAGACAATGACATGCATGAGACGGATTCTATTAATTGTCATCGTTAGGAAGGAAACGGAGGCAGTCCTTGACTTTCAACCACAATTGTTGTTAAGTGAGAAATTTGCTAAATAAGTCTTGCTCCATTTTGCAGCTATTCTTGCCCCCATTCTTAAGTGAGTCCCTGCAATGAAGTTAGTCACACAGTTGTTATGTGGCTTCCTTGTGATCAGAAATTTGCAACAGGGGATCACACATGACCCCAGGGATGCTGCAACCATTATAAATATGAGACCGTTGCTGAGAGGGCCAAAAATGATCATAAGTCACTGTTTTCAGCGCTATCATAACTCCAACAGTCACTAAATGAAGTATTGTAAGAAAAGCTGTCCTGATTTTTCAAACTCATCTCCAGAGTTGCTTGCAAGTGGAAGATTTATCCTGCATTTTTCTGGGGCACCTGTTGAATTTCTGATTGCATACACCAGATTGTCCTTTGAACTTCCCTTCCATTGGGAAGAATCCAGTTTTAACCCCTCTAGAACTTACATGATGCTGCCCATCAACTCCAATCTTTCTTTGACTCCCTGCCAATCTCCTTCTGTCTTGCCCATCAGATGAGCTGTTTCCAACCATGGCCATTTTAACAGATTAACAGAGTTGAAAGGGACCTTGTGGGTAATCTAGTCCAACCCCCCCAACCAAACAGGAGACCCTAACATTCCTGATAGATAGCAGTTCAGTCTCTTCTTGAAAGTCTCCAGAGATGAATCTCCCACAACTTCCAAGGGCAACTTCTGTTCAATAGGTTGATTGTTCTCAATGTCAGAAAGTTTCTCCTTAGTTCCAGGTTAAATCTCTCCTTGTTCAGTTTCCATCCATGACTCCATTATTGTCTGGCCTTTGAGTGCCTTGGAGAATAGTTTGACCCCCTTCCTCCTCTCTGGGGCAGCCCCTCAAATATTGGAATAGTGCTATCTGCCTCCCCTGGTCCTTCTCTTCACTAGACTGGCCAGGCCCAGTTCCTGCAACCGTTCTTTGTCTGTTTTAGTCCCCTCATCATCCTGGTTGCTCTTCTCTGCCCTCTTTCTAGAACCTCAACATCTTTTTTATGGTGTAGTGATCAAAACTGGATGCAGGACTCTAGGTGTGGTGTCGTGCTGCTGCAAGAACAGGTGATTATCCTCCACCATCGGTATGGAAATTCCTATTAATGCACCGTAATGCACAGAGTGTAGAAAGCATTGGGGGCTCCAGGTGTTTTATTCTATTCGTCATTTCCCACCCACCCATATCAATCACAGTTGCATGGTTTCTGAACAGCAATATACCAGTGAATGCCCCCTCCATGGGGTTGACAGAATCGGTGTGTTTCTGTGCCTTGTGGGAAATCAATCAAAAAGCAGGATTTGCTCTGTATGCAGATTAGCAGTCAGATTCTCCAGACAGAGGGTGGGGAAGCTGCTGTTCATCAGATCTCAACAGTCTCAACATCTGGATGCCTTGTCTGGTTTCAGAAGCCAAACAAGAACCAGGCCTGGCTAGGAATGGTGTCATTGGGAGGCTGGCTCCAAGGAATTAAAAAGCAAAAGTGGGGGCTGGGGGAAAGCACCCCGTAGTAAAGCCACGGCCAACTGCTTCTGCCCTCCTGATGACGATGCTCACATGTTCACAAAGTGACCAGGAAGGCAAGCTCAGCTCAAGAAATTGGATCTACTTTATGGCAGTAATTGTGTCCTCGCAGCGTATTTAACCCTTGCTTCCCAGCCATGGGGCGCTAAATTAACCCAATGCTGGAGTTTGTAAACTACTGAGAGGGCGGTAAAAACACTATGAAGCTGTATATAAATCTAAGTGATATTACGATAATCTGTCTATCTATCTATCTATCTATCTATCTATCTATCTATCTATCTATCT
>BLBF01000037.1:19424495-19440644 GCA_015471245.1 Laticauda colubrina
TATTCCTTATTCCTTATTCCTTATTCCTTATTCCTTATTCCTTATTCTATTCTATTCTATTCCACTATAAAGAGAAATTTTTTGTATGGCCAAAATGTTATTGTCTATGCTACTCAATTAAGAATACAAAGCACACCTTTATTTGCCTTGAATTATTCTATAGTTCAAGATAATCTGCTCCAGAAGGCAATTCTGAGGTTTGGGCTGCATCTGTTTCATCATTTATTATACAGGCTTTTTTGCAGCAACAGGAGGATATGGGTCTATGGAGAGGTGCATAAATAAAACCCCAACTCTATGAATTCCAATAATGTCTCACGTCAAAGGAGAAAAATAATGAGAAAAATATACCAATCTTAAATTAATTTTTGGGTCAAATGCAATGTTCAGTGGTTTTTTTTTTTTAGCATTTTCTTTGTGGTTTCTTTCTGCAGAATCTGCAGAAAAGGGTCAGAGGAAGCCAAGCCTTCTTAGAACTTAAGCCCAAGACACTGATTATCTTTTGCTATTATTATCTTCTTCCTGGCCTCTTGGCTTGGTTAGAAAATCTAAAAATTAACAGCTTGGTCAGCATTTTCAGAACATAAATACCTAAGCTGGATTATATATTGAAAAGCTTTGTTAAATAAGAGAGGAATTCTATTGATGGGGGACGTTTAACTTAGAAGTACACCCCTTGTTAACTTTGGTTAGTTTATGAGCTTGCTGTCAGTCAGCTCTGATTCCTGGTAACTATATGAAATAGCAATAGCATTATATATCTCTTCACAATCCTTTATAGCCCCCTCCAACAGAGTCAGCCTATGGCCCCCAAACAATCTGGGTCCTCATTTTATCGACCTCGGAAGGACGGAAGGCTGAGTCAACCTTGAGCCTGTGAGGATCGAACTGCTGGCAGTGGGCAGAATCAGCCTGCAATATACTGCATTCTAACCACTGCTCCACCACGGCTCTTGTCTGCTATTTCAACTGTCTCCCAAGGACAATGTTCATAAAATTGGGACAACACTTATATCAGAAGGTTTGAACTGAAGACACTGAGAGATCCAGGAAGAGAAAGCGCCATAAGAAACAAGGGCAAGAAACTAACCAAGGAGAGAAGCAAACTAGAACTAAAGAGACATTTCCTGAGAACAATTAATCAGTGGAAAATTTGCCTCCAGAAGTTGTGGATACTCCAACACTAGAGGCTTTCAAAAAGGGATTGGACAACCATTTGTCTGAAACAGTGTCAGGCAAGCATCAAATTGGCAAACTCTGTGGTAATTTCAGATCTGACACAACCCAGAATTACCCCACAATATTAAAAGTTAGAAACAACCCCCAAAAGTCACATTCTCCAACAGAAGTAATTCAATGTTGCCTAGTGTCATAAATCTCCACCTCAAGGAGCCTAAGCATGGATAGCTCATTTCCCCACGGAAAGAAGAACCACCTAGCCTAAACAACTCTCTCTATATCCAGTCCTCCCCACCTTAGGAATGCGGCAAGCCTGAAATCCTTTTCCCATAACCGCCACAGAGAAAGTAAGAAAAAGAATATATATTATGTCTAACTAAAATGGCTACACATATGTCAATTTTGGGCTTGACAGGCTGTCTGCCCTCATTTGAAAAGAAATCCCTGCAATGACATAAAATACACACAAATTAAAATTAGGTTAAACACATATGTCAATTTCAGACTTGACAAACAGTACAGGGACGATTGATCAAGAAGGGGGTTGGACTAGAAGACCTCCAAGGTCCCTTCCATTTCTATTATTCTGTGTTCTACCTACAGTCAAGAACAGTGTGGATATATTTCTTGATGGATTTTTTCCACCATCAGTTTTCTATGTTCCTACCTTTCTATTTAAACAGTGGCAAAAAGACATGTCCAGATTTACGTGGCTTGGTGGGGAAAAAAAACAAGAGTTAAATATAAGGTTATCCCAGATGCAACAGAAAGAGGAGAATTGGGGTTACCTGATTTTAAACTGAGTTTTGCTAGCTGCTCTTTAGTTTGGATGAAATCACAGCTTGTTAAGAAATAAGATACTTTTAGATCTGGAAATTCATAGTCTGAGTTTTGGGTGGCATGGTTATATATAATATAATAAACATAAGTTTTTAAAAAATCATTATATTTGGGGATCTAAACATGAATTTATTATACACTGCTCAAAAAAATAAAGGGAGCACTGAAACAATACAATGTAACTCCAAGTCAATCACACTTCTGTGAAATCAAACCATCCACCTAGGTAGCAACACTGATTGACAATCAATTTCACATCTTGTTGTGCAAATGGAATAGACAACAGGTGGAAAGCATAGGTAGTTAGCAAGACATCCCCAATAAAGGAGTGGTTCTGCAGGTGGTGACCACAGACCACTTCTCAGTTCCTATGCTTTCTGGCTGATGGTTTGGTCACTTTTGAATGCTGGAGGTGCTTTCACTCTCGTGGTAGCATGAGATGGAGTCTACAACCCACACAAGTGGCTCAGTTAGTGCAACTCATCCAGGATGGCATGTCAATGCGAGTTGTGGCAAGAAGGTTTGCTGTGTCTGTCAGCGTAGTGTCCAGAGCATGGAGGCACAACCAGGAGACAGGCCAGTACATCAGGAGATGTGGAGGAGGCCATAGGAGGGCAACAACCCAGCATCAGGACCGCTGCCTCCACCTTTGTGCAAGGAGGGACAGGAGGAGCACTGCCAGAGCCCTGCAAAATGACTTCCAGTGGGCCAAAAATGTGCATGTGGCTGCTCAAACGGTCAGAAACAGACTCCATGAGGGTGGTACAAGGGCCCAACATCCACAGGTGGAGGTTGTGCTTACAGCCCAACACCGTGCAGGAAGTTTGTCATTTGCCAGAGAACACCAAGATTGGCACATTCGCCACTGGCGCCCTGTGCTCTTCACAGATGAAAGCAGGTTCACACTGAGCACATGTGGCAGACATGACAGATGCCATGGAGAACGTTCTGCTGCCTGCAACATCCTCCAGCATGACCAATTTGGCAGTGGGTCAGTAATGGTGTAGGGTAGCATTTCTTTAGGGGGCCACATAGCCCTCCATGTGCTCTCCAGGGGTAGCCTGACTGCCATTAGGTACTGAGATGAGATCCTCAGACCCCTTGTGAGACCATATGCTGGTGCGGTTGGCCCTGGGTTCCTCCTACTGCACGACAATGCTAGACCTCATGTGACTGGAGTGTGTCAGCAGTTCCTGCAAGACAAAGGCATTGATGCTATGGACTGGCCCGCCCATTCCCCAGACCTGAATTCAATTGAGCACATCTGGGATATCATGTTTCACTCCATTCACCAATGCCACGTTGCACCACAGACTGTCCAGGAGTTGGGGGATGCTTTAGTCCAGATGTGGGAGGAGATCCCTCAGGAGATCATCTGCCACCTCATCAGGAGCATGCCCAGGCGTTGTAGGGAGGTCATGTGGGCATGTGGAGGCCACACACATGACTGGGCCTCATTTTGATTTGTTTTAAGGACATTACATCAAAGTTGGATCAGCCTGTAGTGTTTTTTTTTTCACTTTAATTTTGAGTGTAACTCCAAATCCAGACATCCATGGGTTGCTAAATTTGATTTCCATTGATAATTTTTGTGTGATTTTGTTGTCAGCACATTCAACTATTCAATGAACAAAGTATTTAACAAGAATGTTTCATTCATTCTGTTCCGTTCGGAAAAACGTGAGGTAGACCGGGTTCCAACAACAAGTCTTTATTAGTTGATTTACAAGTGAAAACGGAACGTTGGCTCAAGCCGCGGCAGCCCTTTTATAGGGGCTTGCCTGCCGGCTTGTAGCCAATGACATTAGTTTGGTTTTGCCGCCTTTTTAGCGGCTCCTAGGCTTTCTTAGCCAATCAGAATGTGAGGTTAGGAGTCAACCATTTTAATACAGTACACCCCTCCCCTCTTGGTTTGGTCCTTACGAGGTGACGTAGTCACGCAGGTAGGTGGGGCTTTTCCTGGTTCTATTGGACCTGCGCGGTTCATTGTTGCTGGCGACTTCGACCGGTTCGGAGGGGTTTGCTGTGTCTCCGTCTCTTCTCCATGGAACCGCCTGGAAGGGTGAGTCAGCCATTTTGCTGCCGCCTGAGTTTCTCAGGTCGGCGGTCTTGCCGCTCCCTCCTGGTTTTTCTGGGCAGGTCAAGCTGGCCTGGCTGGCCCCTTCGCTTAGATGCTTCCCGCAAGTTTCCTCTAACTGTAAGTCTCTATTTTGCTCTTTTTGTTTTTTGTAATATTCTGGGTTTATTTCAAATGGTTCTTTATTTACCAACCCCTCATTGGTTTGTTTTTCGTCAGTTTTTATTGTTTCTGGTTGAGCGTTCGTGTTCCTTTCTATGTATCGGGAATGAAGCTGGTCTATGTGCTGCTTCCATTCCCTGCCATCGTCCACAGTTAGTCGGTAGGACCGGGGGCCTGTGATTTTGGTTATTGTGCCTGGAAGCCATAAGGGGTCCCCGGTGAAATTTTTTGCATGGACTAGGTCGCCTATTTCAAATGTTCTGGAGCGGGTGGAGGAGTCGGGGGGTCTTTCTGGTGTGTAATTTGGGTGCAACCTGTCTAGTTGTGTCCTGAGTTTCCTTCCCATTAATAGTTCCGCCGGGCTTTTGTTGGTAACGGTACTGGGTGTGATATGTTGGAGGGTGAGTAGGCGGTTAATTCTATCTTGGACATCCCCATTGTCCATTCTTTCTAAACCCTCCTTGGTAAACCTGACCATTCTCTCTGCTCTACCATTTGCGGCCGGGTGAGCTGGCGCGGTTAGAGCATGGCGTATCCCCAGGGAGGCTAGGTGTTGTTCGAATTGGATGCTTGTCAATTGTGGCCCGTTGTCGGACACTAGGACGTCTGGTAGTCCATGGGTTGCGAATAGTTTGTCAAGTTGTTTAATGATCATTTCCGTTGTCGTGGATGGCATAACTACAACTTCCAGCCAATTTGAGTATGCATCCACAACAATTAAGAAAGTATTCCCTTCAGTAGGTCCCGCAAAATCAATGTGGATTCGAGACCAGGGGCCCCTTGGGGTTTCCCACTCCCTTATGGGTGCTTGTGGTGGGGAGGGTCTGGTTTTTTGGCATTTGTTGCAAGAATTTACCCAGTATTCGATGTCCCTATCTATACCCGGCCACCAGACATAGCTTCTAGCAAGTCTTTTCATTTTAACAATACCAGGGTGGCCTTCGTGAAGCATACCCAGTACCCTGGTTTGTAATTTAGAAGGGATGACTACCCGATCACCCCACAATAAACAACCCTTTTGGATAGAGAGTTCAGTCTGTCTGGTCTGGAAAGGTTTAAAGTGTTCAGTTTTTTTATTTTCCAGCCAGCCTTTACCTACCCAGTTTAGTATGCGGGCAGTCACTGGGTCTTTCGCTGTGGCTCTGGCGACATCGTTGGTGGATATTGGTAGCTCGGGGCATGTCTCAATCTGTAGGGTGGTCAATATTTTTATTCAATAAAAATTCGTGTCTTATGATGAGGTTTGACACTGCTGGTGCGTAGTGAGCCTTCAGTATTCGTTGGAGTTCGAGCCAAGTCATTTGCTTCACGTCTCTGGGCTTCGCTAATGCCTTGGCCATTTTGAAAATCGTCGGCCCACAATGTGTCAAAAAGACAGCCCTCTTCCGCTGGTCTGAGATCTCTTCCATCTCGTTACTTTCCAAATACATTTGGAAACGGTCTACGTAAGATTCCCAATCCTCTTCATTGGGATTGAAGGGTGCGGGCGTGCGTTGTTTCCAGCCATCGTCTTATCCTGGTTTATCGCTGCATGCACAGTCTCACGTTTTAGGTTGATCCCATCCTCGTCGCCAGTGTTCCATTCGGAAAAACGCGAGGTAGACCGGGTTCCAACAACAAGTCTTTATTAGTTGATTTACAAGTGAAAACGGAACGTTGGCTCAAGCTGCGGCAGCCCTTTTATAGGGGCTTGCCTGCCGGCTTGTAGCCAATGACATTAGTTTGGTTTTGCCGCCTTTTTAGCGGCTCCTAGGATTGGTTCCTAGTGAACCAATCCCTATAGTGGCTTTCTTAGCCAATCAGAATGTGAGGTTAGGAGTCAACCATTTTAATACAGTACACATTCAGATCTAGGATGTCTTATATTTGTGTTCCCTTTATTTTTTTGAGCAGTGTATGAATATGGAATAGGTACAAATTCAGACCATTTGATGGCCTCAGGTCAGGGAGAGTTTTATTGAAAAGAAACAAACTGTTAAAATTATGAAGACCTGCTAGTGTAAGAAACTGGGGAACTTACAATGAAATTAAGAGAATTAAGAGAATAATTGACTGCAGAAGGTTTTGATTTTCAATGCTTCTCATATACATAGTGAAGAGAAAGATCTAATCTGGATAAAAATATCTGGAACAGAATGTGATAAAATGTAATTTGAAAGTGACTTGGAATGAACATGGGATTGCTAAAATGTTTCAACCTTTGTTGAGGTTTAAATAACAGAATAACAGAGTTGGAAGGGACCCTGGAGGTCGTCTATTCCAACCCCCTTGCTCAAGCAGGAGACCCTGTATCTTTTCAGATGAATGGCTGTCTAATCTCTACTTTAAAACTCCAGTGTTGGAGCATCCAAAACCTCTCGAGGCGAGCCATTCCACTGATTTAGTGTTAACTGAAACAGAGGAAGAACAAGTTAAAGTATTTATGCCCCAAGAATTTTGGTTAAAATATTCAAATGGATCAATGAGAGAGAATGTGATTAAAGGGTGTGAACCAACTTTGTCTTACAATTTAAAACAAAAATTTTAAAACCAATGCAGTGTTGGTATGTGATGCCAGAGGAATTGTCTAAGATATACTGTATAAAGGTATTCTAATCACTGTTGGAAATATTAAAAAACAGGGACATTTTAATCATGCATGGTAGACCTTGGTCAAAGCGATAAGCTACTGGACAGAAGTTTAGAACGTGGTGCAGAAAGTTTTTAAAAATTAGCATTCAGATGAAAATGGAACTTTTCTTATTAGGACTAGTTCTATGTTAACATACTTCAAATAGGCTATTCCTATTGGACAACAAATACCCGATGTTGATTGGCTACTTTTCTCAATGCTGATTGGCCAATTATAGCAGGGCTATGATTGGCCAATTCAAGCGGCAGGAAAAACAAGTCGCCGTCATTGGAAACGAGCCGCGAGCAGCTCTCTATAAAAGAGTTGACGCGTCTCCTTGTTAGATCGGACTTTAAGAACTAAATAAAAGAGCTGAAGTTACGCTGATCTCTGAGTCTCATTCCCGCGAACTGAACAGGACTGATGGATATTCAGCTAAAAAAAGGCTCCCAGTGATTCATGTTATATATGGTACCTGTAACAAGGTTATTCTGTGCACACAGAGAGAGTGATGTCTCTATGGAGACGTCAAAAATGGAAGAGTGGGCTACAAAGATGGCTGACTTTGCAGAAATGGCTAAATTGACTTGGAGGGAACTAAGCTACTTTTAAAATTAGGAGAAAAAAAACACCTTGGCAACCCTTTACAGACTTTTTGCTGAAAATTGATTTTAAAAATTGAACTGCTGATTTGGGGATTTATTGATTAAAAAGTTCTGTTTATGAGGAAAAGGGAATTGCTATATACAATCTGGGAAGGCAGATTGTCATTGCTCTGTTGGGTAGTGTTGCAAGGATCGGAAGTAACTTCTTTAATATCTCTTTTTTTCTTGCCTTTTGGGTTGTTCTTCACTTTGACCTTTTCATATATTTTTTATTTCTTCTCTTCTTCTTCTTCTTCTTCTTCTTCTTCTTCTTCTTCTTCTTCTTCGTGCTTCTCCCCCTCCTGCTCTTCTTTCTCCTCCTCCCCCTCCTCCCCCTCCTTCTTTGCTTCTGTAGTTTTTTTAAAGTCTTGCTAAAATCTTTTCTTAATAAAAAAAATATTCCTAAAGAAATCCAACCATAGCTGTAAACTACTACTTCTTTTTTGGTTCTTAAGAGGGGTTACCTTGGACCTCACTGACCAGCTCAGCAAACGTTTATGAGCTAGGATTAAAAGAATAAAAGTCTTATGGGGTTCTAACCATCAAGGAGAAATTTCCTGACCATGAGAACAATCAACCAGTGGAACAGCTTGCCACCAGAAGTCGTGAGTGCTCCATCACTAGAAGCTTTTAAGAAGGGATTGGAAGGCCATTTGTCTGAAATCTCCCACTTGAGCAAAGGGTTTGGATTAGAAGACCTCTAAGGTCCCTTCTCACTCTATTATTCTCTCTCTTTCTCTCACTCTCACTCTCCTTCCGTCCCTCCCTAGTATTTTGTGAAATTCCTTGGTAAAAACTGAAAATGTTCCAAACAAGCCTGAGCTTAATTTTAATGTAAAGATTCACGCGAACATATTCACAGCATCAAAAGACACCATCTAACCAATAATATGAGTTTATCAAAACCACAGCCTGCCTAACATGTGTTTGTCTATGACTGATTATCAGCCAGCACCAACGTGTTTTCATTATTAATTGAAATATGCTTTCAAGCTGTTAAATCTCATGGTCCAATGACTACATTTGACCTACATATGGAGACAGGCACAGAATAATACAATTTCCAACTGTCCCTACAGTCCTTTTAATTAGTGGATGCGTCATGCACTTTCGCTCCAGTGTAGAATTGTAATTCCTGCATTTTCCCACTCCACAATTGATATATAAGGTCCAATGGGAAGGGAAAAAAAGAAATAAAAATAAGACATTGCCAATTAGGGAAAACTCAGTTGCATTCAAGACCCAAGTTCATCCATTGGACTAGGGGATGAAGGAAGTAACTTTCATATTTGCTAACAGTGAGGGACAAATCTAGCCACAATTATTTGTAAATCCAGTTTATACCTTAGTGTTGTGTGTGTACCAAGACACTGTGGCTTATTCAATAAATAATTCTTAAATCAAGGGGTCTCCAATCTTGGCAACTTTAAGAACTGTGGGAGTTGAAGTCCTGAGACTCCTGCCTTAAATTGTGCTTTTTTTGTGTGTTTTATGGACACTGTGCCCTAATCACCTATCTCACTTGAACCAGAGTTACTTACTCTAACAGACCTTTTTACATAGATCCTGTTCCAGTTTACAGCCCAGACATTATATAGGTCATTGGTCCTAGTGGGTTGAGGGAACACCATAAAAGGGCATATTGAGGAAATGGGCACCCAATGGAGCTGGCCTGACGGATGCTTACGTGTGTGCAATGCTTATTACCATCTCAGCAGTGCAACAGGGAGGTTTTTCTAACAACAATTATGCAAAGCACTTTAGTTGCATTGTTAAAAATATTCACTAAAATGAACTTTATACTTTTGCAATCGGGGAGGGCCTGACACGACAATGAGCAAGGTGTAGATTTGAGGAAAGGCTTAAAAAAGTATATCTAGAAGAGAGTAAAGCACACTCTAAAAATGTTACTTTGATAATATATGCACGCTATACTTTATGTATATATTATATACATAAAAATTTAGTATATTTTTATGGGGTCCCTGAAGCAGTTGCCATGAGCTTAAATGGACTCCAGGTGATGGTAGAGGACAGGAAGGCCTGGAGGAACATTGTCCATGGAGTCACGATGGGTTGGACACAACTTCGCAACTAACAACAACAACAACAACATAGTCTTTAATTTCATTTCATACTGTTGGTTGTGTGAAAGAAACATTCCTATTTATTTAACACTGACTTGCAATTAACAAAAAGACCTGGTTCCAATAAAGGAAAATATTTGTAGTTCAGAGTTGAAATGAAGGGTTGCTATGAGCTTTGTGGCTTTCCTACAGACATTTCATGACCCAACTATAGAACAGCATCAGTGCTGAAAGGGAGGAGGTTTTGCTTCTAGCACCGATGATGTTGCCTAATGGGGTAATGAACTCCTACAAGAAAAAAAAACCCAAGCTCAGACAGCATCAAGGTTTCCTCAAGATCTGGTCTTCAACTGTAGCCCAAAATCTCATAATGCAGGAACTGAATCAGTTCTTAGAATCCTGCTTTGTATCTTCAAACACTCCAGTCCAGCTGTGAACTTTCAACCCAAGCAAGACTTTATGACTGTGGATGTTGGGGCCACCTGGATCTGGAGATGATCCTTCATGAACCTCGTATGGGCTAGCACTTCCTATTTAAGAGATGACAAGTGTGGGCAGGAAGGCTTTGCACAATTTCTTGTGGTGCACCAGTGCCATTTTTCTTAAATTAGGAGACCTGTCACAGTTCTATTTCCATAACACATTGTACATGGAAGCCACCCAGAAGCTTCTACCGGTCCAGGATGCAGCAGCAAGCCAGTGATGGACATCTTGATACGTCTAGGTGACATCCCAGCCTCGTTACTTGAGATTTATTTATTTTTTATTTATTTTGTCAATCAAGTTTTAGGAACATGATTATGGGTACGAAAAAAAAGAAACAATAAGACAGGGATGGTAGGCTTAAGCATACCTCCTACAGATCTCTTAGGAATGGGGTGAGGTCAACAGTAGACAGTCTGAGGTTGAAGTGTTTGGGGGGTTGGGGAAGAAACCACAGAGTCAGGTAGGGCGTTCCAGACATTGACCACTCTGTGGCTGAAGTCGTATTTCCTGCAATCGAGTTTGGTGCGGTTTACCCTGAGTTTGTATCTATTGTGTACTCGTGTAATATTGAGGTTGAAGCTGAAGTAGTCATTGATGGGTAGGACATTGCAATGGATAATTTTATGTATTACGCTTAGGTCAGACAGAAGACTGCATAGTTCTAAGTTGTCTAAGCCTAAAATTTCAAGTCTGGAAACATAAGGTATTATGTTGTGAGTGGAGGAGTGGAGGACTCTTCTCATGAAATATCTCTGGACTCTCTCAATTGTATTAATGTCCGATGTACAGATTTCAGATATAGATGAGTTGTATTCGAGAATTGGTCTAGCAAATGTTTTGCATGCTCTAGTTAGTAGTACAATATTACCGGAGAAAAAGCTACTCAAGATAGTCACCAATCTCTCACAGGGTTGGCCCAGATGGTTCATTCTTTCAAGATTGGCATGGTCCAGCTTGCCTTGATCAAATACCATTAATTATCAGGACTTAGGAAGTGATGTGGGACCAAAATGAAGTTTCCACTTGCATTGGGGTGGTTCCCACATTTATAGCACTCCAGAGAGCCTTCAAGTCTGAGGTCTTTCCCAGACTTTGGGCTATGAAGGTTGCAGACTCTTAACCAGGGGTGGGATTCAGCCAGTTTGGGCTGGTTTGGGTTAACCAGACATTAAATTTGCATCTGGTACGCTGAACTGGTAGTTGAGCTGACTGGCCCACCCTGCCCGTCCCATCCCAGGAGTCTCCATATGGTCCATTTTGGATGCAAGTAAGTAAGGGAAAGGTCCACGCAGAGGCTCTGGGAGGACAAAAAATGGGCCGAACTGGAAGTTCTGGACGTCCAGAAATAGGCCTGTTTCCAGCTTCCAGAGGGCCTCCAGAGCTGAGGAAGGCTGTTTTTGGCCTCTGGAGCTGGGGAAGGCTGTTTTCACCCTCCCAGAGGCCCGAGGGACGCCGGAAGTTCTGGTAGGCCATGCCCACCATGGCCACACCTACCCAGCAACCAGGTGGAGAACCGTTCATTGGGATGTTTGAATCCCACCCCTGCTCTTAATGGATATGGGCTCCATTGTGTTCACCAATTCTACCATCTGTTTACCACCAGATTTAGATTAGGATTAATATTTTTTTTGCTTCCTGACACTTTGAGTTGATTGGAGTCAGGCAGCAGCACCTAGGTGGAAATGATAACAATTAGGGAACAAAATTGAAAGATAAAACAGGCGGCTTCAATCTGGAAGGTGCAAATTTGCTAAACAAATAATGAAGGGTTGGCAGCTGGCGTGCAGGCAGGTAAGCAGAGCCATTTCCATCTGGTCTGACTGGTGTACTTGTCAAGAAACATCTGGATGGACATCGTTGGATTTCTGTCACTTGGCCTCGATCAACAAAGCTATTAGTTGATTGGCAGCCAAGAAAGATGGGAAATGTAAAACACGGGAGGACGGACAAGAGATGGATCACTTTTCTGTCCATCTTACCTGGCTGACCTGATAATTCAGATGGGATTGCAGCCTCCAATGTGATCACCCTGAATTTTTGTTCACATACAATTGGGGATTTTTTTTTTCATTTAGTGACCATTCAAAGTTACAACAGCATTGAACAAAAGTGACTTAGGACCAGTTTTGACACTTAACCACCACTGCAGCATTCCCACGGTCATACAATCAAAATTCAGGCATTTGGCAACTGATTCATATCAACGACGGTTGCAGTGTCCTGAGGAGGACCACGAGATTCCCCTTTTGCAATCTTCCGACAAGCGAAATCAACAGGGAAGCCGGATTCATTGAACAGCCATCTTATTAAACTTATCAACTACAGTGATTCACTTAATGACGGTGGCAAGAAAGGTCATAAAAGGGGGCAAAATTCACTAAATACAGGGGTGAGATTCAAAAAATTTTAATTACCGGTTATGTGGGTGTGGCTTGGTGGCATAGCTTGGTGGGCGTGGCAGGGGAAGATTACTTTCCCTCCCCACCCCATTAACCTGCTTTCCAGCTCTGTTTTACCCTGTCCTGTGCAGGGTAACCAAAGGAGACCCAGCCAATCAAGTGGGACTCAATGGGAGGCGGAGAATAGATGGGGGTGGGGCCAGTCAGAGATGGGATTGGCTGGTTCTCCGAACTACGCAAGATTTCCGCGACCGGTTCTCTAGAACTGGTCCAAACCGGCTGAATACCACCTCTGACTTAATACCTGCCTTGCTCAGCAATGGAAATATGGGACTCCATTGTGGGTGTAAGTCCAGGATTGCTTGTAGTTTGAAAATTAATTTTGCTTCAAAAATCCCAAATGTGTGATGTGACAAGCAAATCTTTCAAAGTCTCGCAGGGCTGATTTCTTTAACCAAGCAAGAAACCTTGATTAAAATCAGCACATTCCTCCTTTTAAGAGAACAGCCATTCTTGTACACACACAAAGAACATTTTCCCCTTGAGTGGCTCTCTCAAAGAAAGGAGCAATTATCTTCTGGAACAACTACAAGAAGAACAAAGAAATCAAAGATTCTCTGTGTGTGTGTGTGTCTCTCTCCCTCTCTCTTTCTCTCTCTCTCTCTCTCCTTCTACCCGACTGAAATAAGCCGTAATTAAGCCTGCATTTCTCCAAAGCTGCCTGGCCCTCGATTCTGTTATTTGCATCACATGAAGGCAGACAACTGTTGCCGATTGCCAGCCGCGGCACCTGTTTGGTTGCCATGGTGATTGATATCAAGGAAATCTCAATAAAAATCCATCAAGCGGTCCAATTTCTCCTTGGTGATCAAGAAGCCCACCGTGGCCCCTGACTCAGATTCAAGGACTCCAGATCCTATTGGAAGCAATGGACTTTCTCAACTGGCCTTTCATTTTCCAAGCAAGCTGTAAAGGCATTTGATTTTGAGAAAGTAGAGGAAATAGGTCATTTTTCTGAAAGAATAAACAGATACTTAAATAAATGTATTACCTAGAACCATGAGGGTGAACTTATGGCATGCACGCCACAGGTGGCATGCACAGCCATTTGTGCAGGCATGTGAGCCCCAGCCAAACTTACCCGCCTTGTGCAGGTATCACCCGCCAGCTGATTTTCAGCCCATTTGAGGCAGTTTTTGGCCTTCCAGAGGCTTGAGAGAAGCCTCTGCAGCCTTAGGAGGCCAAAAATTGGGCCCGTTTCAGCACTTCCAGTATTTCCTCAAAAATGACCTCCCCTAGGCTCCAGAGGCTCTCCAGAGGCTGAAAATGGGCACTTCTGATATTTCCCAAAGGCCCATTTTTCGGCCTCCCGAGGCTGCAGAGGCTTCCCTCGAACCTCCGGGAGGGCGGAAATGGCCTCAAACAGGCCAAAAATCAGCTGGGAGGCACACTTATGTGCAGTGCAGGTAAAGGGGGGTGTTGCACGTGCATGTGCAGGGAAGTAGGGCGCATTGCATTGTGGGTGCCAGCAAGCGCACACACATGTGTGCTTTCAGCACACTACAATAAAAAGATTCATCATTAATGACCTAGAAGAACAAGGGTTTGCACTAAACTGAAGTTCTTAAGGCTTATAAAATCAATGAACCCTTAATCCAGAGTGAACACTTCAAAAAAATACACACACAAATATTTACAAGAAGCATGAAAAGTACAAGGAAATTGTTTAAAATGCAGGCACTCCTCAACTTTACAGCTATTTAATGACAGTTTGCAGTAACAAGGGAAACTGAAAAAAGTGACGTATAACCATTTTTTTCTTGCTATCATTGTTTAGTGAATCACTGCAATTCTTAAGTTAGTAGCTCAGTTGTTCAGTGAGCCTGGCTTCCCCATTGGAACTTTGTGGGTCAGAAAGTCACAAAAGGGGATCATGTGACCCTGGGGGATGCCACAGCCATCACAAATGTGAACCAGTCACATCTGAATTTTGATCACGGAACCCTGGGACGCTGCTGTGAAGTTCCCAAGTGTGGAAAAGAGTCATAAATTCATTTTTTCCAGTGCTGTTGTAACTTTGAAACACTCACTGAACGAACTGTTGTGAATCCAGGACTACCTACCAATTCTCTTTCACTGATCCCACATGTCATGCCCTTGGTAGAGTTGGACTCTGAGGAAGAGGAGGAACAGCTGATGGAGTGGAGGAGTGTCTCCAAAGGTTGTGGAGGAAGCTGGGGAAGGGCAGAGGCCGGCTGGGCAGTCAGAGGAAAACCAGGCCCATCCCCTATCCATCCTAGGACACGCAGGGGGGAACTGAGAAGGAAACAACATGGCTTATGAGAGAGGAAGCGGCCATGATCCCCCTCATTGGTTGCAGCTGGGGAGAATAGTATATAAGAGAGTTACAACACAGCATTGCCAGAAGCAAAGCGTGTTTTATTCTGGGCTGAAGTTATCTTAGTTGGCATTCTTCCAACAGACTGTACCTTGTTATCTCCTTGAATTTGGTAATTACTTATCCTTATCCGTTGTGGAAATTCCTACATTGTAGTTTGTTTTGGTTTTTCATTTCACCTCTATCTGCTCATTGAGTTTGGACTGTATTGCTTTCTTTTGAAGACCATTTTTGAATACATTTTATCTCCAACTGAGAATTATTGAACAGTGGAGCCAAGTTGGAGGCATTAAAGGACATTTAGCTACGTTTTGGATTTTTTTACATTTATGTTACACTCCAGGTCAGCACACCATGCAACTTGTATGTTCAGCAGGAATGATTCCGACAATCAGATTAATCTCCCAAAATGTCTTTTGGCCAAGAGACAAACTGTGGAGTTGTGATCCAGGGGTGGGATGATGCTGGCTTGCACTGGTTGTAGTGATCCGGTAGTGCCAGTCAGCAGTTGGCCCCGTCCACCCACCCCTGCCCATTCCTGTCCTATATTTCCTTTGTTTGCAGCTCAGCTGATACACACGGCAGAGTGGTTTGCTGTGCCTCAGTCTTTTACTCACCATTACTGATGGTAAGGTAAGTTTCCATGCTTAAAAATTCCCTGTTTTAGAACGCTCCATGTGCCGGCAGCACCGGTAGTACCGTAAAACAGTGGTCACCAACCAGTGGGCTGGGGACCACTAGTGGTCCACGAGAACATTTTGGTGGTCCACAGAGAAATGTCTCCCCCAAAGCAATTAATCCAGGCTGCGCAGGAACACAAGGCTGTTCCGCCCACATGTTCCATAGGGACACAAGGTTTGTGTCGCTTGCATTGCGAACAACATGAGCTAGTGAGGGGAGGGTGGAAGGGTGGAGGGGGAACTTGCCCCATTCGCCCCATGCACCTGGCCTGGCCATCAGGCTGCTTCTTTCCGCTTCTTTCTTCTTCTGCTTCTCTTTTTCTGCACACAAGGAAAGCAGCAAAAGTCTTTCTTTCTCTCCCCCAAACTCTGCCAGAAATGAGTCTTTGGGACCCTGCAAGGCCTCCTGCTCCAAGAGGCTGTGCTAGCATGACAAGTTTCACAAAGACAAATTTCTGATGGAGTTTGGGGGAGAGAAAGAGAGACTTTTGCTGCTTCTGCTGCTTTCCTTGCACAAAGCCAAAAGTCTGTCTGTCTCTCTCTCTCTCTCTCTCTCTCTCTCTCTCTCTCTCTCTCTCTCTCTCTC
>BLBF01000037.1:19440654-19465990 GCA_015471245.1 Laticauda colubrina
CTCTCTCTCTCTCTCTCTCTCTCTCTCTCTCTCTCTCTCTCTCTCTCCGAGAATGGAGCTGGAGACAGTATCCTACAATCCCAAATAAAGAGTGATCAATCAGTAGGCAAATGGGGTGGGGAATTTTCCCAGGGTCTATGCTCCGTGGGATTTAAAATTATGAATTTGGTGGTCCCTGAGGTCCAAAAGGTTGGCAAGCCCTGCCATAGAATATTTTGAATTCCACCATTGTTGAGTTCCCCTCAAACTTAATGCGTCCTGGCAGGGCTGATAACATGAAAACTGAGGAATCGGTCTCTTCAAATTCTTCTTATCTCTGTAATTAGGTTTCCCCCCCATTCCTTTCAATTAAAACTTTCATCTTGTCTCCCACGTATCTTTTCAGATTATCACAGCAGGTTAGATGGGGTGAACTGGTAATTTGTCAGGTAATTTAAACAGAATTATGAATTATGGAGATTGAAAACTGTCCCTCACTATCTATCACTTGAGAAATCATCATTTCTCTGTAGCTGCTGATGGAGTTTTCCAGGGGAAAAGGGACTGAGGGACAAAGAGCATTCTGGATTCTGCTATCTCTCTCTCTTTTTTATATAACAATTTTATCAGCTTATAACGTAGCGCACAAAGAAAATAACAAAGTAAATGATAGGAAAAACAGGGAAGGAAAAAGGGAAGAAAAAAGGAGGGGAAAGAAAAGGGGGAAAAGAAAGAAAGGCATTGATTTCTGACTCCCTTTGGTGCAGTAGAATTAAGGCCTTAACATCAAACTTTCAACTTTTTAGTTTTTTCTAATGGTTTCAACTAGCCAACTAACAACAAATCTATATCATCGGTAAAAAACTAAAATCAAAGTTTTGGGGTTTTTTTTCCGCCTCAAGCACAAAGTGCATTTCCAAATAGAAATAAAAGTACTTGCAATCAAGATTCTGCTGTCTCAAATGCTATTTTTCAGAGCCACAACTATTAAATGTTTTTTCCTATCCTTTTCCTAAATTTTGTTGAATGGAATTAAATAACAAAGCTAAAAAAACACCCCATTGGATTTATTTATTTATCTGGAAATTTTATATCTGCGCCGACTGGCTCACAGTGACTCTGGACAGCTTGCAAACAATTAAAAAAAAACACAGTATAGAAAAAAAAGATTAAAAAATAAAAATGAAAAACAGTATTTTTTCCACAATAACCCTGTGAGGCAGATTGGGCTGAGAGTGGGAGTGGCCTAAAATCATCCAGTTGTTTGTTTTTTTAATTTCCTAAGGCAGAACTAGAACTCCCAGTCTGCTGGTTATACCCTGCTAGATCACACTGGCTCGCTCTAAATTGTTAGATAGATCGTTATACATGGCTTGTTGTAAATAAAGTTTGCTGAACGGAATGCAAAATTCAGTTTATTGCCTTGATAGAAAATGTTTCTCCTGTTACTTTCCTGAAGCAAAGAACCACATTACACCATTCAGAGATGTCTGGTATCTGATTAGCAGCTCCTTCTTAATTTGCCATGAGCCCAGGAAATTTAAAATCAGATCTGTTTGCACTGAAATTTGCAAGAGTCCTCTGAAGAGGAGACAGGTCCCCGAACAGCTGGATGCTGAGGGAAAAGGGATCTTTAACATGTTTAAATTGTGCTCCTTATTTAGCATCTGCTCAATATCCACATGGGCAGCTGTAATTGGGAGGGGATTTCTTTAAAAAAATAGTCTCTCGAGCCCCCTCTCCACTAAATGGAACCAGCTGTCAAGGTACCCCATTCCCTTAAAAGCCACATAGCGGGACCTTTTACCAGGGATGGGTTTCTACCAGTTTGGGTCAGTTTGACTGAACCGGTAGCTCCAAAGATCAGCTGTGAGTGAACTGGTTCACTCCAACAATCAGCTGTTGGGCCCATCGACCCAGCTCTAGTCTGTGCTTTATTTCCGGGTTTTCCAGCTCAGCTGCTTCGGGTGGCAGAGCAGATTTCCGCGCATCAGCTGTTTTACACACAGGGGTTGCAGCAGAATGTGAGTTGCAAATGCTGTGTGCGCACGCAAAGTGCACACTCACTGAACCGGTTGTTACACCGGTTGAATCCCACCCCTGCCTCTTACCCATAACCAAAATAAATACAGCAATGAACCCCCAAGGCCCAAAACAACTGGGGAGGCAAACATTGGACTCTTCCATCAGCTTTGTCTAAGAAACAAATATAAGATGTGAGGTTGGGTCCTGGTGGTTGCCATCTTTGGAAAATAAGGCAACCTTAACCCCATTCTTTGTGTTCACTTTGGATGTCAAACCATCCCATTTCTCTAAAAGTATCCCATGAGATTTTCATGCTTGGAAAGTTCAGCAGATAAACAACAGCTAAGAGGATTCACCCAGAACAAAACTGCCAGCAAAAGAATTTACTGCGGGGAAATAGGATTGCAAATCAATATTCTGGTTATGGGTTTTTTTTTTAATTATTAAGTTTTGTTTAAAATACATACAATTTATCTTTCATTTAATGTTGTGTCATCTAGGTACAAACATTTTGTGCAACAACAGTTTAATTTTACAACCTTATTCATTGTTTTAATATTAATTCTCTGTTCTTATATTGATATACATATTTCTATTACTATAACACTCCTCTTCTTAACATGTTCAGTTCTATTAACGTATTTTCTATATTTTACTTGCCAATTAGGTCTTTCTAGCTTTCATATTTTTTTCTCTTGCCATCGATAAAAACAGTTCCCATATCTGGTGATATCCAGTTTGCTCCTTCTCTTTAATTGCAAGTGTTAATCTATTCAATTTCTGCACATTCTAATATTTGTGGTTTAAGCGATCTTCTTCTGTTCTTCTGGCAGGAGCAATGCGAAGACTTCATGCGCCATAAATGCACGAAGACTATTATTTGTAGAAGCCAGGCATCTCCTTTCTCCTCATTCCCTAACTTTAGAATTTGTGGCAACTCTCACTTGGAGCAGTGTAGGCCCAATTGGGATACTGGATGCAATTAAAACAGTTGACAGAAATGGGCTGAAGGCTAACAGCGTTCCCTTGCAACGGCTCATTGTGGTTTTTGTACTCCATTCACTCTTGGGCCAAATGATGTTATATCCAGCACCGAAATTAAATCAGAGGCCATCAGACAACAAAATTAAAGATGTGAGATAAAGAAAATTTAGCCAAATCGACTTTACACAAATAGACTCCACTATATCTCCCTATATTTTTGATCCTTGCAAACTACAATTGTGTTCAATATCAGAATAACAGAGTTGGAAGGGACCATTTGAGATCTTCTAGTCCAACCCCCTGCTCAAGCAGGAGACCCTATACCATTTCAGACAAGTGGCTCTCCAGTCTCTTCTTAAAAGCCTCTAATGATGGAGCATCCACAACTTCTGAAGGCAAGCTGTTCCATTGGTTAATTATCCTCCCTATTAGGAAATTTCTCCTGAGTTCTAGGTTGGTGGTCTCCTTGATTAGTTTCCATCTGATGCTTCTTCTCCTGCCTTCCAGTGCTTTGGAGAATAGCTTGACCCTCTTCTCCTCTCTGTGGCAGCCCCTCAAATATTGGAAGACTGCCATCCTGTCTCCCCTGGTCCTTCTCTTCGCTACACTAGCCAGGCCCAGTTCCTGTAACCGTTCTTCATATATTTTAGCCTCCAGTCCCCTCATCATCCTGGTTGCTCTTCTCTGCACTCTTTCCAGAGTCTCAACATCTTTTTTATAGTGTGGTGAACAAAACTGGATGTAATATTCCAAGTGTGGTCTTACCAAGGCATTATAAAGTGGTATTAGCATTTCACATGATCTTGATTCTATCCTTCTATTAATGTAGCGTAGGGCTGTGTTGGCTTTTTTCTCCAATTCATATAATTTCTTTTGTTTTGTTTTTCTAACTTCTCACATTTCTTTTTGCAGAAAGAAACATTTTCAATCAAGACAAAATGAGAACATTCTTCGCATTCTCCCTGGTAGGTGTAGAACCATTTATTAAACATTCCATTAATTTGGCTGCCTGCTTTCATTTCATCATGTTCTGCTCTTATCACCTTCAGCAATCAACCTTCAACTCCACACTTATGCGAGTCATTCATAATTCAAATCAATTCACTTTATGAAACATTTTATTACAAAGATTTGTATTCCATCTAAGCCTCGGGGGCGAGAAACAAAATTTGGTTTGTCCATCCCTGCTCTTTATACAGCTACGTTGCACTGCACAAATGTTTTCTGTCTCTCTTCTCCTACCCTTTCAATCTGAATGAGGAGAAATACGTTCCTAGGCATGGTTAATAAACTAATCCCACAATGGTTTCTCATTCCCTCTTCCTTTCTCTTGGTACGAGAGAGAACCGTAAAGGCCATCTTACACTTTTCAGTCATAGCCTTCACACTTATGTTAATGATCCCTCTTCTCCAGAAGTGGTACTGAACTAGGCTGGGCTTTTATAATCATATTTTCTCAGTTTGCCAAGCTTCTTGAATTGATTTCCCCTTTAACATTTTTCATCCATGGGATCCTTCCCAAGTTCTGAGTTGGTTAAAATCAGCTCTTTTAAAATCTAAAACACTGGTTTGATGATGTTTTGTTATATTGAATCCTAATATGACATGGTCACTCTCCCCTAAAGTTCTTGTGATTTCAATTCCCTCTATCACTTCTTCTCAGTTGGTAAGAATAAGGTCCAGTTTAGTTAACCTAGTTGCCACCTCTACCTTTTGGGTGATGGAAGTTCGCTAGGTTGATCAGGAATCTGTTTGATCTCCCATTTGATACAGAATTTGTCTCCCAGTTGATGTCAGGGTAGTTAAAAATCCCTCATTACTACTGTGGTGTGTTTCCTGCATATGTTGGTTTGCTAAAAGTTCACCTATTTCTTCTGCTTGGTTGGCTGGCTTGTACAGGGTAGTCCCTGAGTTACGACCACAACTGAGCTCAAAGGAAGGAGACCAATGTCACGTAGCTGGCTTTTATGTCCAAGGTGGAACTAGAGCTCACAGACTCCTGGTGATAGGCCCTAAATCACCCAACCAGCTTTCATGCCTAAGGCAGGACTAGAAGTCACTGTTTCCTGGTGATTGGCTCAAAGTCACCTAGCTGGCTTTCGTGCCTACAGTGGGATCTGAATTCATCTCCTCTGGGATTAGACAGCATCTCAGCAAATCCCAATATTACTGCTGCACATTTTTAAACAATTACAATTTGTCATAATGCATATCATTCTTCAAGAACAAGAGATCTTGAGAAAATGGCACCATTTCACAAAATTCTGACTCTCTTAGATTGTGTTTTTAATTGTTCATATTAATAAGATTGGTGGGTGCCATCTGAAGACTTTGTACAAGCAACATCACAAGCAAAACCATTTAGGATCAGATAAGATTTTTTTAGAGAGGGAGGGAGGGAGAGAGAGAGATGGGTTTGGGGAAGAATTAATTTTATTTTGCATCTGTAAAACAAGATTACATACTGGCATGAGTTGACCTATATTTGAGGAATACTGAACCTAACTGTTCTAATTTTTAAAACATAGTGAAAAACTTGTCCATATTAATAGAACAGTTGCCAGAAACAAAATGTTGTCCCCTTTGAACATATTATTTTGTCTTGTCATTTGAAAAAGGAAAGAGAAAACAGCCTTGAGAGTATAAAGAAGACAATCTGAGAACACAAGTCCCATATTTCAATTTCTGATTGTCTTGCACATTTTATACTCACACACATACCTTAAAAAAGCTTGGTGCAACCTTTCTTTTTTTAAGATTGGTCTCTCCATCAGAAACCCCCTTGTTCAATTTTAAATCAGCACCTGAAGGAATGTTTAGGTCAGCATTAAATGCAACATCCTGTGCAAGGAAAAATATCCAGGATGGAAGCATGGAATTTTACAAGATTGGCAGGCAAAACCAGATTCTTGAAGATGTTCTAATCATCATCCTATTGTAGCCAGCTAAACTGCAAGGGATACAACTTATAGCCTCAAATGATTTTCACAAAACCCTTTAAAATCTTACTAATATTCAGCCGCTTTAAGGACAAACATTTCATGCTTCGTGGCTGCAAATGAGATATACTTGGATGGGGCAATTAATTTTTAATAGTTATGCATGCTTCTAGTCCTGGTGGTTGCAGATATAGCTAGTCCATGACCTACGACCAGAATTAGAAATAACCCCCACTCCCTTTTAGCACTGATGATGTTTCCTAGTTGGGTCATGAAATATCTCCAAAAAAAGCACCAAGCTCAGAGAGAGTATTAAAGACTTCACAGTCCTCCTCCTCCTCCTCCTCACCCCACAAACCCTCCTCCCTTCTAGGACCAAGTTACCTAGTTGGGTCATGAAACGTCTGTCATGCCCCTGTTGGAATCTGATTTGGAGGGGGAGGCCGTGCAGCTGACAGGGAGTGGGAGTGGGGCTCCGTTGGCTGTGGAAGAAACTGGGGAAGGGCAAAATCCAGCTGGGCAGAGCAAGGAAGAGGGAATTCGGGGGAAGACCCAGGCCCACCCTTCTTCATCCTAGGGCATTCAGGGAGGAAAGGAGAAGGGAGTAACATGGGTTGCATGGCTGGCAGGAGGTGTGTGCGCATGCACGGTGGAGCTGAGCTGGGTTGGCCTTCATGTCCCTGTATCATTTCAGACAAGTGGCTCTCCAGTCTAAATTCATCAGTCAAAAAGCTTCCCCCCCCCCATTTTTATTTTGACTGATGAAATGACTTGTTGGTTAACCTCAGATTAACAAACTTTGTTCCAGTTTGTTGCCATGCTTTAACCGTTTTGGAAGTAATGAAATAATTTTTATTTAAAAAAACAATATGTTGCTTAACGGTGGCCACTTTTTTTGTGCACAAGATTCGGAAATCATTTCCTATTAGAAGAACAAATAATAATAATAATAATACAGTTTAAAGTGACAAAAGATTAGACACCAGAGATGGAGGACACACCATCACACCACTGCATATTCCAAGCATGTAATACATTTTTATTAAGTAGTAACTTTGGTTCTAAGAATTCCACCCTCATTTTCGTAACACTTTGTTAAAAACAAGTAGGCAAGAGCAAAATACAAAAAATATTAAATTATGAAAACAAATCCCCTTAAGGCTCCCTTTTTCATATTTATATATGTACACTGGGAAACAAGTAAAGACATGAAAGAATTGCCTAACCTAGAGCATTGGGAGGCAATGCTAATTTGCCACATTAACCAGCTAAAAGCTCTTTTAAAAACATTTAAAAAGACAACATTTCTAAAAGGAGACAATATCACTTTTAACTTAAAATAGCTCAGCGGAAGATATCCAGGGACGCTTCTGAAAAAAAATAATGGGAAAGCCGTCATCACAATCTTGACGGATAATAAAGAATGCTGAACAATGCCAAAAAGTGTTTGTCAAAAGCTGGCTTAATGTTACGTTGATGGTTTGGGTGGTGTTGTAGCGACTCAAAACAAAATTCTGGATTCCTGTGCAAAACAGAAATATAATTTTTCACAGTGGTCTTCGATGACCCAAATATTACATTCTGCTAAAGGAACACCGTTTCCCACCCTTTTTCCTACGACTGGTGTTCTGCAAATCGAATTTTTCCATTGTTTTAGGAAACATCTTTAAAAATTCAGTTGATTTTATTCATCACTAAAGCAGAAACAAATTTACGTTCATTTAGCACACAGTCCAGTTTCAAGGAAGTTGAAGAAGACTACGATATGCAAAGGACTAGGGAATCAAACACTCCTTGGGGATTATGTTGTGAATTCCTTGATGCCCACTGAGCCAGAAGGTGGCTATGGAAGTGGAATCTCTAGAACTTGAAGGGGTGGATTAAATGGCACAGCTTGAGAAAAAGACACAGGAGTGGGTGGATCCATGAAGGCAAGTAATACTTTCCCGGAAGAAAATCCACAGTGCTAGTAGCAGCATTCCCACCACCTCCAAACTCTTGCTGCAGTGACCCAAGTTCATGTAGAGAAGGGGAAAGTTAGTGGTTAGTGGCATACAATCTCATCCCCTCTGGTCCCAAAAGAAGAAATTAAAGCTGGAATTGGTCACCTGTCAGTGCGGCAAGAAAAACTCACCTTCTCAAAAGTCAAGCTCTCCCATTCCCCCTTCATGTGGCAAAGCCATCCACCAGGACACACACAAACACACACACACACACATTCTCTCAAGCCCTTTAAATGTGTCATTCTAAAAAAGACACAACCCTATAAATCCAAGTGAGTGATAAAAGTAACTTGTGTCAAGGTTTAAATTAGAAGTAAATGATATCTCCCAGAAACCTTTTTTTCTCACGGGCTGGGATGGATAATGTGATTTTTTTTTATTTGCAAAATCCGGAATCCCGGAAGCTTGGGAAACTTCACCCCAAAGATTGTTTGCTGTCAGTCGCAAGAAATGGGGCTGAAAGAGTTTTGCTTATTTCTAATGTCTTCAGCAAAGACGAAATATGTCATCAACTGATGTAAAGGATTTTGCTTGGCTGTAACAGGAAGATGAAACAGACCTGGTCCTATAAAAAGGAGTTATTTTTATACTGCTAATTTTCTGCCTATCTATTGTGATCACGAAAGAGAGCTAGCTTAGAAGGTTCCCAGCCATCCATATGCCCCAACGAACAAGTGCATGAAGCAACACACACGTGTGACAAGCATTCACAGAAATGAACTAAAATCAAGGTTAGGCTACCCTGGTCACCCTTGTTAGAAGTTCTCCCTATCCAGGTTAGCTTTATTTCCGCAATGCATGGGTCCAAGGTTCAGTGGTTTTCTGAAACGAAAGTTTTTTTTAAAAAATAAAATAAAATAAAATAAAATAAAATACCACCTTGGTATCAAGTGTCACGGATGACCTAAAAGGCTTAGCATTCCTAAATTATATTTTCCTGATGGACTGTATTAAAATCCCATCAACACTCCACAAAACTCAGCCAGCAAGGAGCTGGATTTCCTGAAGTTTCAGAAAAAAAAAAAAAAATCTATAGGAAACTATGGCTTGCTCTCTGAATTCTTACAAAGGATCAACAATCAAGATGTCATTTTAAAAGATGGTTGAATCCATCAGGAACATTGGACAAAATCTTGGAGCCAATTCAGGATTGTTTGGTGGGAGGGGGGAAAGAGTTTTTAAAAATTCAAGATGGCGGCTGAAACGATGTGATCAGCGCTGTGCTCCTTTGGTCCCATGCAAAAAAGGAGGGAGGGGCTTCGGTCATGGCTGCAATCTTGAATTTTTTTTGACTCCTCTACTAGAGATGCCACTGGACAAATTGGAGCTCAGGACTGTTGGAGGAAAGTCCCAGCCTCAGATTTTTTCCTGGAAATCCATATTATTTGTCCTGGCCGCTCACTGGAATTCTTACTAGTTAAAAACAGGAAAGAGATAAGAATTAGATGGTGGACAATTGAAAATTATATATATACATATACATATACATATATATATATATAAATCTACAATCTGATTTCCATTTGCCGAGAAGTAAGTTTCTCTGGTATTAATGGGCTTTCCTCCAGGTGGAAATGCAACTGGATTTCATGGAGAAGAAAGATAATAAAAAAAATTTCATTTTAAAAAAAAAACTCCTTCTCCCTGGTCAAGCTTTGACAATATTATTCCAAACTTGCCTGGGTTTGTTAATCTTAAAAGAAAATAATAAATCTACATGAGAAACGATGCACCAGAATGCATTTTTAGGGTTTGTTGCTTCTTCTTTGACCTTTAAGTTCTCAGGCTGATCCATAAAATGTTTGCAAACTTGGGGTCAGAAGCAAAACAGGTGAGAATCAGAAATCCAAATATATAGTTTTGGAAATCCTGTTGCAAGTAAACATCAGCTGCAATGTAGACCTAGCAACCACAGCATTTGTCAGAGGAATCAATGATAAAGAATATAACGTTGTTAGCAAGGTTGGGTTGGAGAGAGGGGGAAAAAAGAGAGTTTAGTCACACTATTTGTTGAATTGCAAAAATATCCATTTCTTTACAACCCCAGAAGTGGCTGAGAATATATTTTAGCCATCTAATGACCAGGAATCATTTGTCTTTCTTTCTTCCTTCCTCAGAGCTGTGGCGGTCCGTCCTGCCTACTTAGAGATAGATTGAGGGAAATCCAGCTTCAAGTCTAAAGGACTTTCTATTTACACAAAATATCTGAGTGGCCAGCTCCATTCCTGAAGCCAAGTTTTCACCCAGAATATAACTCAAAAAGTGGTCTCAAAGCACTTTGTTTTTGTTTTTCTTCTGCATAGCAGAATTCCACAAAGTAGGAACAAGGAGAAGGGAAACAAAATGCAGACATACTAGCCTGAGATGCTCACGTAAGCACGATCAGGAGTAAATAAGCAACCCAGCTGCTCCAAATAGGTTTCCCATCTTATCTTGGACAGGAAAAAGCAGGTTGCTTGTTTACCCTCTGATCTTCGTATTATTACTGGCAAGTTTTGACTTCTAAGCAGTCATCCTTTCAAAATGGGATCTAGAAATTGACCTTGTATTGACCATGTTTTGCATCCACTCCGGGGCACAGATGCCTTGCAGAAATCCTTTTCCCCCCAAGGCCCGCCAGAGCTGCAGCTTCAAGTCTTAGAAAAGTTTCATCCTCTAGGAGTTGGGAGCCTCTGAGGATTCCTGGGCCGTTCTTCTCAAGTTGCCTTTCACCTTGACAAATTCGGGTGCGTTTTCTTGCTCCTCCTGGATCTTCTGCTTCTCAAGTTCAAGCTAGAAAGAAAAGATAGATGGGTAGATTTTAAGAAAAGGAAGAGATGGTCTTTTCTGTCTCTCCAGGAATCGGATCCATAAGGAAGGAAGGAAGGAATTGGAGACCTCAAAATAGCTCAAAAGTCTTTCAAAACCCAAAGGGAAGACATAGTAGTAACTGCGATAAGGATCTGGGAGTCCTACTGGACAACCACTTAAATATGAGCCAGCCGTGGGCAGCAGCTGCCAAAAAAGCCAACACAGTCCTAGGCTGCATAAACAGAGGGATAGAATCAAGATCAAGGGAAGTGTTAATACCGCTTTATAATGCTTTGGTAAGGCCACACTTGGAATCCTGCATCCAGTGTTGGTTGTCACAATGTAAGAAAGATGTTGAGACTCTAGAAAGAGTGCCGAGAAGAGCTACAAAGAGGTGGTACCGAGCCGGTTCTGACCGGTTCTAGAGAACCGGTAGTGGAAATTTTAAGTAGTTTGGAGAATCGGCCAATCCCGGCTCTGACTGGCCCCACCAACCCCATCTCTCTTCTCCACCTCCCATTGAGTCCCAGCTGATTGGCTGGGTCTCGTTTGGTTGCCCTGCACAGGAGAACGGAGCTGGAAAGCAGGTTAGCGGGGTATGGAGGGAAGGGGGATTTTGCAGTATATCCTTCCCCTGCCACACCCACCAAGCCATGCCCACAAAACCACACCCACAGTACTGGTAGTAAAACAATTTGAATCCCACCACTGACCGATGATACCCCTCCTCTCCCCTCTTACTTGTTCCAATTTCTGTTGTCGCTTGAGAAGCTCGATTTCCAAGTCTGACTTCTTCTTCTGGGCCTCCTCTTCCTTCTGCTTGAAAACCTGGTCCCTTTTTCGTCTCTCCATCACTTTCTGAAGCTCTGGCTTGTTCTGGGGAGCGAGGCCCCTTGGCAAGAGAAGAAGAGGAAAAGACGAGAAGGTGAGCTAAAATGGATGCCATGCATTCGCCCCCATGTTGCCAGAGAACAGCATGCATTCAAAAGAAAAGTCAGTGGTGCAAATGCAATGGCTTCTACGTTGAGTTGAAAAAACAAACAAACCACAATTTTCTGGGAAAAAAACGATTTCTTGTTTTTTAGTTCATGCACCTATCTACAGATACTCAAAGTTGGAAGGGACCTTGTAGGTCATCTAGTCCAACCCACTGCCTAAGCAGGAGACCCTACATCATTTCTGACAAATGACAGTCCATTACCATTGATCTTGGAAAGTCTTCTCCACGTTTCATATTAGAAGGGCAAAAGTTCTTCAAAGATGATGGCCAGAGGAAAATGGAGGTTTTTTTAAAAATCAATATTGTATTAAAATTTATTTCCAATATATAGGTTTTTTTCCTAAACCTATCTTGTATATTTTCCCTCCTACTTTAGTGTATATGACTTTCATAATTTAGGATTTAAATATAAGGTTTTCAACTGAATGAAGTTTTCTAGCATCTTAAAACCTAGTATCTGAGTCCCAAGACTGTGGTCTTCTAGAGATTATTATTTAGAAAAACCTTCCCCCAAGGCTCACTTTCTCCTCCTGTTCCAGAAAAATCTACTACTAAATTAGGATTTAAGACATAATAAATAGGATCACCAGTGAGGCTTTGGGGGACAAGAAATCGGAGGAAAAATACCATTGCTACAACAGAAAGGAATCGATCTGGCACTTTTCAGACCCATTTAGACAAATGCAATAGGAATTAGACAAGTAAGGTTTTTTTTTTTTTAAAAGATGAAACCGTAGAGCGAAACCAAAGGGAAAGCAACCTGAGAGCCAGCTCACTTTCTGATTTGGTGTTGGGTCATCTTTTGGCTCCAGCTGGAGGAAATACAAGGCCTTGCAAAGTCACCTCTGTGTGCAGTTATGCATTTCATTACTTTGCATTTTTTGAGGCTGAGTGCTTCAAGTTAAATGCAGTTGTTGGAAAGCCAATATTGCCCAGACATAACCTGGCTACCAAATGACAAATGATTTCTAGTCTGAAATTCTCCCTGAGCACAGAGAGAGGCAAAAAAAAAAAAAAAGCAAGCCAGAAAGCATCTTTCTTTCATAAGATCCCAAAGCTTTAAAAGTCCCCTTTTATTAGGACTATGTATCTTATTGGAGTAGCTTCAGGATTAGTTCGCTAGATGGCGCGGAAGTGCAACATATAATGATGGAAAATCAGCAAATGTTTTTCCTGAATAGAGGACCATTCTTGGCCTTCTTAGCATTGATTAAAACAAATAAAACAATACAACAATTTTAACACTCTAGCCAGACCTCCAATCTACATGTATCAATGATTATTTTGACCCATGCTAATGAACTGTCACCCCACAAAATATTAAGTGGTTGTGCAGTCTAGGATGAACCATCCAGATGTTAGCAACAGGACCAGCCAATGAAGGTTGCCCATCATTGCAAGTAGAGGATAAAAGGTCCCAGGATTATCTTCTTAAACATTCCAGCAGGTAGGATGGAAAGAGGAGAGGAAGACATGACTTTTCTAGCTCTCCCAGTTGGAAGCTTGTTCTGTGCAAGACAGGGATTAATCCATTTTCAAGGGCAGAAAAGGCTGAAGGACAACTCAGAAGATGACTCAATTGGTGGTCATGGTGACAAGAAGAACACTCCTGGGGTTTAAAATTCGCTGAAGCTGAGAAACCCTAGTTTAAATTAGCGTTCAGCTCATTGCACTATCGTTTATTTTTAAAAAGATGAATTGCTGGGGTTGATACGTAGCTATGATAAGATATTTTTGGCAGGCACTAGAGGAAGCTATCACCCTGGAGGGCAGAATTCAAATGCAGAATAAAAAGTGGGACTTGATTGCACAGAAATTAAATATTCACAGCTTGATATTGGAAGCTTTATTCCCTTTTGCTTTCAAGTAAGCAGATGTGGTTGTTTTTTTTTTTTTTTAAAAGTCTTGGCATTTCCAGCAATGAAAACCAGCAACCAAGCTAAAAGCTATAAATTCTCTACACTGAATAAATACATCGAGTTGCTTTTAAGAAAAATTAAATTTTCGTCCTGATCCAAGTACAGAAAGGTTTGTCTTTGGTTTGCTCCCTTCACAAGAACAAGAGAAAAATAATGTTCTGTCTCTAATCCAAAGTAAAAATGTTGTAATATCCACAATTAGATATTTTATAAACCAAGGAGAGCTCTTCAAAAGATCATGTTATTGGATTTTTCTCACCATGTCATGGTTTTCCTTATCACAGTGGTCTTATTTGCAGGGTTACTCTCTCCATGGAAAAGGGTAGTAAGATATTTTAGATGCTTCCACAGATAAAAACTTTTATTTAAGATGAGCTTCACCTAACCCAAGTTGACAGTATCCCCTCCTCGTGGGACTAATTTATAAAAAGACAAGAGGTAAATGATACAAATTTCTATTCTTTTCTTCTTCCCCTTGGAAAACCTATATTCTATTTTTATTCCAAGATTGCCTTTCTTAACATAAATAATAAAATCCTCACATTAAGCAGGAGAGTTTGCTATCAATTCGACTTCAGAAGAAGCTGTCTGTGACAGATTTTTAAGAAAATAAATATTCACTGGTGCCTTAAAAACAAATGAGCTTTTTACAGCTTTGGGATGTAATTAATTATCTCATAAAATGAAGGTTACAATTAGATTTTGGTGAAGATGATTAATATTGTCGGTTTAAGGTTTGCTCGACTCTGGGATTGTAGTAAGAGTTTTAACAGCCTTAGATAGTCAAGTGACATTATTTTCTCTTGTGGAAAATAATACAGTTAGTCCTTGACTTATGATCAAAATTTCAACTGAAATTTTTACTACTGAATGAGGCGTTCAGCATGAGACCTTTTTTCCTATAGTCATTAAGTGAATCACTTAAATCAACCATTAAGTAAGCAAATCCAGCTTTCCCCCATGCATTTTAGCAATAGCCATAGCAATGACCCTTAGACTTATATACCTCTTCACAGCCCTCTCTAAAGTGATTTACAGAGTCAGTCTCTTGTCCCCAGCAATCTGGGAAGGGAAGGGAAAAGAAAAAGGAAAGAAAAGGAAAGGAAGAGCAAAGCAATAGCAATAGCACTTACTTATATACCGCTTCACATGGCTTTGCAGCCCCTCTCTAAGTGGTTTACAGAGTCAGCCTGTTGCCCCCAACAATTTGGGTCCTCATTTTACCCACCTCGGAAGGATGGAGACTGAGTCAACCTTGAGTCTGGTGGGATTCGAACAGACAAACTGCAGGCAACCGGCAGTCAGCAAAAGTAGCCGGCAAGTACTGTGCTCTAACCACTGCCCACCATGGCTCTTGCTTGGGGGAAGTCGCTTGAAATCTGAGAAAATTTCAAATGGCGACCACATGATCCAGGGATAGTGCAACCATTGTAAATACATGCCAAGCACCTGAATTTTGATCGTAAGTGTACCGACCAGTTGTAAGTCACTTCTTTCAATGCGTCGTAACTTCCAATGGACACTGAATGGTCATAAGTCAAGGACTAACAGTAAGCAAAAATCTTCTTAACCGGGGACTGCAACCCAGCCATTGGATAGTTGGATTAAGGGAGCAAGTCTAATAAGTAGACTCCTTATTCCTTATTAACTAAAAAGAAAAAAAGGATTTAGGTCTTTGCCTCTTACCTTTTCTGATTCATGCGGAGTTCTCGATGAAGATCTTGATGGTTCCGGGATGTTTTTACAGGATTAATGAGTTTCTGAGGCTTAATTAGTTCAGGATTGTCTTCGTCTATGTAATCTGGTTCAGCCATGATAGTCCTTGGTAGCTGAGGTGACTCCCAGGTTTCACTTATGGGATCTAGAAGACACAGAAAGGGTTTTGGCTTTAATAAATAAAAAAAATTATGGCCAACCTGTTTTGTTAAGCAAAGGAAAGGGCAGAAGGATTGCCTTCGCATAAGTAAAATCTTGAGCAAAAATAAAATCAGGTGGCTTTTTAGATTTGTAATCCCTTCACCCTATGAGCATATCATTCACCCTGAGAAAAGGTGGGCAAAGTTATTTCCCACAGATTCGGATCCTTGGTGCTTTCTGAACTTGAGGATTTTAATGCAGACATTTCATGACCCAACTAAGTAACATCCTCAGTGCTAATACCTTGAAAGCATCAAACTCCCCTTCCCTTCTAGCACTGATTGACGTTCCCTAGTTGGGTCATGAAATGTCTGCAAGAAAACTACCAAATTCTGAAAGCACCAAGGACCCCACAGTCCTCCTCCTCCTCTCTGCAAACCCAACTCCCTTCTACCACTGATGACATTCCCTAGTTGGCTCATGAAACGTCTGCAAGAAAACCACCAAGCTCAGAGAGCAACAAGGAGCCCTCCCCCAATTCAAACCTGAGCTACAAATATTCTCTTCTAAAGATTGTTTTTTCTCTCTCCATACATTCATTTATTTATTTGCCAATAGCTTACAAGATAATAGGTATAAGTATATACATAGTTATGAATACATGAAATGGGTACATATAAGAAAAATAAAAGAAACAATAGGAGAGGGACAGTAGGCACGTTGGTGCGCTTATGCACGCCTCCTACAGACCTTTTTGGAAAGAGGTGAGATTAATAGTAGACAGTCTAAGGTTAAAGTTTTTGGGGTTTGGGGAAGAAACCAGAGTCAGGTAGAGTATTCCAGACATTCACTCTGTTGCTGAAGTCGTATTCCCTGCAATCAAGTTTAGTGCTGTTAACCTTGAGTTTGTATCTATTGCTTGCTCCTGTGTTGTTGTGGTTGAAGCTGAAGTATTCATTGACAGGTAGGACATTGCAATGTATGATTTTATATACCATACTTAGATCAGACAGAAGACGGTGTAATTCAAGGTTTTCTAGGTCTGTTTTGTATACTCTAGTTAGTAGTGTGATATTACCAGAGAAAAAGCTACGCAGGATTAGGTTAACAACTCTTAATGCCTTTTTGGCTATGTAGTTACAGTGGGCTCTAGCACCTAGATCATGAGAGATGAATACTCCAAGATCCTTGCCAGAGTTTGGATCATCAACAAGGTCTTGACTGTTCAGCCTGTATTTTATTTTCTGATTTTATTTTTTTTTTGCCAATATGTAAGACAGAGCACTTATTTGTTGAGATCTGAAGTTGCCATTTGTTTGACCATTCTGATAAGTAGTCAAGATCTTTTTCAAGGGTAGCAGTATTATCTGTGGTATTGAACAGCTTGACATCATCAGCGAAGAGAACACAGTTGCTCTTAATATGATCACAGAGGTCATTTATGTAGAATATGAAGAGAGTTGGGCCTAGAACTTGCCTTGGGGGAATTATTGTTAACCCTACGAGTGAAGCACTCACGACTTTGGGAGGGGGGAATGCTCACAGAAATGGAGCAGTGAGCAATTCAGTAGCCGTTGTACCAACTCATTCAGAATCCGCCTCTCAAATTTTCTGCACAGAATCAACCCAGAGGGAATTGCAACTCCCTAATTCCTCCCAGGGCTATTGTTTACAAGGAACTAAGAGCAACTTCTCTGAAGGGAAACATTCCATCAAGCTGCCATTTTCGATCAATATCCATAGGAAATACATCGCTTTTAATCCTTTTCATATGCCGCTTCTCTGTCGTGTTGCTATGCGCTCTCTGAAGACTCCACCCATGGCTGAGGGGTGTAGAGTTGGTCCCATAATCCCCTCTTTTCCTGCCTCTCCATTTCTTGCCCCAGTCAAAACGTCACAAACAGAGAACATTACCTGTCTGCCCCAGGTAGAGAGGCAGCCTAAACAAAGTTAACTAAGCATCGAGATGTATGCAAAAGTAAAAAAATGCTGAAATTTGTTTTGACTTCCTATACAAGAACATTTCATTTTCGCAGACAATTCAGGGTTGTAGCGCTCAGA
The DNA here is from genome assembly GCA_015471245.1 of Laticauda colubrina. Taxonomy (NCBI): domain Eukaryota; kingdom Metazoa; phylum Chordata; class Lepidosauria; order Squamata; family Elapidae; genus Laticauda; species Laticauda colubrina. The sequence continues at coordinate 19,458,212 of BLBF01000037.1, forward strand.
ACAATTTACTCTTCTGAGCAAAGGGATTCTACGCACATTTTAAACCAAGATGGGATCTCAGTTATGGCTATTTAGAGAACGCGAAGACAATTATCACCCCAGTGCAATAATTACATTGGAAATACAGATTTTTTCCCCCCATGAAAAGTAGCTTGGAGATCTTATTGGTTTATTAAAACATAAAAAAGAATATCCCAAGTAAAGCAATGTAGCACCAAGAACCTCGGTTCCAAACATTTTAAAAAGTCTTCCTCATTTAAACCTGGTGCGGAGACAAATATTTTATTCTGACTCATTAAGACTCATTAAGATCAATATAGTCTTAGATGTACAAAAGTTCATTTAGTGACCGTTCAAAGTTACAAGGACACGGAAAAAAGTAAGTTGCGACTATGTTTCATGCTTACGACTGTTGCAGTATCCCCATGGCCATATAATCAAAATTTGCCTGGCAACTGACTCCTATTCACGATGGTTACAGTGTCTTGGGGTCACCTTTTGCAACCTTCTGACAAAGTCGAAGGGGAAGCCAGATTCACTTAATGACTGGGTTACTCACTTAACAATAGTGGCAAGAAAGATTGTAAAACAGAGCAAAGCTCACTCAACAAATGTTTCACTTTAGCACCATAAATTTGGAGCTCATTTGTGGTCGTTAAGTCGAGGCTGTACCTGTAACAGGTGAGTCAAGGCATTATAGAGGTTAAAAGCCCAAATGTTTAAAATTAAAAAAGTTTGAAAGTCTCAGCACACATAAGGCAAATTCTTTCCTTGGTTGGTGGTGATTCCAGGGACAAAATATTTTGTCACTGTGTTCGAGGCATTTTTTTTTTTTAAAGGTTCGCAGTTTGGCAGGATTTTAGGGCTCTTGCCCATTTAAAAAACTACATCCATCTATCTATTTTATGTTTTTCCAAACAAAAACCTTTGAAAGTGCCAAAGTCAAGTTTGATGCTGCCCTCTGGTGTAGCCTCTGTGCACAAGCTTGAGAGAATCCTTGCCAAGAGCAAGGCAAACATCACAAGCGTGGCAAGCTACGCTAAAGTCATAAAACCCCAAGGAATATCTCAGAACCAAACCGTGGCAAACCCATAAGGGAGACCCTCCTGTGAGAATTAAGAAACAGGTTGTCCCAAAGATGCTTTTTCAAGGGGCAACTGGATTTTCTGGTTTTTCTTATTTTCTAGGTTTTTTTTAAATGAGTTATTAAATTAATAAATAAGAAAAACCTATTTAATAATTTTCTTATTTTTCTTATCTTATTTCTTTTCTTATTTACTAAGACAGTATTACTATCATTCTTCTACTGCCATATTATATTGACACTTCCGAGTACCCATCTCTTCCCACTTATGACTATAACCGTATTGCTTTGTATCTTTACAATTTATATTGTTTTATTAGTTTTCTAGTATGGTTTGATTGCTTATTAGTAACCTACGACCATCACTAAGTGTTGCCATCTTATGGTTCTTCATGAATGTATTTTATTTTCCTTTATGTCCACTGAGAGCATTTGCACCAAAGACAAATTCCTTGAATGTCCAATCACACTTGGCCAAGAAAGAATTCAATTCAATTCAATTTTTTCTCATTCTATTCTACTCTGATTTCTATTCTATTCTATTCTACTCTATTCTAATTTTCTATTCTATTCTGAACTATTCTATTCTTTGAAGACGTTTCGCTTCTTCTCCAAAGAAGCTTCTTCAGCTCTGACAACTCTTCAGCTCTATCTCTTAACTATCTCTTATCTCTCTGCCTATCCCCCCCCCCCTCTCTCATTTCTTCCCCATTGATTTGGCTTCCCAGAAGCTCACAAAAGGAGATCACATGATCCCTGGACACTGCAACCGTCATAAATGAGTCCATTGCCAAGTGTCCGAATTTAGATCACGTGACCTAATGGATGCTGCCATTGTTGTAAGTGTGAAAAACAGTTGAAAGTAACTTTTTTCGGTGCTGTTGTTACTTTGGTCCCTAAACAGATGTCAGTGAAGGGACACCTGTAATTTCCTTACCAGATCCCTCAACACTTTTGACAATGATCGAGCTTCTAATGTACTGGAAAAAACTCTTAAACATTCAAGGAGATATTCAGAGAAGTATCTGCCTTCAAAGTAACTCACACTGAACCGTATTTCACAGCTGAACAGGAAAAGTTTTATGACATTTTGTAGTATGTGATAAAATGTTTATTATGATGTTTATGCCATAAAATGTTTTATAACGTTTGCCAAATCATCTATCGTAGGGAGAAGCAATCCTAGCTTTGATCATTTCAACTAGTCCCAGCAGCAACTAAAAATTAAGATAATAATCATCTCCAAATAAATGGTTTTGCTCTTTTAATGAGATTTAAAACTCATAAAAGCTTGAAAATGTTTTGGCCCTCAAGAATCAGAATTAAACCAACATATCATGCCAGTTGCAATGAGAGTCGAAACCAGAATTCCTTCTAAGACTGCTGGAAAACTAATTAGCTGATCTCCTATTGGAAATCAATATTTCAGTATCTCTTAAAGTCACCAGGTTGGGCTGTAGATAAATTGTAAAATATACCCCAAACCAAATAGCCTACAGCATACATGAATGAGAGATGGTTTTGGCATGGAAAATGAGAAACACACAACCTCAAATTACTATAATTTTGGAAATAAACTTGACAAGTTAATTTACATGAATGCTGCTCAAAAAAAACAAAAGTTCATTAATATACCATTGAAATTTTAATCTGTTACAAAGAGAGTCCAAATTATCTGTGGTAACAGACAACTTCAGCATTTCAAAGACTGAAAATTGCAGATATCTCGCTAGGGGATGGTTCCCGAAAGTTATAAAACTCTACCAAGTAGCCCTCAACACATTAACACCCAATCCAATTATGACAACAATTATGATAATAAAGCGACCATGTTTTTAGCTCCCCTTCTGCCAATCATAAGGATATTTTAGTCACATGCTGTCATTCAGTGGAGGAGGACTTGGGACCAGGGAAAAGCAAAAACAAAGCAGGATTACAATTTTATATGGATTTGATGAGTTGGAGGCTGAATTTCTGCAACACAACATTAACCACCATCACAATCACTTAAGCCTGAGACTGCCATGTGCTACAGCTGCCAAAAAAGCCAACACAATCCTAGGCAACATAAACAGAGGAATAAAATCAAGATCACATGAAGTGTTCATACCAATTTTTAAGGCCTTGGTGAGCCGGCTCTTTAAAAACCTGCCTGCAGTTTCCTTCCCAAAACTCCAAATTAAAGGAAAACAGATACATCCCCCCCCCCCATGAGCTCATTAATAGTGGGATTCAAAATATGTATTACGAACACCAAAGCTGGCTGGCAGAGAAGCGGGTGGTTTTTGCTTGCTTGCGTAAGTAAAATCAGCCCAGAAGGAACTAGCTAGAAAAGAGTAAACTTCTGGTGAGCATTTCAGATTAAATTATGGTGTCCAAACCCTGATGGGACTTAGTAGCTAGAAGTAGTACAGGAAATAGAGAATTCAAATGGAAACAAATATGAAGCACTATGATCTAAGCTTACTTACAGTTCTGAAACTCAAACATTCAGTAGATCACGTACGTTTCCACACTAAAAATTGTTTTCTCTAACATATTTTCAAAAAGCAAACGTTATTTCCTTTTAAGTGTAATAACCACATCAAATATGTATCATCTTGATTTTTTTTTTGTTCCTCGCATCATCCTGTTTCCAAAACATAAGATCAACCCAAGTAAATACATCTGTAAATGCAGTATGCAGTATCGGATCAAACAGCTCGAATCATCTCCACTGTTATTATAAAAAATACAAGAGAATTCAGGGATTGCAGCCTAAGGTCTTAAAACCTGGTTTGATCTTGTAAGCTCGGATGCTACAAACCTGTCTGCTTTTTCCGAGGTCCCGAGGAAGAAGCAGTCTTCAGAGTTAGACGTGGCTGGTTTTTCTCTCTCTCTTGAGATAAATGGTGCTTGATCCGGATGTAAAATTCTGCAACCCTTTCCTTGCACTTGAAGTATGAAATAACAGTCTGGGAATCAGAATGCCATCGTCCAAAGATTAGTGAAAAGCAGGGGCAAAGAGAGATGAAGAATTAGTCAAGTGTATCCTGTTCTGGATGTAGAAGTCCAAGGACAGGGTGGGGTTGACCTTACTAGCTAGATAAGTCACTTGGCAAAGAACCAAGTTCCCCTTTTGCCTGTAAATACAGGGGGGGGGAAACAGCTCACTGGGGATTTCTTAAACTTTGTGGTTTGTAAACTCTAGGCCTCCTCACTACTTGGCTCATACGTTGCATTACAAATTATTTTGCATACTCTTGTTCTGCTTCCATTTCATGTTTTAAACACATTCATGTCCCACAGATAAATGCTTGATCAGAAACCCCATTGTCTCCTTATTCCGTTTTAAGCATGCCATGAGCTCATTACTGTTGGGTCCAAAGGAATCTCAATGGAACTAAATTGTATTTTTGCAACCTCCCCGTTACTTGACCATTCTAAACACCAGGTTCAAATAATCCAGACGCTCTATAATCTTTATTGATGGACCAAAATCTGATTTGTATAGGAACATATTTGCTTCTGGGAGGATTACAATCCTTAACAGCCGTATCATCGGAAGGAGGACAAGTAAAATGTGCAAGAGAGAGCATTTCTAATTCCCACAGACTTTTATGAACCACCTGCTTGTAAAATTTCTTTACTCCGCTTATTAGGAAGATTTTTTTTCCCCTGGACCATAATCAGAGGATACTCAGCTGATTATGGGAAGAGGTTTTATAGGTTGGCAGCTTTCCAAGATCCACGACTAAAGTGCACTGCAAAAGAGTTTCCCACAACTGTGTACTGTGTGTCTCAGAGTCCAGGCTTCTCCCTTCCCAAGCAATGGTGCCAACCCTTATTGCTTCCCTCTGAATAGCCCAGTGGGTGTCCCTATCATTCTCATCCTACTCCAGGGAATAAATCACCACTGTAATCCTCCTTAATGTGGGGAGAGGTCCAAAGCAAGACGAAGCTGAAGCTAACAAGGCTTGGGAATCTCTTGCAATTTAGAAGCATTCGGGCTTAGGTCATAGTTATGCCCCTCACATTTTCTTCAGGCTGGGATGCTGTTACCCTACCCAACTGTGGGAAATGGCCCCAAAGATTTCCATATTTCATCTTCCTCATTTGGGACATTGCACATTGTCCCAAAAATGCGTCAGGAGGCTTCGATCCCATGGCGATAGCCACCTAGAGGACTTGTTGGGCACCAAGAGGTCCCACTTGGCTTTGGCCACCTTTTGGATTGAAATTCAGAAGAATTTCATAGCGCTGTGTGTGCTTATCCATGTGTACAAAGACATGGGAGAGGACAGACAGACAGACAGAGTCAGATGGAAAGACAAATAGACAAAATCAGAGACAGAGATAGAGATGGATAGACACAGAGAGATAAGAGATAGTTAAGGGAGAAACAGATATAGATGTATGTATGTATATGTATGTAAATGTAAAACAGAAACGGCTGTGAAAGTCTGACTCACAGACGAACTCAATACAGAAACCTGATGATGGCAGATGAGATTCTGCCGAAACGTTGCTACAACTTTAAAAGCACTACAATGACGTGGGATAACACCTGAAGGAAGCTGAACAGCACACATGTAAGTACCCGCGAAAACTTAAAAATACAATACGTGGGATAATACCCGAAGGAAGCTGAACAGCAGATAGATAGATAGATAGATAGATAGATAGATAGATAGATAGATAGATAGATAGATAGATAGAGATGGAGAGATAAGAGATGGAGAGAGAGAAAGGTAGATGAGATATTAAGAGAGGAAAGGAGGGAGGGAGAGAGAGATGGAGAGATAGAAATGAAGACAGACCGACACAGTACATGCCAACATTGTACATTCTGGAGAAATGTCAAGTTCTTGATTCATACAAAGGAGACCTCAGAAGGTCCTCTGTATCACCACAGTGCAGTCCAAAGCATGATGAGGAAATAATGAGCCCTTCCATCTGAATAAGAAAGCCTTTTCATCACTCACTTGTTCCATCATAGCCTTCTATGCTAAGTACAATGAGAGTCACGAGGCCGAGGGCATAAAGGACCTAATATTTCTCCTTTTCAGCCCATCTTTTATTTTACGTGCAACAGCCACACTGCCAGCCTATGTCCGTCTCCTCCCGCACGCTTGCAATTTTTCTGTGTCCTTGTCAACAGAGCTTTTGAAGGAGTAGCATACAACAGGAGTTGTAAGGCCAGGCTTACACAAAAACGCCAGCAGGTGAGGGGAAAGAAAGAGGAAGAAAAAAACTCCCGATAAAATCCTGCTAAAACACCAGACCCAGCAATCTGTTTACAGATTAACTTTCCAGAAAAATCCTCAATATTTTCCATGAGTATCTTCCCAGCTGGTACTTGAAGGTATAAATAGTCTGCTATAAATGAAGGAATTCAAATTCATGCTGGGAAGTTAGTTATATTTCTAGCAGCATATTCATTTTGTCCTTCTAATAAAAATCTGGAAATGTTGGTGGGGGGAATATAATGGCCCAATTAGAAGTATGGGAGGTATAATCCAAGTGTAGCTATCAGTCTTGCAATATTTGAGGGGCTGCCACAAAGATGGGAGGTTCAACTTATTCTCCAAAGCCCCTGAAGGCAGGACAAGAAGCAACAGCTGGAAACTAATCAAGGAAAGCAGCAACCTGGAATTAAGGAGAAACATGCTGATAGTGAGGACAATTAACCAGTGGAACAGCTTCCCTCCAGAAGTTGTGGGTGCCACATCACTGGAGGTTTTCAAGAAGAGATTGGATAACCTTTTGTCTGAAGTGGTATAGGGTTTCCTGCCTAAGCAGGGGGGTGGACTAGAAGACCTCCAAGGTCCCTTCCAACTCTATTATTCTATTAAAAGCCAGCAACTGCACTGTAGAGATTATTGTAAGAACTCTCAGTGAAGGACTCATGCAGTGTCCATTAAGATAAGAGATAAACTCATAACAAAATTATTTCTCTCCCATATTAGTGGATTACTTTTTACCAGTATCACTGGATTGGGAAGGAAACTCTGTCTCAACTCAGCTTGGTCTTGCATGGAGATTATGGTGGTCAAGAGGAGAATCAAAACTTAAGGAGAAATCAAGAATCAATTTTGAAGCCATTGCCAGAGTGTGCAAAAGAATGAAAAGGGGTCTGCAATGATTTAATCATAGGGGAATTACTTGTTCTGTTTGTAACTAGGTTGAATATTCCATGTATCTTAAAAGAGTGAGGATATCCTACTCTGCATATTCCTGGTGGTTAGGTAAGAACTGTATAAGGATTTGGTTTTGACTTTTAAAAAAAATCACATTTCCTGAATTATGTTCTTCTGGTACAGAGAGATTTTTTTTGAGAAAAACACTTCAGGGCACTGAATTGCTCTAAAATAGTCAAAAAATTACCTTTTTTTGCTGAGATTCTACGTGATGAAAGACAACCCCAAACTTCTCCCCATGAAGCTTGGATTATTTTCACTTCTTTCCTTGAAAACATTCTGTAGCTATAGTCAGTAAAATTACTGCCAACAGTATCTTTCAGATCCTTAAAGTTAGCCGCAAGGAAAACATTTATCGGAAAGCCTGTAAACTTCTGAGCGCTCTTTAATTTTCCAATATCCTTGTGGATCAACATCAGATTTTTCATTCTGTCTTTACAGATTCCAGGATAGAGATAGATAGATAGATAGATAGATAGATAGATAGATAGATAGATAGATAGATAGATAGATAGA
>BLBF01000037.1:19466000-19476041 GCA_015471245.1 Laticauda colubrina
AGATAGATAGATAGATAGATAGATAGATAGATAGATAGATAGATAGACAGACAGACAGACAGACAGACAGACAGACAGATTTTAACAAAGGAATTGATGAGGTTTCAGAAACAAAAGAAGTTGAATCCACTACTGTGACAGCTTGAAAAACTATTTCTGGGAGCAACATTTGGAGCATAACGTTATTAATTCTGGAAAATGGATGCTGCCACACTAATAATACGTTCTGGAGATTTGTTATAAACTCCAGAAAGAAATGGCTGCAGAGAGATGATTTAAAAAAAAACATTTGGCCCAAATTTATTGGCCAAAGGGGATTCCAGAGGTTTGAAAGCCAACTCTTTCAACATCTGGAATGCCCTGAAAGCAAAGAGGGGAATCGCTGGGAGGTATGGATTTCATTTAGAAATTCATCAGGAGAGATTTTGTAAAAGCCAGCTGTATCCTCAAAGAAATTAATTTTTGTTTAAAAAAAGAACAACAATCAAAAGCCCATTTTCCAAGCTTGGCATTATTATGTAAGAGGTGCCTTCAGGAAGTGTTCCTATCGCTGATTAAACCTTCAATCAAACATCAGCCAGGAGGAAATTGGATTCACATTTGTGCACATGCTGCAACATGTCATAAGTGTGAAAAATGGTCATCAATTGCTTTTTTCAGAGCTACTGTAACTTTGAACCATTATTAAGCCAACTGTTGTAAGTTGAGGACTTCCTGTGAAGTTTAAAATTTCCTCAAGTTTTGCTGAGTGTACAGGTGTGTTTATTTTGTCTTTTCAACCCCGGGTTGCAATGGCTTCCTTTTTACTGCCTTCTTGGGTGTCCTTTTGTTGTAGTTTTGCTTTTCAATTTTCCAGTCTGATTTACAAAACCTTTTTATCCCAAAGGCAAGCTGGATTATAAATAAATCGCGCTCATGCCGAGCAGATCAGGGCAATCCATCTTGATATAACCCAGAATGATTAAGAGCTTATTTGGAACAGAGGTGTCTTTGTGGCTTGACCCAACACCCAAAAGTAAGCAGGCTCTGATAGATCCCCCAAGCCAGGTCACTCTCTTTAGTACCTAGCAGGAGACCAGATGAGTCTATCAGGGCAAAAAGTCAGCAGGAATACAGTAGCACCTTTTTCCAGGCAGCACCTTCTACCCAAGGGCAGAAATCTTCACTAGCTACACAGCTCCCTTCGTTACATAAAGTGAGTTTTACCACGGTGACTTTTTGCCAGCATAAAGCCTTGGAATGATCTTCAAGACCGACATTTCAAGTTTAAATTTTTATACTCAAATTTAAGTATCCATTCCTTGTTATGCCAGATCCCTCCTGGCTTGGCCAGGAAAATATAACATGCCTCGAAGTAAAAGAGAAGCAAGGAGGAAGCATCCATGGGAATAACTGTGTGGAAGGAATCTTCACGTACACCTTGATTTACGACCTCAACTGAATCTAAAATTTCCCATCGCTGAGCAGGTCAATTGTTCGCTGAATCTCTGCAGTTGTTAACTTAGTCCTATGGTTGTTAAGTGAGTCGGCCTTCCCCTAGACTGGCCATGCTCAGTTCCTGCAACTTTGTTCTTTGTATGTTTCAGTCTCCAGGCCTTTGCTCTTCTCTGCATTTTTTCCAAAGTCTCAATATCTTTTTTTTGTAATGTGGTGACCAAAATTGGATGTGGTATTCCAGGTGGGGCCTTACTAAAGTTTTATAAAGCGGTACTAATACTTCTCATGATCTTGGTTCCAATGCCTCTGTTAATCCAGCACAGGATTGCATTGGCTTTTTTGGGCAGATGCCGCACACGGCTGGCTCTTATTTAAGTGATTGTCTACTACGACTCCAAAATCCCTCTTGCACCTACTGCCCTTGAGCCAAGTATCTGGTCAAAGAAATCTGAATTATGCATGAGCATTACTTCAAAGTGGGATCTAAAAGCAGAGCCAGATATCCTCTCTCCAGATTTCATACGGTTTGGATGATGTACAACATTGCAACGCTCAATGCAAATCGCCCAGGTTGGTCTGGCGAGGGAGGCAGACAATCCCTTCAATAATACATAGAGGAAACTATGTGGTTAGTATTTATGGATGTGCTGTTACCCAGAGAAGCAGTCGGGAAGAAAGAAAACACACAAAAGAATTACGAAGCCAGCTCGCATTACTCGGGCCAATGGATCATCCATGTTTGGCTTTGTTAAGCAGAAAGCAGCATCTCAGAAAAAAGTAAATGAAGAAGCATGCCACAGCATGACTGGCAGTGATGCCTCTGACCATGCTCCTCTACCCCAGAGACATTCATTCATTCACTCAGTCATACATTCATTCATTCATTCATTTCGTCAAACAAAAATTTCCAATCCGAACAAACAAAATGAATAAACTAAAGCATGACAGGAACAATAAGCACACTCGAGACTTTGACAATTCCGTTACAAAAATAAAACTTTTTTACAATCAAACATTACATTTCAAGCAGCTGTCTGCACATGTTACATTATGATTAAAACTAAAAAAAGTCATTTACAGGTAAGACACCATGATTTCTCTGCCAACTGCACAGACTGCCAAAGGCAAGGTCACATGCATTCCAGAAACTCAAGTTTCAGCTGCCTGCTAATTGTACCAAACGAGAAAGCTGGGCAACGACGACGTCAGAGCTGGTTCACACCTACACCCTGTTCAATGAAACATTTGCATGGAAGTCGCTGGTTCACAACCTCTACATCTCCAGACATCTACTTGGGAGTTACTTAAGTTATTTTAGTAACTAAGTCATTCACCTGAGTTATTTAACCCAAAGCATACCAATAGCTGAATAAGAAAAAGAGAGTGGATTTTCCAATATTTCAGGGTTTGCCCCAAAGAAGAGGGAGTCAAGCTATTCTCCAAAACATCTGAGGGCAGGACAAGAAACAATGGGTGGAAATTCATCAAGGAGAGAAGCAACCTAAAACTAAGGAGAAATTTTCTGACAGTTAGAACAGTTAATCAGTGGAACTACTTGTCTCCAGAAGTTGTGAATGCTCCAACATTGGAAGTTTTTAAGAAGAAATTGGATAACCATTTGTCTGAAGTTGGTGCAGGGTTTCCTGCCTAAGCAGGGGGTTGGACTAGAAGACCTCCAAGGTCCCTTCCCACTCTGTTATTCTATTCTAAGAAGAATTAAGAAGGAATGTTCTTTCTCCCAGGAAGGGAAAAAGCAGATCTGAGCAAAACTGAAGTGCTAGAAGACTTTTGACTGATGCAACACTATACATAGGTATTCAAACGAGGAACCAAGTTGGTGAAAGTTGCAAAATATATTCCTTCCTTCCTTCCTGCATTTAGCTGACTTCAAAAGCAGATCAAGCCACCTTTCTTAGTTAGGTGGAGGTGTATCTTTTCAGATAGGACACTGCAGTAAGTTGGCCTTTCTAAATTTCTAAAGGTGACAGTGCAGACACTGTTTAAATATGTGGAAAGTGTAGATCCTATTAAGATCTCCCCAGAATTAATCTATGGTTGAAATCTGATAAATAAATTAAGGACTACATTCATTAAGGACTGTCCACAGGTCATTAAACAGCGGATCTGTCCATCTTCATGAGCTTAAAATGGCAGAAAAAAGATGTTTCTCATCCTAACCCTTGTCCTATTAAGCTGGTTTGAGTATTATCAGCAAACCTGGTGTGAGGATACCACACCAAGCTACAAAAATCCCCAAGGACCTGGGATAGGCAAATCTGGATGTTTGATAGTGTTGCAGAGATCACCGGAGGATGGAAGCTGCTCCAAGTCAAGCTGCCTTCTGTAATTGACTGATGGCAAATGTGTCAATTCCACTGATGGTGTTCAAGTGGTGCTTCAGTTGTTTTGGGATTGCTTCCAAGGCGCCTGTTACTATTGGTACTACTCTTGCTTGCCTTTGCCATAGTCATTCTATTTCTATTTGTAGGTCTCTGTATTGTTGCTGTTGTTATTGTTATTGTTATTGTTTATTGGCAGGCTATGTTCTACTATCTCACACATCGTGTTTGTTTCCTTCATACTGTATATATACTTGTAATTAGTTAAACCTTTTTTTTAAAAAAAGGTATGAGTTCCAGTAAAGAAAATAATCAGACTGAACTTTTCCCAGTTCCACCCAAATTGTGATTTAGAGGTTAATCCCACACAGAGCAGAAGGTTCTGAGCCAGGAACTGGCCCCTTCAGAAACAATAAAATCATATTTCTTCAAAACAAGACAACTCCGGAACAACCTTTAGACCCGGAGATTTATCAGTGGATCTTTTATGCTTTATTCAAAACAGAATAAAAATAAACCTGAAAGATAGGTGTGAACCCATGCAAGGCTACTAGGAGTCAGATAATCAGAGTTGGAAGGGACTTTGTAGGTCATCTAGTCCATCCCCTGCCCAAGCAGAAGACCCTACACCATTTCTGACAGATGGCAGTCCGGTCTCTTCTCAAAAGCCTCCAGGGATGAAGCTCCCAAAACTTCCACTTCCAAAGGCAACTTCTGTTCCATTGGGTTGACTGTTCTCACCGTCAGAAAGTTTCTCCTCATTTCCAGGTTGAATTTCTCCTTGGTTAGTTTCCATCCATTATTCCTTGTCTGGCCTACAGGCGCTTTAGAAAAAAAGGACATTCTTTCTAACTGTTGCTTTTCTGCTGACAGGGAACTAAAGCATCCAGAGCAAACTAATGCAAATGCAACAAATAGAATTTCCCTTTACAAGTTTAGCATTTTTGGATTCCCCTTCTCCAGTTAAAATCTACTTTCATTTTTATTTTATTTTATTTGCAGGAAGCAGGCTAAAAAACTTACAAAACCACAAAGAAAACTCTACCAAACAGTATTGAAGTTACCTTCAAGATATTTCTGAGACTATCTGTCCTATAACATGGGATAAATTCATTCCAGAAAATGGTTATCAAATGTAACTCCACAGAAAGTGGGACTTTTGACAAATCAGATGCAAATCCAGCATCCAAAACATAGTAAAAACTTAGCTTTGCAAAACAGTTCTGCTTTAGCTTTCCCAGGCAGCTATTTCAAGCCTATTGCATATTTGGTAGGGAATCTCTGCCCTATCATTAGAGGCCCAGAATGTCCAAAATTATGACCATACGTGGGAAATATTTCCATATCTATCACAATATAGAACAAAAATGTCTCTAAATAGAAGGCATAGACCAAGTCCGAGGTATCAGACCTTCAGGGAAAATGTCAAAATGTTTTCAAAAGCAGAGATGAAATAACGAAGCTGACTTTTGCAGTCAGGTGGGAGACCTGGAATTTATTTTAGGGCAAAGCCTCAAACTTTTCACTGAGTTTAGAAATGGTGGAACATGTACAGAAATATACAGAAATGATGAGATGATCCTCACACGGTTGTGATCAACCATCCAAGGTGACCTCACCGCCAGGAGACCCTCACACAGCATGGCCAATTGGTGATGTGATCAAATTACACATAAGACCTCTAAAAGCAGAAGAAAACTGAAATGACAATGCTTCAACCCAAGCTCAGCTGAGGACGTTACCTAGGCTGGTGATGAAACATTCATAAATTAAACAACAAGCTCAGAAAACAAACAAACCAACCACAACATTATTAGAGAGATGTGTCAGGATCCCAGCAATCGCCCTAATTAAATCATGATCCTTGAGCCAAAGCTCAAAAAACTTCAAAGGATTTATTAAAGGCGACATACTGGCAGTGCCCTGTATGAAGCCAACTCCGGCGTACGTCATTCCCAGGCTCCTGTGACCCTGTTTCCCCCTTCCCCTCTGGGTGTGTCATAAATCAGATTCTCCAATTGAGCACCTTCACAGGCTGGGTGTCATCAATCACGTTCTCCAATTATATTCCTGAGCAAAAGCTCTAGTAGTTTAGTTACAGTATTTTAAAGATAAGAGTTGGAATGTAATTTCGCTTTCAAACTGTTGCCTTGCTCTTCCAGATTTCCTGGTCCCCATTTGTCCCCACTGTCCGATTCCGCTGCCGTCTGCACTGGCCGCCGGTGAACCACAACAGAATCCTCTCCAAAAGGATTTTGCTCCTATCACAGCAAACACTTTGAAAGATGGATTGAAGATTGCCAAGAATGGTAACAAGCTGAAAACATCAGTTGCCGAACCCAACAGCAACACAAATTCCTGGCCTTCCTCTTTACAGGCAGTCCTCAGCTTATAACAGTCCATTTTGTGACCATTTGAAGTTACAACAGCACTGAAAAAAGGTGACTTATGACCACCTTTCAAACTTATGTCTGTTGCCGCATCCCCATGGTCACATAATTTATACCCAGGCTGTCAGGATTCCGGAAGTTACCCCATTTAAATCATGAGTCTTGAGCCAAACTTCCAAAACTTCAAAGGATTTATTGGGCGTTAACATGCCGGCACTGCCTGAGTGTAGCTGACTCTGGGACACATCATTCCTTGTCATCCTTGACCCTGGTTTCCCCCCACCCCATGGATGTATCATAATCCATATTCTCCAATGGGACACATCCATAGCCTAGAGTCATCAATCAGGCTCTCCAGTTAGAATTTTGCACGACAAAAACTTCAGTCACCTAATTACTATCTTTGAAAACATTTATGGAATGCAGTTTCAATTTCCAAGCTGCCACACTGCTCTTTCTAACCCCTTTCCCTCTTCCCTTTTTGTTGGCAACTCTCAAAAGACCCTGGAAATATTTTATGAGTTGACACAAATGCTTGGCAACTGACCCATATTTATGATGGTTGCAGTGTCCCCCTGGGGTCACGTGATCAGATTTTATGACCCTCTGATAAGCAAAGTCAATGGGGAACTTCACAACTGTGTTACTAACTCAACAACTGCAATTATTCCCTCAACAATCATGGGAAGCAAAGTCATAAAATGAGGCACAATTCAGCTAACAACTATTTTGCTTAGCAACTGAAATTTTGGGGCTCAATTGTTGATGTAAATTGAGGACTACCTGTGTAAGAAACACAGAATTGGGTTATATTAACAAATGTATTATTATAAAAATACACACACCCATAAGTGGAACCCATACCTGGATGGATTCAATGCACAGAGAGGTGAAACTTGTTTCTTCTGAATACCTTAAAGTGTTGTGGGCTGAATACCTTAAAGTGTTGTGATTTTTGAATGTGGGCTGCCAACCACTCTTTGTGCAATGACCTGTTGTTATTTTACACACACCTTCATAGTTGTCACTAATCCAAGAAGGGGTGGGGAATGTGGCTGGCCTCCTCTGAAGAGATCTTCCTCCCTCCAATCTACTTATTCGAGCTCAGTAATAAATAGTGGTTCCTCTGAACTTTAGCAATTACAATACGGAAATGTGAGGAAAGATCAGGCCTCTGTACATATTTCTCCAAGGTGTGGCAATTCTCACTTATCTGCCTCGCTGGTTGATTTCTTCCAACATTTCCTTTTCGAGAGAGGAAAAAACATTTCCCTACTGAGAAAAACAACCACCTCAGTGCAACAGTTTGCCAAATATATCTATATCTATATGTATGTATGTATGTATGTATGCATGCATGTATGTATGTATGCTGGTATGTATGTATGGTATTCAGCTTTGTTTGGGTATTTTCCCACGTCATTGTAGTTGTGCTTTTAAAGTTGGAGCAACGTTTCGGCAGAATCTCATCTGCCATCATCAGGCTTCTATATTGAGTTCGTCTGTGGGTCAGGCTATCACAGCGGTTAGTTTTAAATTTGAGGCTAGCCTACTGCTGTCCCAGGATGGTTTTTTCTATATCCTGATTGGTTGGGAGTCTTGGTCTGTGTTTATTAGTCTTGGAGTTTGCTGTGTTCAGCTTGATTGGTGTTTCTCATATCTTCTGTCTGTTTTGTGGCTTTTTTTGTCTTGATTGGCTGGCAACATTGTGTTTCCTGTATTGGAAGCTTTTTGTGAGGCTTGGCTCCGAGTAAATGGACGTCTATCATTTTTGAGGAATCTAGGTTTCATCTGGGTGCCTGGTTGGGGTGTGTTTGAGCTGGAGGTATCAGGGGGGATCTGTTTGTGCCCAGGTGTTTGCCTGGCTTGTGGTATGGAGATCTTATTGTTTGAGAGTGCATACACATACATATACACATACATACATACATACATACACAATTCCAGCTGTCCAGAGCAGCTGCTAGCTACAATATTGGAGGAAGACATTGTCAAGGAATCACAAAAGCTATGTTGTCGCTTGAGACAACACAGGCTTAGATCAACTTTGGACACTCGCTGTACGGCACTAAATATTTAACAACAAATCACATTTCTTTAGAAACCTTTTCCAGACTAAAGCACGCTCCGTCTCTTGCATGGCCTCTAACAGTAGTTGGTCCAATCTCCTTCCTTTTCTGGACTGCTGGTTCACCTTTGCAGCCCAGCCAAAAAAATAAATATGGAACAATCACTCTTAAAATAAAAATACATGGGTGTATTTCAGTTCATGTTCCATGACATGGCACGAAGGAACATTCCTGTTTAAACAATATTACTGAAAGCAGAAAGTTAACAGGTGAGCGGCTTCAAGCTATCTCACCGAATCATCATTCTCTAGGCTGTGGAATTTCTTTTTTGATTTCTTTTTAATTTTAATTATGCAAATACAACACAATACATCCAACTTATCCTTGTTATACATATACATTTTACTTCATTTATAATCTCATTTAATATATTAATTACAATTAATCTAATCATAACTACTAGTATTTTGACCCTGTCTTCTACTATATCACCATTTATGAAATTTATTCCATGTTTTATAATATTTAGACTCTCCTTTGTCTTTTATTTCTAAAGTTGACCTATCAGATTCTGCACATGCCATAGTTTTTCTTATTATTTCTGTGTCTGGAGGTATAATTTCATTTTTCCAATATTGTGCATATAATATTCATATAATTTATTGATAACACAATATTAACACAAACATGGAATTGTGCCAACTCGTGAAGCATCCCTGAGATCTAGAATCACCATTCTCTGGATTTGGAAAGAAAGACAAAGATCCACTCATCTTGAAAATGATTTTGGATGAAAAAAAAACCTTACTACAGCTTGGAAAATTAACTCGACTGTATCTTCAATATACTATAGAACATCACTATGGAAACTTTCTCCTCTGCTTGAGATTGCTTGGGTGGTACTATTTCTGTAATTGACACAATCTAAAAATTAGCTCATCCACTGAGAGTGGTTGACAGAAGCAGATGAAACTCTTGAGTTTAAAAAACAAAATAGTGGGAAAGTTAAGTTCAGATGATCATATATCTGGGCATGGATAGGACGCCCACAAAGAGTTGTCACAATCTCCAAGGAGGGAAATGCAAGATCATAACTGCCTGCTAGAAACAGGTAGATCCTTGACGTATGACCATTACTACCAATTACTTAATTAAAACAATTGCTACCAACCTGCCTTCCGTGGACAACCTGTATACTGCACAAATCAAAAAAGGGCTATGAAAATATTTACAGACCCCTCACATCCTGGACATAAACTGCTTCAACACCTACCCTCAAAACAACGCTATAGAGCCCTGCACACCAGAACAACTAGATACAAGGACAGTTTTTTCCCCAATGCCATCACTCTGTTAAACAACTAATTCCCTCAACACTGTCCAACTATTTAATAAGTCTGCACTACTATTACGGTTAATCTTCTCTTCACTCCTTATCACCCACCTCCTCCCACTTGTGACTGTATGACTAACTTTGTTGCTTGTATCTGTACAATCTATACTGACTGTTTCCTGGTATGATTTGATTGCTTATTGTACCCTATGACTATCATTAAGTGTTGTACCTTATTATTCTTGACTCTTGATGAATGAATGTATCTTTTCTTTTATGTACACTGAGAACATTTGCACCAAAGACAAATTCCTTGTGTGTCCAATCACTCTTGGCCAATAAAGACATTCTGTTCTGTTCTGTATCATCTTCTCTTATTTCCTATTCCTATTCTATTCTATTCCTTATTCTTTTCTTTATTCTATTCTATTCTATTCTATTCTATTCTATTCTATTCTATTCTATTCTATTCT
>BLBF01000037.1:19501164-19516016 GCA_015471245.1 Laticauda colubrina
ATCTATCTATCTATCTATCTATCTATCTATCTATCTATCTATCTATCAATCGTCTATCCAATGTATCTCCCTCATCTATATCATCTCTATCATTAATCTATATTAGGAGCCTCTGTGGCACAATGGTTAGAGTGCAGTACTGCAGGCTACTTCTGCTGACTGCCAGCTACCCACAATTTGGCAGTTCAAATCCCACCAGGCTCCAGGTTGACTCAACCTCCCATCCTTCCGAGGTGGGTAAAATGAGGACCCAAATTATTGGGGGCAATAGGTTGACTTTGTAAACCACCCAGAAAGGGCTGTGAAGCACTATAAAGCAGTATATAAGTCTAAGTGCTATTGCCTCACTATATCATATTCCTCTTATCTGTCTACCTACCCATCCATCCATCTATTTAACATTATCTATCTTAACTCTGTCTGTCTTTGTTCATGTTCTTAGCTGACAGGAAAAAGGCCTTCCTGGAACTTTAGGTGTCTCTTCTGACAGCCCTTCAAATCTTAGCATCCCACCAAATGTTCTCGCCTGCCTCGGTGGAGATAGCTGGCAACCTGCATGAAAGCCATCACTGGAAAGCATCTGCTGCTGTAGCCTCATTTGAAACCTGACCTAATCTTTCATGCCTGGTGCAATTATCCCCTACTACTGAATGGCCTGAGGAAGATTCCTATAAGTGTAAGAAAGAGAAACACTCAGGTGTCTGGCAAAAAACCCTCTCCGAGCCCAGGAGGCCACCCATGCATTGCTTGCGGATATGATTAATCTCTGAAACCATGATTACCTAACTTTCATTTTTTGTTGTAAGTCTACTACAAGCTCAGGACATCACAAATAGTTCTCCATGTCAAGGAACAAGCGTCCCCAAAATAGATCAATGGGTGGATTTAAGCCAAGGGAAGTCCATTAAGGACGTTTCCCTCCCTCGGGATTCAAAGTGAGACCATCAAAGTCAATCAATCAAGCATGAAAGGTTGCCAGATGCAGTGGAAATGGTCACGCCTGGGTCGTGTGCATGGAAGGAACATTGGCAGGTGGTAGAATCACCTCTCAATGAGTTGCCTCCATAAGTTGTGGAAGCTCCATGTCATGCCCCTGTTAGAGTCGGACTCTGAGGGAGAGGAGGAACAGCCAACAGGGAGTGTTGGTGTAGCTCCAGAGGTTGTGGAGGAGGCCGGGGAAGGGCAGAGGCCAGCTGGGCAGTCAGAGGAGGACCCAGGCCCATCCCCTCTTCATCCTAGGACATGCAGGGAGGAACGGAGAAGGGAACAATGTGGCTTATGAGAGAGGAAGCGGCCATGATCCCCCTCATTGGTTGCAGCTGGGGAGAATAATATATAAGAGAGATGGTTAAAACATGGCATTGCCAGAAGCAAAGCGTGTTTATTCTGGGCTGAAGTTCGTATTCTTCCAACAGACTGTACCTTGTTATCTCCTTGAAGTTGGTAATTACTTATCCTGGTCCGTTGTGGAAATTCCTTCATTGTAGCTTGTTTTGGTTTTTTATTTCACCTCTATCTGCTCATTGAGTTCGGACTGTATTGCTTTCATCTGAAGACTATTTTTGAGTATGTTTTATCTCCAACTGAGAACTATTGAACAGTGGGGCCAAGTTGGAGGCATTAAAGGACAATTTTTTATGTTTTGGATTTTATTATGTTTGTGTTACACTCCGGGTCATCACACTCCAACAGTGGAAGTTTTAAGAAGACACTGGGCAAGGATTTGTCTGAACTGGTATGGGGTTTCCTGCCTGAGCAGGGGCTGGACTAGAAGACCTCCGAGGTCCCTTCCAACTCTGTTATTCTGTTACTCTCCTTAGCATCATCCTACTTCAAGCTTTGGAATTGATGGATTATGTTGGTGTTAGGAAACGATTCTATATTCAACTTAATAACAGTTCATTTACTGACTCTACAACATAACTGAAAACAGGGACTTACGACCATTTTTCACACTTGCAACCGTTACAGGATCCCTGTGGTCACGTGATCAACATTCAGACACTTGGCAAGTGATTCATACTTATGACGGTGGCAGCATCCCGGGGTCACATGAACCCCTTTTGTGACCTCCTGAAAAGCAAAGTCAATGGGGAAGCTATAACTCACTTAATGGCCGTGTTACTAACTTAACAATTGCAAGGATTCACTTAACAACTGTGGCAGGAAAGATAGTAAAATGGGGCAAAACCCACTGAACAGATACCTCACTTAAGCCCCTTTCACACTGCACCAACAGATGCAAAGAGGAAGTAAAACGGACAAAAAACCTTGCCATCCGTTCGAAAACGTGATATACTCACTGCCTCCATTTGGATTCCTCTCGATCCGTCCAGCATCCGTTTATGGACGTTTCATCCGCTCAGAAAGTTTTAGGTTGCCTAAAACTTTTGCGCGGAAAATGTATCCAGTTCATCCGTTCTGCATCCGCTACGCAGCTGCTATATCCGCTAGGCATCCGCTACGCATCCGTGCAACACGCATCCGCCCGGATACAGGGAAGAAGCGGAACAGACGCAGAACGGATGCAGAACGGATGCAGAATGGATGCAGAACAGAAACAAAGCGTTTAAAGCGGAAAAAACGTTCGCAGAGGGGATCTATCTCAGATATTAAGGATGTCTAGAGGATGCCTAGAGGATGCCTAGAGGATGCCTAGCGGAAAACCTATACTGCCTATAAAAAGGGGGAGCAACTCGCCTGCTTCACACTTTCAGACCAGCAGACCAGCGGTGCAGACCTCTGCAGCCTTCATCTGCCTCTTCCTCTTCCACAGCATCCAGTCATGTCCACCGTGGATTGCGAAAAAATCCTTTCGGCAGCCAACATCCTTCTGCAACACTATGAAACCATCTACAGTCTCTGTGAACAGTACTACGGGAAGAAAAGGAGGCACCCAAAAAAAGTCTGGCTCCAAAGATGGTTTGCCAGAAGAGCGCAGTACGTACTTTACGACAAGCTGATGGTGGAGCTCAGGAGCGAAGACCCTTGGGCGTTCCAGAACTTCATGAGGATGCCTCCAGCCATGTTTGACGAAGTTGTGCAGCGCCTGACACCCAGGTTGAGCAAGACAAACACCAACTTCCCGCCCAGCCTGGAACCTGGGCTCAAGGTGGCACTCACTCTGTGCCACCTAGCCTCAGGGACCACCTACAGGAGCATGCAGTACAGCGGGAGGGTGCCACCCAGCACCATCAGCTTTGTTGTCAGAGAAGTGGTGCAGGCCATCATCGAAGATTACAAGGAGGAGCTCCTCCAGTGCCCCTCCACTGAAGAAGGATGGAGGAAAGTTGCAGAGCAGTGGTATCAGAAGTGGAACTTCCCCCACACCGTTGGAGCCATCGATGGCAAGCACGTGGCCTGCAAAGCCCCAGCCAACTTAGGGTCCACTTATCACAACTACAAGGGCTTCTTCAGCATCATCCTCTACGCCATGGTCGATGCTGACTACAAGTTCATGTACATCGATGTTTCAGGCAACGGCTCATCTTCAGATGCCCAGGTATACAACGACAGTCACCTCAAGGAGGAGCTGGAAAGCAACCTCATGGTGGGCTTCCCAGATCCAGACCCGCTGCCCAACGACACGCAAGATGTGCCCTACTTCATCGTGGGGGATGATGCCTTCTCCCTCACAACCTACCTCATGAAGCCCTACACTTCCAGATGCCTCACCCGAGAAGAGAGGATCTTCAACTACAGGCTGTCCAGGGCAAGGCGGGTGGTGGAGAACGCCTTTGGTATCCTGGCCAACAGGTTCCAGGTACTTCTCACCAACATGCAGCATCGCCCAGAGACCATGAGGAGGATCGTGGAAGCTTGCTGCATCCTGCACAATCTCATGCGCACCCGCTACCCAGTCTTGCAGAACAGGCTCGTGGACCTCCAACAAGCCAATGGGGACATGGAGCCTGGGGAATGGAGGCAAGGGCAAAACCTGATCGACACTGAGGATGTGCAAGGGCCCAACAGAGCCTCACGTGAGGCGAAGAAGCAGCGCAACCTCCTGAAACACTGGTGCAACTCCCCAGCTGGAGTGGTGGAGTGGCAAGACAGGATGATAGATGCTTAATGGATGCTTCCTTCAGCCTGTCTCATCACACGGATGAGATTGGGCCATGTATGTTGGGTTGGCCTACAATGAACAGGGCGTTTAATAAAGAATTGTGTTTATGTTGACATGTGTGGATAATTATTACATTATTATTGATAATAAAGGGCCATAGGGGTGGCACTTGGGAGGGTGGACCATACAGTCCCACAGCTATCTTAACCCATCCCACAGGTATCCCTTCCCATCCCACAGCTATCTTAAACCCATCCCACAGGTATCCCTTCCCATTCCACAGGTATCCCTTCCCATCCCACAGCTATCTTAACCCATCCCACAGGTATCCCTTCCCATCCCACAGCTATCTTAACCCATCCCACAGATATCCTAACCCATCCCACAGCTATTACCCATCCTAAAGGTATTCCTGCCCACCCCACTGCTATCTTAACCCATCCCACAAGCATGCAAAGGCTAAACCATTTCTGAAAGTTTCCACCCGGACTTTATAGAAAAAAATTAATGAAGCAAGTGTGTGAAACAAAGATAAACTTTATTGAACAACAAACTGTAAAATAAACATGACCCAAGTCAAGTGTCCAAATAAAGTCCACAAATATCCAGGCAGCCAGTCTCTGGCACTCCTCTTGGTCACTCGGAGGTGTGTGCCCAGGCTAAGATTTTAGGAAGCAGGTGCTGTGGAGGTGGGTGCTGCTGCAGTGCTGGTCTGAGGTGTTATTGGAGTGCCTAGCCCCGAGAGGACAACAGGGGACGGTGTGTTGAGGAAGGTGTCGGACAGCTGGCTCAGCCCCGCAATGCTGAGAGGTCCTTCCTCCATGCCATGGGGTGTCAGCCCCAGTACTGAGGACAGATGTACTGAGGCCGGGCTTGGCTGTGGGATGGAGGAAGGGGCAGTGTAGTGGGGCTGCCTGGTCTGCAGCGGGGTGAGGACTGTCGAGGTTGGCATCGGTGGCATCATTGGAACCGGGGGCAGCGGTGTCACCCGATGACTCTGTGCCTGCATCTGTAAGGGCTGCTGTCTGTGCTGCTGGACCTCGGGGTAGCTGTAGCCCTGGTAGGTGAGGGGGTGTGGGAAGCCTTGGTATGGGAGGGACATCACTTGGGGTGGAGGAGCAGACCTGGACTGGGTGGGAGCAGGTGCCACTGGGTCTGGAGGGTTGTTAAGCAGCGTGGTGATCCTCTCCTTCACCACTTGGTACTGGGTGTCCGTGAGGGTCTGGTTGACATAGGTGAGGAAGGGCTTGCGGTTGGAGGAGGAGGATTCGATGGGGACCAGCTGTGTGAGGAGACCTATGCTGGTGCGGATGGTGTCCCTGATCTCCACCAGGACCTTGTGGCTCTGCCCCTCCTGCGGTCCGGCTCTCTGCCTTACTGTGGTGGCGGAGGTGTGGGTGGATGCGGCTTCAGCAGCGGTGGACTCGATTTCTCCTTTCTCCCACCACACCAGGGAGTCCTCCGAGCTCTCCACCATGCTTTCAACACCTGCCCGGGGGGTCTCCGCCGTGGCAGGCCCCACAGAAACCTGCATGGAGACAGGGACTGACTCTCGGCCGCCAGAGGACTGGCTCCCAGCAGGCTGCCGGAGAGAGAGGGTAGAGATTTGGGCTCCTGGTGCTCCTTGGTGGCAGACCTCACCCTCCAGGAAGCTGCACTTGGCCATGACGTAGTTCTCTCTGTCCATCAGCTTAACCCTGGCCTGGCCAGATTTTTTGCGGTGCAGCTTCCCGTACCAGGTGTGCATGTGCTTCCACCAGCCGAGGAGCACATCCGATGTGTAGCCCAGACTCTCCGCCCTCTCTCTCCAAGCAGCCTGCTTCCGCTTGGTGTCCCTGTACAGCCAGTGTCCCTTCCGCCACAAATAGTCGTTCTCTCTCAGCCACTCCAGCACCTCATCCTCGTGTTCCTCCTCAATGAAGTATTGCCTCCTCTCCCTATCACGCGTCTGCCTCTTCCTCCCTCTGGCAGGGCCATATGGGCCCTCATCAGAGGGACTTTGAGGTTGTATGGGCTGCTCCTCCACACCAACAGCATCAGCAGCAGCAGCAGCAGCAGCAGCATCACCAGCAGGATCATAATCATGATCAGCAGCAGCAGCATAATCACCAGCAGGATCAGCAGCAGCAGCAGGATCAGCAGCAGCAGCAGGATCAGCAGCAGCAGGAGCAGCAAGACCAGGATGAGCAGCAGCAGAGTAAGCACCAGCAGCAGGGTCAGGAAGACCAGGAGCACGAGCAGAACGAGCAGGACCAGCAGGACCAGGAGCAGCTTCAGCAGAGTACGTAGCAGAAGCACCACTGCCAGGAGCAGCTACAGCAGAAGCTCCAGCAACAGAAGAGCAAGCCCAAGCAGCAGAAGCCCCAGCAGAAGCAGAGTCAGGGACATGGGGCGGGAGGGTGGCCCTGTCCCTCTTGCCAGGGATGGCGGCAGGTTGCTGAGACTTTCTCTTTTTCCCCATGGTTGTGGGGTTGCTGGCTGGCAGGAAGGCTTGCAGGAAGGCTGGCAGGCACTAAGGCTGGCAGGAAGGCAGGCACCAAGGCTGGCAGACAGACTGGCTGGCAGGGAGGCTGGAAGGCAGGCTGGCAGCAATGCTGGCAGGGAGGCTGGAAGGCAGGCTGGCAGCAAGGCTGGCAGGGAGGCTGGAAGGCAGGCTGCCAGCAAGGCTGGAAGGGAGACTGGAAGGTAGGCTGGCAGCAAGGCTGGCAGGGAGGCTGCCCAGGAGGCTGGGAGGCAGGCTTGGAGGCAGGCTGGCAGCAAGGCTTGCAGGCAGACATGCAGGCAAGGAACTCAAAGTGTCCAGCAGCAGGTCTTTCCTCGGAATGCTAGACGTGCGAGCTGCTTCCCTTTATATCTGGGGGGCTTGCGCAATGCATCCCCCCCGCATGTGCAATTAACGCTGTGCATCCGCTGCGCATCTGCTGCGCATCTGCTGCGCATCCGCTGTGCATCCACTTCATCCGTTCGGCGTCCGTTCTGCATCCGCTTTTTCCGTTCTGCGTCCGCTTCGCTGAGGCCCCCCGGAAGCCTAGCGGACGCGCCATCCGCTGTGCTTCCATTCCGCATCCGCCCTGCGTCTGCCCTGCGTCCTCCCTGCGTCTGTGTTGTCTGCTCCAATTATGCAAATTTTCGCCCCTTTTGAGCATGGATACAACGGATGTAACATTTTTCTCTTCCGTTGTGTCCGTTTTGCATCCATTGGGCAGTGTGACATGGCCTTTAGCAACAGAAATGTTGGGCTCAACTGTAGTCGTAAGTCGAGTACTAACCTGTGTTAGCTGAAGAGGAAGAACCATTGGATGCACCTGTCTCTCAAATGAAGGGGGGGGGGAACTATCATTTTACAGGGCTAGATATCTCTATAAATCAAAACAAAATTTCAAAAACAATTTTGCATCCGCCAATAATCAGCAACCTCTTGTAAATAAAAAAAAACCTTTACCTATTTAACTAAAAATCCCTTTCTTGGGTTTATGTCCTACTTTTCCCTTTCAGAGGAGGAGATGGAAAACCAATTGCCTCAACAGAGAAAAATAAATCAGGAGCACAATGAAAAGGTCATTTAATCAGGAGATAAGCAAATACATTTTATCAGTAAAATTATTCGGACAGCTCAACTGAAGCCACTGAGGATGCAATCCCCTTTTTCCAAACGCTACCACTGTTTTATGAGCCCTGGCTTAATATTCTCTACATGCACTTACATTAGAGACAACATTCTGCAAAGAGATTTTATATTTCCCAGTAATTGCTAGCAAGGAAAACAGCCACGAGGAATGCTTTATGGGGATTGAAGTACCTGGTCTACTGATGTTCTTGAGATGTTGCAAAGCAAATGGTTGCATGGGAATGCGTATGGATA
The DNA here is from genome assembly GCA_015471245.1 of Laticauda colubrina. Lineage (NCBI taxonomy): Eukaryota > Metazoa > Chordata > Lepidosauria > Squamata > Elapidae > Laticauda > Laticauda colubrina. Next base: position 19,509,093 of record BLBF01000037.1, read on the forward strand.
ACATTGGAGGCCAATATGATCACCCTCGCTTATAAATCACTGCAATGAGATTGGGTTTGGTGAAACTTTTAGCTTCTGTTCTCTGGAGAGTTAGCACAGCATTTAAACTTGTCCACAAAGTGGTTTGGGTCAGAATTGAGAATAACACAGTTGGAAGGGACCTTGGAGGTCTTCTAGTCTAACCCTCTGCCTCGAAAGACAAGCTCTTACTCAAGGTTTTTTTGATGGGCTTCAAAAAAAGATTTGAATCCAGTCCAAAGGGAGTGAGTTGACCCAAAGGGGCGTGGCACAAAGGCAACCCAATCAGATAACCAGTAGGAGTCCTTCTATTAGCTCCAATTTTGCCCCCAATGTCCTGGTTGCCTTCTGGGCTGGAGAAAAACTCTCCCAGGAACAGCCTTTGGCTGCAGAGAATCAAGTCCAAAACGTGGTCAACAAAAACTGTAACTATAAGTCCAATTAAGGCAAAATGAGGTCATTAGTCTGGCACGGTATGAGAAGGAATTCTAGACATGAAGGCATGGCAATAACTCAACACAGTTGGGAAGACACTAAGAGCAAAGATAGGCAAAGTCAACACAAGATAAACTCATGTTTGCTCCCAGCAGCTGCCGCACTCAGCATGCATTTCTTTTAAAGTCTCTTCCCAGCTAATGAAGGGAATCAGGGCCCTTTGCTCCCCCGTAGGCCATGCAACCCGCATTGCTCTCTTGTCCGTTCCCTGCGTGCCCTAGGATGAAGGGGGGATGGGCCTGAGTCTTCCTCTGAATTCCCTCTCCCTTGATCTACCTCTTCCCTGCTCTGCCCAGCCGGACTTTGCCCTTTCCCAGTTTTCTCCACAGCCAATGGAGCCACACTCCCACTCCCTGACAGCTGTTTGTCTTCCTCCTCGGATTCAGACTCTGACAGGGTCATGACAGAGAGACAATTCTACAGTCTTCCACAATATCTCATGCCATAAAATGTTCCAGTTCTGTCCTAACAAAATACATATCTCTTAAAGAATAATCTCCTACTTCATCAGGTGGTTAGACTAGAAAACCTCCCTGGTCCCTTTTAGCCCTATCATTCTATGTTTTAGTCTAGTATCCCTCAAGCTTATTCACCATTCTGAAAATATTGTCCTTCCTTGTTCAAAGGCCAGGTTGGCATAGTTTTACTCAGAGAAACTCAAACAAATAAATAAATATTGTACAAGCAGAGGAAATTCAAATACAAAGATTTGGGAAATAATCATATTTCTCAGTCATCAGACACAATTAAACACAAGTTTGTTGAAGTATCATCTGTATAAATGTATATAAAGCTAGATTTCCATTTTTTTGGGTGGGGATCGCTTGAGTTTCTTCCCATTTTGGGACTTCCAAACTAAATTTAGACCAGGGCCTGGAATAAGAGGGATACGTATTCTTCAAAATATTTACACCATAAGTTCATCATAGATCAATGATTAGAATAGAATAGAACAGGACAGAATAGAATTCTTTATTGGCCAAGTGTGGTTGGACATGCAAGGAATTTGTCTTGATGTAAATACTCTCAGTATACATAAAAGAAAAGATTATACAAATCTCTGCAAATGGAAGAAGACAGCCTCTTCAACTCAGCAATTAGAGGAATTAGAGGAAACAACTTTTCCCCCCTTTCCTTAATCAGAGCATCACTGCATTTGCATCTATGGTTGCTGTTTATGTGCAGGTTCTTACAGATTCAGTGTAAGAAAACTGGACACGAGATTTGTAGTGGACTTCCTTGTTTTTTTTTTTAAGAAGTTTTGCTTCTCACCCAAGAAGCTTCTTCAGCTCTGACTGAATGGTGGGGAATGGAAGGATTTATACTCATTGCAGAAAACTAGTCATTTGCTTCCTTTTAGAGAGACGTTGAGGCCACTTTGTTTGTTTCTTGTCAAAAAAAGAAAGTCTAGGTGCCTCTTGAGAAAGCACCTTTGGGACCACCATCACATGGATGACTGAAAATCTCCATGGCCATTTAGCTATGAACACCCTTTGAACGGACACACGTGTGTGAACACAGAGTCGTCCCCAACGGCCTGCGCCTGAAAGGAAGGGACACAGGGCAGAAAAACATCCTGCAGAAAGCACAGCTCCACAACACACTCCTTGTAGCAGTTCCAAGAAGGCTCCACACCCGTTTGCACCACTCAGGTGACCCCGAGAACACAGATGAACCTTCAAGCGGCCCCAATGACCCTCTAAAAAGGATGCAAATGACCAGCTGTCTGCAAGGAGTGTAAAGGAGGATGGAGAATCTCCATAGACAAGGTGACCAACTGTGTAAGGAAAAATCCAGGACTTCCAGCATGTGGGAGGTAGGGGAAAAAGAGAGATAAATATTGCTGGAAACTGAAATAAAAAACATCTGGGGGGAAAAACACCCCTTGCAATAAAATTCGAAGTGGTCTCCCACAGGCATGTGCCAAATGATTAAAAAGGGTCTGATTGCACAGAATACTTTGCAATTACAGGAAAGGGAGCTAAATGCCTCTTGTAAACTCCACATTATTTAAACCGTTTAAGAGGATCCATCCAGCAACGCCTCTTTTTTCCAACACAATACCTCCTACTGGAAAGTACCTCACAGAGAAGCTTGTAGATTTTGCTTTCCCAGATCCAGAGAGCAATCAAGATTTTTTTAAAAAAACATCCTGCCACATCTGGCTGGAGCTGCTCATTATGTGCAGAAAAAAAAAAAAAAAGAAAACCTCCCACGGATGAAGGTGGGAGGAATAGAAAAAGCTGCAAATTTTTCAGAGCTGGTGGCTGCAACGAATTAAAAATTGGCTGTGCCTGCCAGATTGAGGATCGCTGGATCCCACAAGCATGAGGTAGATCGATTTAAAGAGTTATCCCTCTTGAGATCCAACGTCCAAAGCAGAGAGATGCCATCATGACATGGTGCTCATTGTCATGTTGCACCCACATACACAAGAGGGAGCAGAGTTTAATTAAATTTAGTTAATATTTGGCCTTATTGGTAGTCCGAGATATTTGGAGTATTGAAATTGTGGTGGAATAATGAGTAATTTTTAAAATATTAAAATATTAGTGACTTGGGGATAACAAATACATGGTGCAAAGAAATGTTTATGTTTAAATGAATTAATGGAGAAAAATAATAAAGAATCATAAAGAGAGAACAGTATTGTTGTAGTTGGAAGATTAGGATTGTGTATACTTATTTGTATTATTATTGTTAGCATTGTTTAAAAAGGACATTGATCCAGTCAATACATTGTCCATAAAATATGTATGGTGTGAAAGGAAAACTGCAAATAAAACATGAATTTTTAAAAAGGGGGGTCAGAGTTTTCACTTAGTGTCAAAGTGTTTTTTTTTGTCATTTCCCTCTTCCCTTATATGTTTTGGGTTTATTGGGGGCTGTGGGGGAGATGTGGTTAAAATAACCAAACTAGCTTTCTGTCTATTCTGAAGATCTGTTTTCCGCAAAAGTTCACTGACCACAGAAAACAAACAAGTCATTTGGACTCAAATGAAAAAGAAAAGTAAGAAGATGAAAGAGAAGTGAGTTGAATTCTTACTACATGGAGAGATGCTTTACATAGGATCAATGACAGAAAAATAATGGCATTGTTTTGAAAATCTTGTCATTTGCTGCTCAGCCTGTCATTAGCACCCATTATAAGTAATCATCTCAGCTTCCTGGAATTTCTGACACCAAGTGGTGCAGTTATAAAGTGTGGCATAAAGCCTTAGTAAGGCCATACTTGGAATCCTGCATCCAGTTTTGGACTTTACAAAAAAGAGGTTAAGATTTTGGGGGAAGTACTGAAAAGAGCAACTGAGATGATTAAAGGCTTGGAGGCTAAAACATACGAAGAATGGTTGCAGGAATTGGGTATGGGTAGTTTCGTGAAAAGGAGGACTATGGTGACTTGATAAGAGACTTAAAATATTTGGGGGGCTGCCACAAAGAAGAGGAGATCAACCTATTTTCTAAAGCACCAAAAAGCAAGACAAGGAGCAACAGATAGAAACTAACCAAGGAGAGAAGCAACCCGGAACGAAGCAGAAACTTCCTAACAGTGAGGACAATGAACCAGTGGAAAGACTTGCCTTTAGAAGTTGTAGATTTTTACATCCCTGGAGGTTTTTAAGAAGAGACTGGGCAGCCATTTGTCTGGAATGGTATCTGGTCTCCTGCTTAAGCAGAAGGCTGGACTAGGAGACCTCCAGGGTCCCTTCCAGTTTTATTCTGAATGGAATTGAACATCATGTAACCACAGCAAGGCGCTTCTGGCAATCCCTGTCAACACTGAGACAAATTCCTTGTGTGTCCAGTCACACGTGGCCAAATAAAGTGTTCTGTTCCGTTCTGTTCTAACCAGGGGCCGTGGGTGTCACTGTACAGGAAGAGGCAGGACTCCAAGGTGAGAGCTGAGTAACAGAGCTACTGGCAGGTGACGGGTCCTTCTGGGCACGGATTCTTCCTCAACCATTTTCCTTGGCACCCATCAGCATTTAATTTCTTTCATTAAAACTAAATGTATTGCCAGAACTGCTTTGAGCGCTCTCTTTCCCCTGGATGAAGACAAGAGGGCTGCAGGGCAGGGCGGTGTTTTCCCTGGGAGTGTTTCTACTTGCCCAGGAAACACAACGTGAAATGCAAATGGGGATTTGGGTGGTAAATCAGTTATTTTGTGAGCCTGGCAATCGCTTGTGGGAGAGTGTGCCCATAACATGATCTCAAATAGTTCAGATGTGCTCAGCAACCACACAGGCAAAAATTGACAGTTTTGGTTTTGGTGAGCAACAGCTTGAATGGGGTGCAGAGGAAGACTCCAACTTCTGTGTCCTTCATCTTTGACCCATCTTCCATCAGATACACACAACCAGTGCACCTTTCTTCCAAAGGGGCGTAGGGAACATACCACCCATTTTGTGCACTGTTTTGGTGCACAAAAGCTGCCAGCACTGCCCACTGCTGTGCAAGCTGCTAAGATCTGTAGCTTAGCAACATCTGGAAGATAAACCTTTCCAGTTTCTGTGGAATATTATGGGGATTATTTTATGTAAAATATTTAGATCTCTCTTTTTATTTATGCAAATGCCCAAGTCCACATTTCTTACAAGTGCTTATTCCAAAGACATCAAAGGAAGAAAGGGAAGGGGAGGGGAGGGTGAGAAGGAAGAGAGGGAAGGAAAGAAGGTAAAAAGAGAGGGTGGGAAGGAAGGAAGGATGGAGGAAGGAAAGGAAGGAAGGAAAGGGAGAGAGGGAGAGAAGTGGAGGAAGGAAGGGACAATTAGCTATTACAAGAAGTAATTTTAAAAAAAAACTACCCCAGCATACCTTTTAATAAGTAATCATTTATAACCAGATGCCTAAAAGATGACGTTGAAGAATTCTAGAGAGAATGTTCTCCAGAAAGACCACACAACAGCAGGATTGTTGCCTTGAGAAAATCCCCTCCTTTTGAAGAAGGCTGGGCATTGAGGCAAGATTTGGAAATGTGCAGACTTATGTAAAAAATCCAGGGACTCTTCACTATCTTGGACAAAATACTTGTACTCCCATTTGATTTGATTATGGTTTGGAGGCTGCAGCAGAATGTTGTGAACAGCAAACTTGGGGATCTTAAATTATTCCACAAAGGGTGCCCTTGGCTTTGACACGCTGTGGAATTTTTTTGATAAAGGAAATCAACCCTTATTCTCATTCGTTGAGCACCTTCCATAAATCATTCCCCTTTTCTTAAAATAACCAAGTGGACTTTTCAGTGTGACCAGATAAATTGCAGGCTCATCTTTGCTGGGCCCTGAATTCATTTCTGGAAAACTACCATATATGTTAAGCCACTTTGTATTTTGTAGAACTAGGGAACCCAAATCAACAAAATGTCACAGCTCTACTTTACTTCTGGAAAAAACAGCAACTCAGCAGAACAACAACCCACCAGAATTGTAGTATTTGAGGAGTGGTGAACTATACCCAGAATTATTTGTGCCAGGAAGATTCCACCTAATGGTCTAAACTTTTTTTTTTTTTAAGTGTGTTTTTACAGAGAAAAACAACCTGGACGGAGAAAGTTACATCCATCGCCGTGGGGGGTTTGTTTTAAAGAAATGGGAAACTCCTAGTAGTTAATAGCTAGAATTCACTAACACAGTGTTGTCAGCCAATCCACGCTTTAAGATGTGTGGACTTCAACTCTCAGAAATCCCCTGGTTGAGGAATCTGTGGGAGTTGAAGTTCACTGTCTTAAAGTTGCCAAATTTGAAAAAAGACTGATGTCAATCATCACCTTTGCTCAGTTAAGGAGTCAAAAATCAAAAGGGTTCTCTCTGTCTATCTCTTTGTGTCTCCCTCTCTGTCTTTCAGTCTCTTTCTCTGTCTCTCTCTCTCTCACACACACACGCACACGCGCACACACAGAGGATGTTTGTAATTTGATTATTTGGGGACCCGATGCTGCTGATTTCTTTCATGAAAATGCTCCCTAAGAGTTGTCTGTTCCCCTGAAGCTTCACATTCAGAAAACAATATGTTGTGTGATGTTCAAGGAAACTTAGGTGGGGCGATATATAGCTTTCTCCCTTTGCATCCGGACCCGGTCTTAATGCAGTGCAATTCCCTGACTGATCTTAGCCAGCCGCCTTGGCAAGGGTTCACCCGCCGTACAAAAGGAGCCCATCAGCAACTTTTGAGGCCTGACAAACAGGCCTTCTTCCTTGCCAGAGATCCGTTTTTGTGCATGATATAATTGCCAAGCAATTATAAATATTTAATGGATCATACCTGCAAACAGATCATCGTCGGAGGGTGGGAAACCTGAAAGCTTGAATAATTCCACTAGTTTTCTGTCTTGCTTTTCCTCTCGTGTAGTTACCAATGGTAACAAGGGAAAAAAGGAGAGAGAGAGAGAGAGAGAGAGAGAGAGAGAGAGAG
>BLBF01000037.1:19516116-19530210 GCA_015471245.1 Laticauda colubrina
GAGAGAGAGAGAGAGAGAGAGAGAGAGAGAGAGAGAGAAAATAAAAGCAACATATTAACAAAATTGTTGATCAGTTAAGAATCAATATTATTCAGGAATTAATATACTTTAAAGATGACCTTTTAACGCCTTTTCTCCTTTTAAGCTAGTAGAAGATAATAAAAGTATTAAAAAACTTTTTAAAGTTTTAGAACCAGGGGGCGTTTTCTTTTTCCCCTTGTGTCTCTGAGCTGAATATCTTCCACAGCAATCTATACAGAGGGCAGGAATGCTCCCAGTTCAACGTGAAGAGAATAACTGGGGAAAATATAATTTTTATAATTTTATAATTCCAATTTAGAAGACAACTAATACAGGCAGCCTTCAACTTACACCTGCAAACGGAATCAGGATTTCTGTTGTTAAGCAAGGCGGTTGCTCAATCAGACACACATGATTTTATGACCTTTTCTTTTTTGCCATGCTGGTTGAGCAAATCCCTGTCGCTCTTAAGTGAATCCTGAGGTCATTAAGCGAATCTGGCCTCCCCAATTGACTTCATGGGAAAGCTTTATGGTGGGAAAATTGCAAAAAACAATAATTGACCTCAGGATACTGCAACCATTGTAAATACACGAGTTGCATCCAAAATTTGATCATGTGACGCCCCCCCAGCTATGACGGCCTTTAAGTGTGAGGACAGACTGTAAGTCATTTTATAGTCATTGCAACTACAAAGGGTTGCTATAAACAAATGGTCATAAGTCAGGAACTACCTTAATATTCCATGAACGTAACAGGGGAAAATGGACAAAACAATTTATTTTGTTTCATCAGTAAAACAGAAAATTTAGCTTGCATCATTTAATTGTTCCTTATCCTTAAAAGAATTGTGATGTATCTTGCTCCTGTACAAAGGTTTTGCTTAGTTTTGCCACCTGGCCAATGCCAGAATATCTGCTTATATGCCAGGCTGTTGTTTTGCACAAGTGTATAAAAATCACAAGAGTCAATACAAGGAATCTATATAAATAAAAGTGAAAAAGCACTCATGCATCATCACAAACTCTCCAGAACCGTAAAGCCTACAAACTTGAAATTGGGCACATATGTTCCTCTTGGCTTCTAGGGGCTCACGAAGAAAGGATTTTTCAAAATGACCCTCAGAGCATTCAGAGTATTTCCTATATTATTATTATTATTATTATTATTATTATTATTATTATTATTATTATTGGAGGTTCAGTTTTAGTTTCACAGCAGCCCCAAGCAGCTTTAGTACCGAATAGTTGAGCTAAGCCATGCCCAGGCTCCTTGCTGTCTCCTTGTCAGCTGGGTGCTCCATTCAAAATCCAAGAAAGAAATACTTAGACTCCGTTAATCAGAGAAAAGATATCTTTTACTGGAAATCAAGTGGTAGCAACAAAAGAATTGTAAATCTGAGAAAATGAGCACATAAATCACCTATACAAAGCAATGGCAACATTCCCACCCCCAATAGTTCAATTGGCTCATCCAATTAAAAGTTGTGAATAACATCATGTGGACATCTCCAGGTGGTGATGAGGCTTCTGTCCGTTGACCTTGGCATAGTTTGATGAAGGTTTGCAGCTGCACATAGCATAGAAGAGAAACCTAAGCAAGAATGTACTCCACCCCCACCCCCCCAGTTTATACAGTTCCAGTTTGTAACACCTCCAGCTCAATTCCCACAACTTTCCCCCCTCCTCCCCCCCCATTACTTATGACAGCCAAAAGATGCAAAGCAAAGGGAGAAAATCTTGAAGGCTGACATTCGGCCCTCCTAGAAAATGGACATTAGTCCTATAAAAGAAAAAAAACATAGAAAGTAATAGTTAATATACAGGTAACATTGAAATACTTATATTTTTAGGGTTTATCAGGATATTTAGTACAAAATGCTTTCACCAGTGTAGCTCTGGTAACCACCGGTGCTGCCAACTGTTTGGTTGGGACAATCGGCCACACCACTTCCTGGCGAGCACTATTATATTGAGGTAGTCTAGATAGAGCATCCGCCATGAAGTTCCTTCCCCCTGGAATGTACTTCAACGAAAAATTAAAGCGTTTAAAGTATTGTGTCCAGTGAATTTGTTTGGAGGACAGCTTCCAAGGCATTTTCAAAGCCTCCAAATTTTTATGATCCATCCACACCTCAAATGGGTGTTTTGCTCCTTCCAAGAAATGCCTCCACATTAACAAGGCCCAGCGAACTGCAAAAGCTTCTTTTTCCCAGACGGCCCATCTCCTTTTGGTTTCAGATAATTTACAGGAAGTATATGCACATGGTTGAAAAGTCCCCGTCTCATTTGTTTGCAGTAACACCACTCCAACTGCTACGTCACTCACATCGGCTTGGATGACAAAAGGAGCATCCATGTCTGGGTGCTTGAGTACTGGTTTAGCAGCAAACAGTCGTTTCAGCTTTTCAAAGACAACTTGACATTCCATGGACCAGTCCAGTGGCTTATTAGGGTTTTGTTTCACCTCCCCTTTGGTTTTTAGGAGGTTTGTGATAGGCAGTGCTATCTTCGCAAAAGCCAGGATAAATTGTTGGTAAAAATTGGCAAATCCCAAGAAACTCTGAAGTTGTTTCTTGGTGCATGGAGGGGCCCATTCCAACATGGGACGAACCTTCCCCAGATCCATTTCTATGCCCCCATGTGAAATGCGATAACCCAAATAGTCAATTTTCTCCCGATGAAATTTGCACTTGGACAATTTTGCATACAGCTTAGTGGCTCAGAGTTTTTTCAAAAATGACCGAACTAGTTTCACGTGTTCATCCTGAGTCTCTGTGTAGATAAGGATATCATCAAGGTAAACCAAAAACCCTTTGTATAAATGTTCATGTTATACCCAATTGATCATTTGCATGAATACTGCTGGGGCCCCCTGTAGGCCAAATGGAAGAACGCTGAATTGGAAACAACCCATCAGGCAGTTGAAAGCGGTTTTCCATTCATCCCCTTCCTTAATTCGAACCCAGTAGTATGCTTCTGTCAAGTTGAGCTTTGTAAAAATTTTCCCTTTGGCCAGGTGGGTCAACATGTCCTTCATCAAGGAGTGGGGGTACACGTTTTCCACAGAAATAGCGTTCAGGTTTCTATAATCAACACATAAGTGAAGGGAGCCATCTTTCTTTTCATGGAATAAAACTGGGGCCGCTACCTGGGGTCTAGCAGGTTGGATGAAACCACGTTCCAAATTCTTATTGATAAATGACTGCAGCTCTTCTAGCTCCCGTAGTGTCATCGAGTACAGCTCCGGTTTTGGGAGTTTTACCCTGGGTAAAATTTCAATACTACAATCTGTTGAACGGTCGAGCGGAAGCTCATCCGAGGACTTTTTACTGAATACTTCAAGTCCCAATATTCCTCCGGAATTTTCTCCTCCCCCTTCAGTTTCTCGGTGCCTGTGGAAGCCAGTTCAGTGGGATTCTTGAGTTTCGGTTGAGATTGCCCCTCCCCTTCCGGGTGCTGGTCAGTATGTAGGCGCAATGACCCCCTCCTCCAATCGACGTGAGGGTTCCATTTCCGGAGCCAGTGCAATCCCAGTATTAGTGGCCGTTCCATTCCAGGGGCCACAATAAAACACAAAGTCTCTCTATGCTTCCCCGTTGTCATTTCTATGGGTTCCATTATTAAATGTGCAGGGCCGCCTCCCGCTACCGATCCATCCAATTGGCAAAAGGCTATGGGCGTTTTTAAGGTGTTTAGTCTTAAGCTCATTTTCTCCATTACTTCCGAGCTGACTACGCACCTTGTGCACCCAGAGTCTAACAAGGCCAGGATTTTCCCTTTGGCTGCCGACGTGGGTACCCTTAACTTCACTGGAATGGTCATGGGGCCCTTGTTTGCACTTACCAGTGAGTTGTCTTCTGAATCGAATTCATTCTCTTCAGAGGAGGTTGGAGTTCTCAGCTCCTCTCCTTTCGGAGGGCTGACCTCTACAACCTCATCCACTTCGAGCGCCATTTCGTGAGGCTTTGCTGGGGTTTTTTTCAGGTCTTTTCCCTCCTCCTGGTGCCCCCTTTGGTTCCGACTTGGCCCGGCACTCTGTAGGGACCTTCCTTCCCACATCAGAAGCAAGCAGTGGTCTTGGGTTTTGCCACCATCCCTCCCTTTTGGGGTTTTAAGGCTTCTCGAGGACGGGTGGGGGAGGACTTGCTCCAACCAGAACCCCCCCGGCGCCTGTTTCGGGTCAGATCAATTTCCACCTCTGCTGCCAGCACGTACCACATCTGCAGCTTTGCAGGTTTGCAGCTGCGCATAGCATAGAAGAGAAAGCTAAGCAAGGAATAGAAACCTAAGCAAGAATGTACTCCCCCCTCCAGTTTATACAGTTCCAATTTGTAACACCTCCAGCTCACTTCCCACAACTTTCCCCTTCGTCCCCCCGTTACTTATGACAGCCGAAAGATGCAAAGCAAAGGGAGAAAATCTTGAAGGCTGACACTCCTTGCTCACACAGCAAATACTCTTTCAGTTTCCAAACAGCCCTCAACTCTCTCACACACTGACAGGATGCTAGCCAGTTGAATACATTCAAGTGAATGTTGGTAGGCAGAGGCAGAAATTTTCTTTTTCTTATTTTCCTCCCCAAAAGCTAAGCCTGATCACATAGTTTCGTAGCGAAGCATGGGTATAGAGCTAGTAAATTCTACATGAAGTACCATAGGCAAGAGCCCATGGAATCAATAAGACATTTTGGATGTGATTAAGCATGGATTTGCTGTCCAGAATGATCTATTTTACCATGCCATTTATATTATGAGCATGATTGTAATGTGGATACTTTTGCATGGGAGTTTGACCTGCTCCCTCTCCAATCTGGGTCAGTTCACCCCCTTCCCTTGGGGAAACACTTTATTGATGGCAAATTTAATGCAAACACCGACTGGGTCTTGAACAATAAATAAAATACTACTAATAAAATAAAGCAGAATTATGTGAACTCTGACTTGAGTTCATTCAGACTTTCAGACCTCAATGTGTCATTATTTACCTTCTGATTGATATCTGATTATTAGGTACCTTCTGAATAATAAATATTAAAAACCTGAAAAACCTTCAGCTTTAAAATTAAACAAGAACTAGAACAAAAAGGTACTAGATATGAACATAGGATGGAGGTGGGATTTCCTAATCAACTCCTAATATTGGAATGATGCTTCATCACAATTATATAGTGTTATTCCCAGCGGTACTATTGGGAAAATGCTAACCACTTCTAAAAATTATTTCAAGTTTGATCAGGGCTCCAAGGATAAATATCCATCCACAGGCTGACCAGAGGTAGTATTCAGCCGGTTCAGACTGGTTCTCGCATACCTGTAGCAGCAATTTTGAGTAATTTGGAGAACTGCAAATACCACTTCTGACTGGCCCCGCCCACCCCTGCTTATCCTGTCCTATATTCCCTTGTTTTTTAGCTCAGCTGATTCATGTGGCTGCATCTCAGCTGAGCTAAAAAGCAGCTTACCTCACCAGTGCTGGCAAAGGGCGTTTTTTAATTGCTGCACGCATGTGCAAAGTGAAGTGCTCTCTCATAGAACTGGTGGGAAAAAATTTGGAATCCCACTACTGATGATGGCCAAGATGGCAGCTGTCACTACAAGACCAAAGCTCCATTCTGTTTTGACTGGCAACAAGCCACGTACGAGGGTTCATTTATTTTAGTTTTAGCTGTTCTGTGAAAAACCATCCCATGTGTCCAGAGCCAAGGATCAAGGCCAGATATTAAGTTGCAATTCAAAAGATTTATTGATCGAGCCTATACACAAGAATCTAGTCAACTAAAATTCAATATTAATGTGATGACCCGGGGTGGGATACAAAAGCAGCAAAGCCACAAAAATAGGCGAAGTCCCTTTAATTCCTTCAGCTTGGCCTCCAAGGACCAATTATCATTGACTGGAGAAAAAACTCCCCCACAAACAGTTGCGAAAAGGAAGAACTTCCATTCAAACTCAAAATACATATAAATAGAAAAAAAAAACAACAACACAAACCACACTGAAGCAATTAATGAGACAAGTCACGATAAGGGCTTGAAGACGTCCACAGATATCAAAATACACACACTGGGAAGGACACCAGAGCTCAGATAAGAATGGACAGACTAGAATATTCATGCTTTGCTTCCAGCACTGGCCCATGCTCAGTTTGTCCTTTTAAACAGTCCTCACAGCTGCAGTCCATAAAGGGGATCAGGGCCCTTTCCTCCCCCATAAACCATGCCATTCACATTTCTCCCTTATCCGCTCCTCCCTGCGTGCCCTAGGATGAAGAGGGGATGGGCCTGGGTCTTCCTCTGAATGGCCAGCCAGTCTGTGCCCTTCTCCAGTGTCCTCCACAACCTCTGGAGCCACACTCCAACTCCCTGTTGGCTGTTCCTCCTCTCCCTCGGAGTCAGATTCTAACAGGGACATAACAATTAAATTGGTGCCAGATAAGGGGCAACGGAATTCCAGAGGGTTTGGATTTAGATCGTTTATGGCAACGTAAGGATTCCAAACTGATGGCATGCTTAACTCCACTCACCCCGGCTCTCCTGCTCTTCTCCTACACATTGCATTTTATTTGTAGTACATTCTGGTCTACAGTTGTTCATTGCCAACTAGGGACAAACATGTCATGAAATATTTAGCCTGATGACTAAACTTTAATCCCTGGAACCATTTTTTAGCCAGCTAGTCTCTAGATATATGCATAAACATTGTTAGCATCCCAAACCAGCTGGAAGTTGCAGACAACTGCAGAAAATTGGTCCAAAAGGGGTTGAAAAAAATTATTCTACAGCTTGAAAAGTAACCAAATAGCATTCTTGTATATCCCTAACAATTTAAATTCCCTTGCAATGGTTCAGTAGTGAAGCAAAATTAATACCAGAGATTGACAAAAAGAAAAACGGAGCTAGCACTGCTGTTTTTAGTTCAAGTCACCAGTACAGGAAAAGAAAGAAAGAACTCCATCTTCCACCACAAGGCAACATCTTTGTATATTTAGCATTTTTCAAGTCTTTTTCCCATGTCATTCATTTCCTGCCTTCACGGGAAATGTGACGTCAGTGGAAATCTTGATATATGGCTGAAGAAAAGAAAAATCGAACTGAAGTCGGATAGAATTTTTAAAAGGTTGCTGGATTCCCATTTCTTTTTTCTTTTTAACTGGAGAATGTTCCCAGCCAGGGGTATCCAAACTTGGCAACTTTAAGACTTGTGGACTTCAGTTCCCAGAATCCCACAGCCAGCCATGCTGGAGAGAGAGAGAGAGAGAGAGAGAGAGAGAGAGAGAGAGAGAGAGAGAGAGAGAGAGAGAGAGAGAGAGAGAGAGAGAGAGAGAGAGTCTATGTATAATTCTGTATGTACACTTGCTTGCAAAATTACTTCCTGAGCAAAATGACTTTTGAAATCCAGTTCGTTCAGTGTCATCAGGGCAACAGTTCTGGACAAACAAAACAACACCTCACACTGTGAGGGTTGTGCAGTATTTCAGAGAGGCATTTCATCTCACAAAGCTTTACTCGGAGTTCAGGTTGAAAAGAAACAGCTGAATCAGTAGAAAGTGGGGATTAAAGCCTTGCATTCGCTTCCGGAAATGCAAAGACCTTGTTAACGCTTGATGAGTTAAGAAAGAAAAAAGAAAAAGCACAAATGTACAAAACAGCTGTCTAAATGGAAGAGGCGGGATGTGATCTTCTTCCCAAGGCCCGCTTTGATGATCTGCATCAAAGCAGCGCTTCAGACTGGATTGCAGCCAATTGACGGGCCTGCTCTGGATCTGAGTCAGGATGGTTGCCTTGGAAGGAAGACAGCCGGGTCACTTCAGGGTGGCCATGCTCCAAGCATGACACCACCAAACCCTTTTGTTGTGATGTGCTAAAAGCATGCACACACATGCCAGCACCCACAATACAATGCGCCCAGCCCCCCCCATGCATACCTGTGCAACACCCCCTACCCTCTTACCTGCATTGTGCATGCACGCGCCTCCCAGCTGATTTTCAGCCTATTTCAGGCTTTTTTCAGCCTCCCAGAGGCTCAAGGGAAGCCTCTGCAAACTCGGTTGGCCGAAAAGCGGGCCTTCCAAAAATACCAGAAGTGACAAAACCCAGTTTTTGTCCTCCAAAGGCTGCAGAGGCTTCCCTCGAGCCTCTGGGAGGCTGACAAAGGCCTCAAACGGGCCAAAAATCAGCTGGAAGGTGCATGCATGCACAGTGCAGGTAAGTTTGCTGGGGCTTGCGTGCTCGCGCAAATGTTCTGTGTGCCACCTGTGGCAGGCGTGCCATGGGTACCCCATCACAGCATTAGATGAAGCGAGATACCAGCGCACATAAGTGTAGGTTTTTTAATCATCGTCATCATCTTCATTTAACAACTCCATAATCCCTTGCAGGGTGGAGTCTGGGCAACTGAATGGAGCTAGCAGAGTGTTTTTACTGGCCAGATGCCCTTCCTGTTGCCAATGCGGAGTTTTGTCCGGCAGATATAGTCTCATTGTGCCCAGAAAGAGAAATATCTGCCTCTACCTAGAATTGAACCCATAGCCTCCTGATTGTGAGGCGAGAGCTCCCCCTCTAAGCCCTCCTACCACTCCTAGTGTACGTCTTTTAACAACATGTATTAATCTGAAAAGGTGCTATCTGTAATCCAAGGGTGCTTTTTCAAGAGGCAAGTGGACTTTCTGGTTTTTCTTCAAAAACATTTCACTTCTCATCCCAGAAGCTTCTTCAGCTCTGACAGAATAGTGGAGAAGGACTTATAGTCCTTGCAGACAGCTGGTTATTTGTGTCCTTTTAGAGAGGACGTTGAGGCGACTTGTCGCTTATCTGTGTCCTCAGGGTCACCCAAGTTGTGCAAATGGCTGCGAAGCCTTCTTGGGACTGTGGAAAGGACCTGCATTGTGGAGTTGTGCTTTCTGCAGGATGTTTCTGCCCCGTGTCATGAGAATCTCCACAGACACGTATGTGCTATCTTTTTTTAGGAATAAAATGGGACTGTACTATTCTCAGCCAATTATAGCCTTCCCATTGGCATCTCACTAGCCACAGTGGAAGCAAAACTCAGGATGAGATACTCTGGTTTAGCACTTCAGGTGTTCAAAAGTAGTAGAAACTACTAAAGGTGGTATGATGACCCAGGGTGGGATACAAAAGCAACTAAGTCACAAAAACAGATGAAGTCCCTTTAATTCCTTCAACCTGGCTTCAAAGGTCCTATTATCACTGACTGGGCCTGGGTTTTCCTCTGAATGCCCCGGCGGCCTGTGCCCTTCCCCAGTTTTCTCCACAACCTCTGGAGCCACACTCCCACTCCCTATCTGCTTTTCCTCCCCCCCCCCTCTCTCTCTCTCTCACTCACTCACTCTCACTCACTCACTCACTCACTCTCGGAGTCAGATTCTAACAGGGGCATGACAGGTAGTCCTAGATTTACAACAGTTCATTTAATCACCATTTGAAGTTTATAACAACACTGAAAAAAGTGACCCATGACCATTTTTCACACTTAGAACCATTGCAGCGTTCCCCATCGTCTCATGATCAAAAATTAAATACTTGGCAACTGACTCATACTTATGACACTTGCTGTGTTCCAAGGTCACGTGATTCCCCTTTTGTGACCTTCTGACAAGCAAAGTCAGAATGGGGAAGCCAGATTCACTTAACAGCCGTGTTCCTAACTTAATAACTGCAGTGATTCACTTAATGACAGTGGCAAGAAAGTTTGTAAAATGGTGCAAAATCCACTGAATGAATTTCTCGCTTAGCAGTACAAATTTTTGGGTCAGTTGTGGTTGTAAGTGGAGGACTACTTGTACTCAAACAAATGCACTCTCACAACACAACTGGGTGTCCACTTAACTTAATTTCCTCCCAAATATCATTTGAAGTCATATCACCCTTGACAGATTTAACATAGTTTTCTTTTCCATTTATTCAGAAGGAATCCCAGCAGA
The DNA here is from genome assembly GCA_015471245.1 of Laticauda colubrina. Classification (NCBI taxonomy): domain Eukaryota; kingdom Metazoa; phylum Chordata; class Lepidosauria; order Squamata; family Elapidae; genus Laticauda; species Laticauda colubrina. The sequence continues at coordinate 19,526,079 of BLBF01000037.1, forward strand.
TTGGATTTCCAGAAAAGCCTCAGATAATAGTGACATTTAATCAGAATTTCAGAAATGATTTTTTTCTGCCTGGAACGGAAATCAACTTGGGATGGATTAAATTAGAACAGATTGCGGGATGGAAATTCCTGCTCCTTGGAATATTGCTTCAGGGCACACACGATACAGAGAGGTTATTTTCTATTGATATTTGGATACTCTACCCGGAGACTGTTGTTTTTTTGTGTTCTTGGTCCGGGAAAAACAAACACAAACTGACAAAACTGCTCTAGAAAATATAGCACGGCATTTCCTGTGATGACCCCAAGGAATGTGGCACAAAGGCAACACAGTCAGATAATCAGGAGGATTCCCTTTATTATCTTCAACTTTGCTCCCAATGTCCTGGTTACCTTCTGGCTGGAGAAAAACTCTCCCAGGAACAGCCTTGGGCTGCAGAGAATCAAGTCCAATACATGGTCAACAAAAACTGCAACTAAAAGTCCAATCAAGGCAAGATGAGGTAATTAGTTTGGCAGGGCAGGAGCAAGAATTCCAGACGCGAAGGAATTGTAGTAACTCAACACAGTTGGGAAGACTCCAGGAACACAGATAACCAAAGTCAACACAAGATAAACTCACGTTTGCTCCCAGCAGATGCCGCACTCAGCTTGCATTGCGTTTAAACTCTCTTTCCAGGTGTGGCTAATGAAGAGAATCAGGGCCCTTTCCTCCCCCATAAGCCATGCAACCCCCATTGCTCTCTTCTCCGTTTCTCCCTGCGTGCCCTGGGATGAAGAGGGAGTGGGCCAGGGTTTCCTTCTGAATTCCCTCTCCCTTGCTCTACCTCTCCCCTGCTCTGCCCAGCTGGACTTTGCCCTTCCCTAGTTTCCTCCACAGTCATGGGAGCCACACTTCCACTCTCTGTCAGCTGTTTGTCTTCCTCCTCAGATTCAGACTCTGACAGGGGCAAGGCAATTTCCATAAGGGGCACATCTGCCTGGATTCTTCATCGGGATGTACCTGGAGTGTTTTTCAAGTTGGATGCAGCTGTAATTAATCTCCCAACTTGTCAGTAACTAGAAAGATACTTACTGAGTTCTGACTTCAGGAGTTGTACAATGCTGTGAACATCTTTTATATATATTGTCAAAATATACAAATAAATCTGTCCTGAAATGAGTTCATAAGTTTGCTCCTGTCTCAGTTCACACAATTCTTTTACAGGATATCTACTCTTCCAAACTCTCCAGATAATACCGTTGCATGGAAAATAAAGTACAAACTAAACTAACCAGCTGGAAGTTACAGGCATGTTGAATTAACCAGTCAACTAAATTAATTCAACAGGTAGGTTGCGTTGTCTTCTCCTGTTGTGGTAGCCCCAAAATATTGATGTTTTAGCCAATCGCATTGCATAAAGAAGGAGAAAGAAAGAGGAAGATGAGATTTAAGGAGTCGTCACTACCTATTTGCCCATCAAAATGGCTTCTAAAAGACTCAGCGGTAATTATTATCCTACGGTTGGACTTAAGCATCGTACACAAAATTATCTGCTACAATGTCCTACCAGTCAATGAATACTTCAGCTTCAACCATAACAATACAAGAGCACACAACAGATACAAACTCAATGTTAACCACTCCAAACTCGATTGCAGAAAGTACGACTTCAGCAACAGTGATGAATGCCTGGAATGCACTACCTGACTCAGTTGTCACATCCTCTAACCACCCCCCTCCTTTAACCTTCTTAAACAATCCACTATTGACCACCACCCCTTCCTAAGAGGTCTATAAGGGGCGTGCATAAGTGCACCATTGTGTCTACCATCCCTGTCCTATTGTCCCCATTTATTTGTACCTATTTCCTGTATTCTTACTCATGTTTATACTTATACCTATTATCTTGTAAGCGATTGACAAATCAAATAAAGAAAGAAAGAAATATTGTATCAATAAGAACGTGACACAAGCTCTTCTTGTTTGTTTAACTCACTGAAATTACCATATTCCTTACTTATTGTTACCATCTGTGAGTGGTTTTTGAGGACCTTTTTTTTTCCTTTTTCAAAAAACATTTTCTCTGGGTTTTGCATTATAGTTTCCCCACTAACAATATTCCGAGCCCGTCTCCCCTCTATATTTTTTCTGCTGGGAGATGATTCTTTTGTTCAACTCTTTGTCAAGAAGGAACGAGCCGGCCTCTGCTCCTGTCCCATCTGCAAAGTATTCCCAACACAATTGAAACCCAAGCCCAGGTTTTTCTGATTTTGAACCTCCACAAATGGAAGATTCCTCCGGCCTGGGGCTGGTTATAGACAGGGAGGCCTGAAATTCACCAAGAGAACCAGATCCCAATGGAGAGCTAATTTGGAAAATGCAAACCAGAGGTTGTCTCCTCCGCCTGAAATATGTCCCAGTTCCTGAGCTCCCTTTCTTCAAGGTTTTCCTTGGAGGTGAAATCACAAGCTCAGACGGTCCTCGACTTACGACCACAATTAAGCCCCAAATATCTGTTGCTAAGTGACACATTTGTTCAATGAGTTTTGTCCCATTTTGCAACCTCTTGTTGTGGCCTGTTGGCCACTGGCACATTTCGCAGTGAATCAGAGGAGGAGGAGGAGGAGGAGGAGGCGTGGAAGTCAGGGCCAGCATCAGGGCATCCTGGGAGCTCTGAGGGGGAAGAGGGAATGGAGCTGGCAGAGAGAGAGAGAGAGAGAGAGAGAGAGAGAGAGAGGGAGGGAGATAGGGGCGGAGCCTGAGCCACCAGTCAGACCTCAGATGGAGAGTCAAGAGCCCCCAGGTCTGGAAGTGGCTGATGAGGAAGAGGAGGAACAGCTGGGCCCAGTGCCTGATGCACGGATGCACAGAAGGCAGAGGAGAGGAGAGCAGTGGAAATCTAGGGGCCAGTCCTTGGGACGGAAGAGCCACCGCTGCTAGTTAGGCCCACCCTAGCTCTGGGGATAAGAGGCAGGGGGCGGAGATGAATAGATGTGGCAGACAACTATTCATCTTCTGGCCAGACGGACTTGTGTGAGAGAAATTTTTTGCCGGGGTTGCCAGGATTCCTAATAAAGGAATGATTTGAGTTTACGTCAGAGGGTTTGTCGGGTTTTTGGGGAGCTGGGTCAGAACACCACTCTTGTCATACTGTTTGCAGGCTGGCAGGCTCATGTACATTGTATTGTAGTGCTGGAATGGGGATGAATTCTATCCCACCTGCTGTTTGGAATGGGTGTAGCCAGTGAGTCCCTGCAGTTGTTAAGTTAGTCGCATGGTTTTGTTAAGTGAATCTGACTTTCCCCATTAATTTCGCTTGTCAGAAGGATGCAAAAGGGGATGATGTGACCCTGGGACACACATCCAATGGTGGGAGTCAAAAAAATTGACCACCAGTTCTGTGGGTGTGGCTTGGTGGTCATGGCAGGGAAAGGATCCTGCAAAATCCCCATTCCCTCCCCACTCCTGGGGGAAGAATCCCCCTTCCCTCCCCACCCCACTAACCTGCTTTCCAGCTCTGTTCTTCTGTGCAGGGCAACCAAAGGAGACCCAGACAATCAGCTGGGACTCAATGGGAGGCAGAGAATAGAGAGGGGTGGGGCCAGTCAGAGTGGGATTGGTCGGTTCTCCGAACTACTCAAAATTTCTGCTAATGGTACTGCACAACCAGTCCAAACCAGCTGAATCCCACCTCTGCACATGTCATAAATAGGAGTCAGCTGCCAAGCATCTGAGTTTTGATCCCATGATCATAGGGATGGTGCAACGGCGGTAAGCGCAAAAAATGATTACTTTTTTCTGTGCTGTTGTAACTGCACTAAATGAATGATTGTCAGTTGAGGATCATTGGTAATCCTTCCTACTTCCTCTCTTAAAAGAAAACAGATACACAAGTGAGGAGCATCCTTGTCCATTTGGTTTTATAGGGCCTTGCCTGTGTTTTTGTAGATGCCTTCTTTTGGATAGACCAGGTAGTGGAATTTCTTCCATCCAAAAGTTAATTTCGTTTTTCTAACCAATTCTAACCAATTTCCTAACCAATTTAAAGCTGCTGGGTTGGGATCACTCAACACTCTATACCTGTGGAAGACTTTTTAAAGGCTCAACAACAACAACAACAACAACAACAACAACAACAACAACAACAACA
>BLBF01000037.1:19530220-19568820 GCA_015471245.1 Laticauda colubrina
CAACAACAACAACAACAACAACAACAACAACAACAACAACAACAACAAAGCAAATAAATTATTGTTCAAGCCTTAATTGTCTTTAGCTCCAATGGTCCTGTTATCAAAAGCTACCTCGGCTCTTTCCCAATAAATAACATTTTTATTTGCTACTTCGGGGGAAAAAAAAACCTGGAAGGTGACTATGATGATAAATTCACAGGAATAATTCAAATCTTTCGTGACACCAGCTATTGTTGTGATTGCAAGTATTTGAGTGTGCAATTTTTTTTTGTTTTTAAAAAAATATTTTTTAAAAAATGAAATGACAACAAGAAAGACACAAAAAAATCTTCTAAATGTATTTGATTTTGATTAAAATCAAAAGAGGAGGTAGCACTTGACTGTACTTGGCTGGACTTAATAAATAAGCAGGCTTGTAGTTGTTGATATTTGTGAAGGAATCCATCAGCAGACAATCTCAAAATTGTAGATTGGAAAATATATATTTTTTAAAAATTCCAGAATAAGTCAATAGTAAACTATTTCTGCATTGACTGTATAAAAAAAAAAAAAAAAATCCTCCAAGAGACAAGCTGAAGCTAAAGGAAGCACAATTCATTTTTTTGACACTAACTGCATATGGGTCAAATAAACAGAGACATTATCTCTACATCCTTCCAGGAAAAAGTCACAATTCCTCTGGAAGAAGAAATCTTTGCAAAATGGAAGAAAAAGATAAAGCCAGATTGGGACATATTCAACCTGAGCAGGGCTGGCAGGAAGGAAACTGAAGTGAGTGCTCAGTACATTTTGAAGGCGTGAAGATTTAAATGGAAAAACATTTGGTTGGTAGAAAACCATTTATTATAGCATGATGTATTGGAGAAGAATACTGGTTAAACCCAGCCAGAAAGAAAAAAATGCATTGAATTTTCCACATGAGATGTTGCTTTTTCCAGTTCTGAATATACAATAGTGTCTGCTTCAAGTATAGAATAGAATAGGATAGAATAACAGAGGACCTTGTAGGTCATATAGTCCAGCCCCTTGCCCAAGCAGGAGACCCTACACCATTTATTTATTTATTTATTTTTATTTGTCAATTGCTTACAAAATAATAGGTATAAGTAAAAACATAGTTATGAAGACATGGATACATATGAGAAAAATAAAAAAAATACAAAAGAAACAATAGGACAGGGACTGTAGGCATGATTGATGCACTTATGCACGTCCCCTACAGATCTCTTAGGAAAGGGGTGAGATCAATAGTAGACAGTCTAAGGTTAAAATTTTTGGGGCTTGGGGAAGAAACCACACAGTCAGGTAGAGTATTCCAGACATTGACCACTCTATTGCTGAAGTCATATTTCCTGCAATCAAGTTTGGTGTGGTTAACCTTGAGTTTGTTTCTATTGTTTGCTCTTGTGTTGTTATGGTTGAAGCTGAAGTATTCATTGAAAGGTAGGACTTTGCAATGTATGATTTTATATACTATACTTAGATCGGACCAGAGGTGGTGTAGTTCTAGATTTTCTAGGTCTAGAATTTCAAGTCTGATGGAATAAGGTATTCTGCAACAAATTGAGGAATGGAGAACTCTTCTTGTGAAATATTTCTGGACTCTCTCAACTGTGTTAATATCAGATACGTAATGCGGGTTCCAAGCTGATGAGCTGAATTCAAGGATCGGTCTAGCAAATATTTTGTATGCTCCAGTTAGTAGTGTAATATTACCAGAGAAAAAGCTACATAAAGGCCCTGTCACATTGCCCAACGGATGCAAAATGTTAGTAAAAAGGACACAACGGACGAGAAAATGTTCCATCCGTTGTTATCCGCTCTCAGAAGGGGCGAAAATTTGCATAACCGGAGTGGATAACACGGAAAGAAACGGACGCGGGGAGAACACAGGGCGGATGGAAAGTGGATGCGGAACGGAAGCCCAGCGGATGGAAGCGGATGAGAGCAGATGGCACATCCGCAGGGCTTCCGGGGGACCTCAGCAAAGCGGATGCGGAACGGATACAGCGGATGCACAGCGGATGTACAGAGGATGAAGCGGATGCAGAGCGGAAGCCTAGCGGATGCACAGCGGAAGCCAAATGGATGCCGAGTGTTAATTGTGCATGTGGGGAGGATGCATTGGGTAAGCCCCGCGGATATAAGGGAAGCAGCTCGAAAGCAGGTCACCATTCAGAGGAAAGACCTGCTGCCAGACAGATTGACAGCCTTGCCTGCCCTGCCTGCATGCCTGCCTGCAAGCCTTGCTGCCAGCCTTGCTGCAAGCCTTGCTGCCAGCCTCCCTGCCAGCTTTGCTGTCTGCCTGCCTACAAGTCTGCCAGCCTTGCTGCCAGCCTCCCTGCCAGCCTTGGTGTCTGTCTGCCTGCCAGCCTTGCTGCCAGCCAGTCTGCCTGCCAGCCTTGGTGCCTGCCTTCCTGCCAGCCTTGGTTCATGCCTGCCTGCCAGCCTTGGTGCCTGCCTTTCTGACAGCCTTGGTGACTGCCTTCCTGCCAGCCTTGGTTCATACCTACCTGCCAGCCTTGGTGACTGCCTGCCTGCAAGCCTTCCTGTCAGCCTTGGTGCCTGCCTGCCTGCCAGCCTTCCTGCAAGCCTTGGTGCCTGCCTGCCTGCCAGCCTTCCTGCCAGCCTTGGTTCCTGCCAGCCTCCCTGCCAGCCAGCAACCTCACAACCATGGGGAAGAACAGAAAGCCTCAGCCATCTGCTGCCAGCACTGGCAAGAAGGACAGGGCTACCATCCCGCCCCCGGCCCTCACTCTGGTTCTGCTGGGGCTTCTGCAGCATGGGCTCGCTCTTCTGGGGCTGGCGCTTCTGCTGCTTCTGCTTCTGGAGGAGCTGATGAAAAGCACTCCAGCACCAGCCACCTCCACAGCACCTGCACCCTTCACCCCTGAGACTGAGCGACCAAGAGGAGTGCCAGAGACTCATTTTTGTTTTATAGCTTGTTGTTAATAAAGTCTATTTTTGATTCACACACTTGCTTCATTTCTTTTTTTTTAATAAAGTCTTGGTGGAAACTTTTAAGCCTTTGCATGCTTGTGGGATGGGTTAAGATAGCAGTGGGATGGGTTGAGATAGCAGTGGGATGGGCAGGGATACCTTTGGTATGGGTAATAGCTGTGGGATAGATAAACCTCCAGTGCAAGCATAGTGGGACTGGATGGTCCACCCTCCCAGGTGCCATACCTATGGCCCTTTATTATCAATAATAATGTAATCATTCATCCACACATGTCAACATAAACACAACTCTTTATTAAGTGCCCTGTTCATTGTAGGCCCACCCAACATACATGGCCCAATCTCATCCGTGTGATGAGACAGGCTGAAGGAAGCATCCATTAATCATCTACCATCATGTCTTGCCACTCCACTGCTCCAGCTGGGAAGTTGCACCAGTGTCTCAGGAGGTTGCGCTGCTTCTTCCCTTCACGTGAGGCTCTGTTGGGGCCTTGCACATCCTCAGTGTCTATTAGGTTTCGCTCTTGCCTCCATTCCCCAGGCTCCATGTCCCCATTGCCTTGCTGGAGGTCCACGAGCCTGTTCTGCAAGACTGGGTAGCGGGTGCGCATGAGATTGTGCAGGATGCAGCAAGCTTCCACTATCCTCCTCATGGTCTCTGGGCGATGCTGCATGGTGGTGAGAAGTACCTGGAACCTGTTGGCCAGGATGCCAAAGGCGTTCTCCACCACCCACCTTGCCCTGGACAGCCTGTAGTTGAAGATCCTCTCTTCATGGGTGAGGCATTTGGAGGTGTAGGGCTTCATGAGGTAGGTTGTGAGGGAGAAGGCGTCATCCCCCACGATGAAGTAGGGCACATCTTGTGTGTCATTGGGCAGGGGGTCTGGATCTGGGAAGCCCATGATGAGGTTGCATTCCAGCCCCTCCTTGAGGTCACTGGCGTTGTATACCTGGGCATCTGAACATGACCCATTGCCTGAAGCATCGATGTACATGAACTTGTAGTCAGCATTGACCATGGCGAAGAGGATGATGCTGAAGAAGCCCTTGTAGTTGTGATAAGAGGACCCTGAGTTGGCTGGAGCTTTGCAGGCCACGTGCTTGCCATCTATGGCTCCAACGGTGTGGGGTAAGTTCCACTTCTGATACCATTGCTCTGCAACTTTCTTCCATTCTTCTTCAGTGGAGGGGCACTGGAGGAGCTCCTCCATGTATTCTTCGATGATGGCCTGCACCACTTCTCTGACCACAATGCTGATGGTGTTGTGTGGCACCCTCCAGCCGTACTGCATGCTCCTGTAGGTGGTCCCTGAGGCCAGGTGGCGCAGAGTCAGTGCCACCTTGAGCCCAGGTTCCAGGCTGGGCCAGAAGTTGGTGTTTGCCTTGGTCAACCTGGGTGTCAGCCGCTCCACAACTTCGTCAAACATGGCTGGAGGCATCCTCATGAAGTTCTGGAATGCCCGAGTGTCTTCGTTCCTGAGCTCCACCATCAGCTTGTTGTACAGTCCGTCCTCTGCTCTTCTGGTGAACCATCTTTGGACCCAGACTTTTTTTGGGTGCCTCCTTTTCTTCCCGTAGTAGAGTTCACAGAGCCTGTAGATGGTTTCGCACTGTTGCAGAAGGATGGTGGCTGCCAAAAGGACTGTGTTACAATCCACGGTGGACATGACTGGATGCTGTGGAAGAGGAAGAGTCAGATGAAGGCTGCAGAGGTCTGCACCGCAGGGCTGCTGTTCTGAAAGTGAGATCCAGATGAGTTGCTTCCCCTTTTTATAGGCAGTATAGGTTTTCCCCTATGTGTCCCTTTGCATCCTCTAGGCATCCTGTAGACATCCTTAATATCCGAGATAGGTCCCCTCTGCGAACGTTTTTTCCATTTTACATGCTTCCGTTCCGCTTCCTCCCTGCGTCCGTTTACCGCTGGAGTGGATGGAGTTGCGCAGATGTGCAGCGGATGCCTAGCGGATATAGCAGATGCATAACGGATGCATAACGGATGCCTAGTGGATGTGTTGCGGATGCAGAACGGACGCGTTGGATACATTTTCCGCTTAAAAGGTTTGAGCAGCTCAAAACTTTCTGAGTGGATGAAACATCAATAAACGGATGCTGGACAGATAGAGAGGAAGCAAAACGGAGGCAGTGAGTACAGAACGGCTACATCGCGTTAACCAACGGATGGCAAGTGTTTCTCTCCATTTTACATCCTCTTTCCATCCATTGGTGCAGTGTGACAGGGGCTTAAGATTAGATTAAGAACTCTTAATGCCTTTTTGGCTATGTAGTGACAGTGGGCTCTAGCACTTAGGTCATTTGACATGAGTACTCCAAGATCCTTGACAGAGTTTGGATCATCAGCAAGGTCTTGAGTATTTAGCCTGTATTTTATTTTATGATTTTTTTTGTCAATATGTAGGACAGAGCATTTATTTGTTGAGATTTGAATTCTCACAGTCTCTTCTTGAAAGCCTCCAGGGATGAAGCTCCCACAACTTCTGAAGGCAACTTCTGTTCCATGGGTGATCGTTCTCTCTGTTAGATTGTTCTCCTTATTTCCAAGTTGAATCTCTTGATCACTTTCCATCTGTTATTTCTTGTCTGGCCTTTGGGTGCTTTGGAAAATAAATTGACTCCCTCCTCTCTGTGGCAGCCCCTCTAGTACAAGGGAATATCCATCTGGGCAATTTAGAGACTTGTGGACTTCAGCTCCCAGAATTCATCAGGAGAATTGGCTGGGAAAGTCTACAGGTCTTAAAACTGCTGAGGTTGGACATCCCTGAACGACAGCCTTGCTCCAATCAGACCCAATCAGCAGTACTCAAGAAACAATCATCATCAGCCAAAAAACAATCTATGGTATGTCCTCTCTTGCCTCTTCCTGCTTCTTCTGCTTCTTGCAAAACCCTCTTCAAATTCTTCCTTATCATTTCTTGTTCCTGTCATGCCCTTGTTGGAGTCTGATTACAAGGGAGAGGTGGAACAGCTGAGAGGGAGTGGGACTGTGGCTCTGGTGACTGTGGAGGAAATGGGGGAATGGCACAGTCCGGCTGGGCATTCAGAGGAAGACCCAGGCCCACCCCCTCTTTATCCGAGGGAATGCAGGGAGGAACAGAGAAGGGAGCAATGTGGCTTACGGGTGAGAAAAGAGCCCTGATCCCTTTCATTAGTTGCAGCTGGGAGAACAGGAGATAAGAAGGGTGTTTGCACACAGCTCCTTGCTGGAAGCAAAGCGTGCATTATCTTGGTTGAGGCTGATCTGGGTTTTGGTGTCCTTCCAACTGTGGATGCTGAGTTATCCTTTGAAAGTCTGCAAATTATCATCCTGGCTTGTCATGTTAATTACTTCAGTGTGGTTTATGTTGTTTTTTTCCCCCTAATTATCTTTACTTTGGGTTTGCACTGCATTTCTGCCCTTCGTAGACTGTTTTTGGAACAGTTTGATATCCAGCCAAGGATAATTGGACAGTGGGGGTCAAGTGGGAGGCATTAAAGGGAATTTATTCTACTTTTATGACTTTGTTATTTTTGTGTCACACCCCAAATCATCACAGTTCCAGAATTGCTCTGAAGGGTTGAACTTGAAGGATCTTCCCAACAGTCTTAAGCACAAGACTTACGTGGCTCCATCTCATACGAGGCTGAAAGTAACATGTAATATAGGATTATTCAACTCTATCCCATAGTGTCTTTGTCCAACCAAGGTCTAGTGAGGTCTTACGTAGAAGTATAATTCTTCCATGACAAAGATCGATTTTGTGGCAAACCTGCTAGCAAGCTAAATAGAGAAGAAATGCTCCCAAAATCTGTAACTGAAATCCTGTTCCTGAGAGAAGGTTAATTCTGTTGAAATCCTCTTGAAACAAATCCATGATGTCATTTCATGATCCAGCCAGAGATCCTGGGGTCATGAATCGGAATAATACTCAGAATAAGGAAAGCACCAGAAGGAAAGGAACTGTTCAAGTTACGATAATGTTCATTTGTTTGGGAAGGCAACACGATGTGTGAAGGGTAAGGAAATGTGATGCCGAGGAAAATGGCAAAGATGATTAAATATTAGATTATAATTCTCATGTTAAGCCCAGAGGTCTGATTGTTATCATTTTTCAATATTTTTTTCTCTCAAGAACCAAGTTTTTGTTCAGCTATCTTCTTGTTTTTTTTCCAGATAATACTTTGCTTTGCTTTTAGCTGGCTGTTCAATCTAATAGGACTCTGCATGTATTAACTTGACAATATATTTGGGCAAAGTCAATTGGGGGAGGGAAAGGCATTCACTGTGAACTTATGTGAACTTTTGGAGCTTTGCCATAATGTTTTCATTAGTGAAAGTAATCATATCAGGCAATAATGCTGTATATCAGCTCTTTCATCCACTGTGAGGAGATTATTCTCCTTGTGGTACCAATGTTATAAAACAAAACATTCTGTTTTTCCCTCAGTCTCTGGATGGATTTATGTTCATTCATGCAAATAAGTATGTTCAGAATTTGGCTGATACAGGTAATTCTCAACATATGATTGTAATGGAGCCTACCCATTTATAGTCATGCTCTGTGATGGTCTTAAAACAGACCTGATTTTGTAAACCTTTTTTTTGCAATGGTGGTTTAAGCAAACGCAGTAGTCCTAAAGTGAATGTTACAGTCATTAAGAGCAAATGTTATGGTCATTAAGCAAATCTGTTGTTTGCTCTGGGCAATTTTTTAAAACCAAAAAATAGAAACAAATATTGGTTTTCAGCAAAAAAAAATGCATAAATCATGGACACTTGACCAACGGATGCTGAAAACAGGTATAAAAATGCAGGCTGATTATTGAACATTCAATATTACTTCATGTGACTTTGGAGGAATTGAGCCTTTGAAACATCAGAAGTGAGCCCTAGGGAGGTCCGTTATAAGTTTAAACAACTCCTGAGCAGCCAATCTAAAGTAGAGGACTACCTCTACTAAAGAAACCATCTTTATAAAGATAGCATTATTTCTATGACTTCTATGGAGAGACGACGTGTCAACCAGAAGAATCTATGGGCTCTATTGTTGTTGTTGTTTGTTGCAAAGTCATTGCGACTCCATGGACAACATTCCTCCAGGCCTTCCTGTCCTTTACCAACTTCTGGAGTCCAGTTAAGCTCACGCCGACTGCTTCAGGGACTCCATCCAGCCACCTCCTTCTCTGCCATCCCCTTCTTCTTCTTCTGCCCTCCATCTTTCCCAGCATTAGGCTCTTCTCCAGGGAGTCCTTCTTCCTTCTCATGAGGTGGCCCAAAGCCTTTGAGTTTCATCTTCAGGACCTGGCCTTCTAAAGAGCAGTCAGGGTTGATCTCCTCTAGGATTGACCTGTTGGATGGCCTTGCAGTCCAAGGGACTAGCAGGAGTCTTCTCCAGCCCCAGAGTTCAAAGGTTTCCATTCTTTGGTGTTCAGCCTTTCTTAGAGTCCAACTTTCACAGCCATACATTGCAACTATAGGCTCTATAGGTCCTTTCAAAGTTGGAAAGTGGCCAGAATGCTCAAACTGACCTTTTGATGACCTGTTTTTTAGTGCCCTTGGAGTGAGTCTCAAGTCAAGTATCTGATAAATTCCCTACATTGATTCCACCTTCATGCAGGGCACAAAACTTCAAAACATCTTCTCTCTCTAATTTTCCAGAACGAAGCCAGCCTTTGATGAGGTCTTTGGCTTCTGTTGTATTTATCATTTGGCCATGGAGGAATTATTAATTCTTTAGCATATCAATGGCTTCTCTTTAATTAAAGGGCCCGACTGTAACGTGCAGGAAGATTTCAGCCAATCGTCTTTAGTGTAATTTCTACATGTGGAGTCTGTTGATTGCTGCTTATTACAGGCTAGCAAAATGCCTGTAATGATGGGATGTAAAAGGGAGGGTGGGCTTCCTCTTTTGGACCACACACTGTTTCAGAATAAGTGGCACATTGTGCCCTCACAATCTCTCCTAATTCTATGAATCGAAAGATACGAGCAGCAATCTTTCTTTCCTTTCCTCCCTCTGCCTCTGAAACAGGATGGATGAAATGCTTGGGAGGAAAACCCAGCTCAGTTTCCATGGAGAAGAACCAGTTTGGGCGAGAGCGAAGGCACCAGGCTAGAAACCAGGTGCATGTGAGTTCTAGCTTACCTCAGACAAGAGAGCCAGCTGAGTGACTTTGGGCCAGTCCCTCACTCATAAAGATAAGGCCAAAAGACCTCGCTTAATCCATAGCTGTAGCACAACTCTCACACTAGCTGTATAACATATTTTGAATCTCTTTCAGCATGGAAACAATCTGTAGATATCATATGAGGAAAGAGATTGGAGCCAAACTTCACCGTATCCTGGTTAATCATTGACATGGAGAACTATTTGTTCTGAGAATGATCTTCCAGTTGTGGGATTCATGAGGAGAACCTTAATGGCTGGTTGATATTTCCTACTGAAATTAACCATCGTCCACAAGGACAAAGGAAAGGGCTCTGGGATAAGGATGCAAATATGGTTCAAGTTCAATGATACCTTCAATTCATCTACTTCCAGGCGTGGACCAAATGGATTCCAATGTACCTGTAGAGTTTCAAACTTACTGATTACGACTGGCTTCTCCAACTGAACTTTGGATCACATTATCCAGTGCACCGGATGAAGTAATTTCCATTGACAAACTATTCTTTTGTGTGTGTGTGTGTGCAAAAGAGCCAGGATGTTGAACTCAGAAGCAAGGATGACGAAAGCAGGAGAAATAGGAAAGTAAAATGAGGGGAAAAAACAGTATTATGTGTACTCTCTTTGGGTACAGTTGGTGGATATGCAATTATCTATTTTTGACTGAGATAAATAGAGATAAATTAAGAGATAAATGGAGATAAATTAAGAGATAAATGCCTTGTAATCTTTTTTAAAGGCATGTATTTTTTAAAAAGGCTACTACAAAATCTAAATTTAACTAAAAACTCCCCAAAATGAGTTAGAAAATTATTTTATATATTGGGAAGAATAGTTCATGAAGCATGTACCTGAATGAATTTGGACTGGTTTAAATTGAACAATCCTGAAAATTTGCAGAACGGATGGGTTAAATCTGGTCCAAGAAAGAAAAAAAATGATATTTCTGTAGAATGCTGAGAAAATGCAACTATTCCAATGGTTCCTGAAATGTTAAAAAGAGATGGAAAGGAAGCAGATATTCTGTAATTGCTTGTCAGGAAGGAAATCCTGTGGTTGGGCCAAAACAATTAGAATCAGGAAAGAATAATTCTATTCTTACATTAATCCAAGCATCCTCTATGATTCTAATCAAGGAACAATAGGCAGATGCCTCCAGCTTGTTTATAAAGCATTAAATTAACGCCTGGCTTAACTGCTATGTTCAAGAAACAGAAGTAAGAGCATGTTTTAAAGAGGAAATCCATTATTGTGATGTGTATCTCAATTTTTTTCTTTAAAACAACCCATCTGGCTTGGGGTGGAAACATATTTCATCAGATATAAAAATGAATTCAATAGGAGAACAGTACCAGCACAAAAATACAGTTTAAAAACCACCGTGATAGATAGATAAACAGACAGATAGATGATGGATGGATACATGATGGATGGATGGATGGATGGATAGATAATGGATGGGTGGACAGACAGACAGACAGATGATGGATGGATGGATAGATAGATAATGCATGGATAAATAGATGATGAATAGATAGACGATGGATGGATGGATGGATAGATGATGGATGGATGGATAGATAGATGGGTGGATGGATAGATGGACAGACGGATAGATAGATGATGGATGGATGGATAGATAGATATGTAGATAATGAATGGATAGATAAATAAATGATGGATGGATGGATGGATGAATAAATAGATGATGGATGGATGGATGGATGGATGGATGGATGGATGGATAGATGGATAGATAGATAGATAGATAGATAGATGATGGGTGGGTGGGTGGATGAATGGATGGATAGATAGATAGATAGATAGATAGATAGATAGATAGATAGATACAATAACTTTATTGTCGTTTTGGCATACAGATACCAATTGGCATACATTAAAATGAAATTTCATTGCATACAGTTTTCAAAGGGTCACCACCTCCAATATAAAACTACATAACCCTGGCAAAATAAACAAATAAATTGTGCATATGCCCACATATATTATATGACACTGAGAGCGATTGAAAACCCTAATTTTTAAAGAGGTCACTTGCACAGAACTAGCTTGGAAGTAACTAGGACATGGACAGTGGGTCTGTAGCTATCGAACTAACAAACATTAGGAAAGACACTTTTGCATTCCACCAAGCTTGGTATTCAAGGGAAGTAGATAACAGAGGATCAGGGATTATCTATAACCAATCCCTATCTTCCTCCAGAGACAATAAGACACTGCCTTGTACAAGTTGCCTATCTCCTAAGTAAAGAATAATTGGGTAAATCGTTGTCTTTATTCCCAGCAACAATTCAGCTGGGAAAGAACGTAAGGAGGTCCAGACTGGGTCAGTATTTTGATATGAGACTCCCTGAAGATTGAGTGGCTAGATGATAGACTGGGAAGTAAACAACAACAAAATCAATGGACAAAACTCCACAACACAGCAACAAGAAACCACTTCAATCTCCAAGCCAAGAAAACCCCATGGACATTTTCTGAGAGTCAACCTCAATCTTCATCCATGCAGCTTGGTCAGACAAGACAGGTGGGAATTTAATAATTCGAGTCCTAATCAAGGATCGAAGAAGGATGAAGGCGGCCTCTAAGAACAGAGGCAGTTCCAAGTGGAATGGGTTTTTTGGTTTTGTTTTTTGGTAGAATTAAGTGTGTTCTTGCTGGACAAATTCAATATTTCCAAATATTGAGGAAGTCCTTTGGGTATCGCTCCAAGGGCTTCCATCATGATTGGTATAACAATTGTTCTGTTGTGGAAATGAACGACTCGAGACCCAGTGATACTTCAGCTCTTTTATTTGTCTCTCTGTGACTGCTCTGTAGCAGAGCCGTGGCAGCCTCTTTTATAGCGGCTGCTCGTGGCTCGCGCCCAATGAAGGCTCTTTAAAATTCCCGCCATCAGGCGGACCAATCAAAATGAACCATTCAAATATTCAAATATATAACACCCCTCCCCATGTGGTCCAGTCCAGCCAAACAGGATTCCCTAGGTTATGTAGTCACGTAAATAGGCGGGGCTCTTATGGGTTCTACTGGACCTGCACAATTCAGTAGTGGTGTTGTCTTCGGATTGTTTGGACGGGTTCGCACTCTCTCCCATCCTTCTCTGTGGAACCTCCTGGAAGGTAGAGTCAGCCATGCCCTCCCGCCTGGTCTATTTGGGCTGGTAGAGTCAGCTTGGCTGCTCCCACCAGGAGTGGCTTCGTGTTGATTTTCTGCTGCCGGTTCCTTTCTTCCGAAGTCATTTTCAGGTATGTGATTACGATTTCTTAGCAGTTCTACTTGTAGTGTTGGTTGGTGAATTGTTGTTAGAGTTTTTTTATTATTTCTCGTTTTTGTGGAGGGCCTCCCCCTCCCCTCTCATTTGTGTTTGAGGGGTCTCCCGCCTCTCTGGTTTGGTTATTCTTTTGGTTTAATGTTGTTAAACCAAATGGTTCCTGTGTGTGAGTATTCCAATGTGGTTCCTGTGTGTGTGCATGTTTTTCTCCTTCGTCCCTTGGGTTGTTAGTGTTCTTCAATAGTGTTCTTGATCTAAGTTGGTCTATGTGTCTCCTCCATTTTTTTCCATCCTCTGTCTCTACTCTGTATGACTGGGGTCCTGTTATCTGGGTTATTTTAGTTGGTATCCATAGTGGGTCCCCCGTGAGGTTTTTTGCATAGACCAGGTCACCTATTCCAAAGGTACGGTACTTACTGGAGGAATCTGTTGGTTTTTCAGGGTTGTATGTGGGGTATAGTCTGTCTAGGTGAGACCTTAATTTTCTGCCCATTAATAATTCTGCTGGGCTTTTATTAGTTGTGGTGTTTGGTGTAATGTGCTGTATAGTTAATAGTTTATAGATTTTTTCCTGTATATCTCCAGGTCCTAATTTTTGTAGTGTATACTTAGTATAATGAACCATGTGTTCTGCCCATCCGTTCGTAGCCGGCCGACCTGGCACTGTTAGGGCATGCCTTATTCCTTGTTCAGTGAGGAACCTTTCGAATGTCAGTGCAGTGAATTGTGGCCTGTTGTCAGATACCACTAGATCCGGTAACCCATGTTGTAAAAACAACATTTGTTTTTACAACAAATGTGTTGTAAAAAGTTTCCTTAGTTGTCTGATTACGGCTTCTGTTGTGGTTGAGTGCATGACGCTTACCTCCAACCAATTGGAGTAAGCGTCTACCACTATCAAAAATGTGTGTCCTTTCATTGGTCCTGCAAAATCAATGTGTATCCTCGACCATGGGCCCCTAGGTGTTTCCCAGTCGAGGACAGGTGCAGCAGGAGGTGTAGGTCTAGATTCTTGGCATTGTTTGCACGTTACCACCCATTTCCCAATATCCTTATCCATCCCTGGCCACCATACATAACTCCTGGCCAGGAACTTCATCCTTACGATACCCGGGTGTCCTTCATGCAATATGTCAAGTACTTTTTCCCTCAGTATGTCTGGTATGATCACCCTATCCTCCCACAGTACACATCCTTTTAAATTAGATAGTTCAGTCTGTCTGATACGAAATGGTTTGACAGTTTCATCATTTTCCGTCTCCGGCCACCCTTTACCTACCCAATTTAAAATCCGTGCCAGGATTCCATCTTTTGCGGTTTCTTTTGCAATGTCTGTGGTTGTTGTGGGTAGATTTTCCCATGTCTCGATTTACAGGGATGATGTGGTTGGTACAGGATCATCTTCTAACTCAGGTAGGGGGGAACGGCTCAGGGCGTCAGTATGTGTTATGTTCTTCCCTGGCTGGTGGATTAAGTTGTAGCTGTATGCAGCGAGGAACTCGGACCATCTCATCATTTGCGGTGACAGTATGTTGGGTGTAGCTTTGTTTCCTGCTAGTATTCCTAAAAGAGGTTTATGATCTGTAATCAATGAAAAAGTTCTGCCGTAAATGTATTCGTGGAACTGTTTGACTTCTGTTATTACGGCCAACGCTTCTCTGTCCAATTGGCTGTAATTTCTTTCCGCTTTTGATAGGGTTTTGGAGTAGAATGCGATTGGTGCTTCTCTTCCATTGGGTAATATGTGGTGAGTTTGGCCCCGATGCCAAACAGTGACGCATCGCAGGTTAATGTTAGTGGTAGGGTTTCGCTGTATTGGATGAGTACAGAGTCTGATGTGAGTAAGTCTTTGAATCCCTGGAATGCGGTTTCGTCTCGTCACCCCCAGGTCCAGGTAGCTTTTTTATCCAGCAGTCAGTGTAATGGTTCCGCTGTCGTTGCCTTCTGTGGCAAAAAGACATTGTAAAAGTTAATAAGTCCCAAAAAGGCTTGTAATTCTGTTTTATTTTTGGGTCTGGGAGCTTCTTTGATTGCTCTGATTTTCTTTTCCATGGGGTGGATTCCTTCTTTATCTATGAGGTATCCCAGGAACTCAACCTTATCGGTGGCTAGTTGGCACTTCTCTCTTTTCACTTTGAGTCCCGACTCTTTAAATCTTTGTAATACTTCCCTCAGGTGGCCTTCCAGTTGTTTTTTGTCCTTGGTGGCTACCAATACGTCGTCGAAATATGGTACCACCCCCTTGATTCCTTGTAATAGGAGCTCCATCAAACTTTGGAATACCCCTGGGGCCACGCTAACTCCAAATTGTAGTCTTTTGCATTTGAATGACCCCCCTGTGAGTCACAATTGTTTGTGCTTCTGCTGTTTCTGGGTCAGCTGGCAATTGTTGGTACGCTTGTGCAAGGTTGAGCTTAGCGAAAATTTTTCCTCCAACGATTGTAAAAGGTGTTGTACCATCAGGACAGGATATGCGCTTTGTTGTAGCGTGTGGTTGAGGGTGGCCTTATAGTCTCCACAGATGCACACAGACCCATCTGGTTGTGGTCACAGTGGTCACAATTGGAGTTTCCCACTTTGCGTGGTCTATTTGCTCTAATACCCCCTGTGCGATGAGTTTATCCAATTGTTCATCGTTTTTTGTTTTTAACACGAAGGGGACTCGTCTTGCCTTTAGCCTAATTGGGGCTACATTTGGGTTCAAATTAAATGAGACAGGGGACCCTCGGTAATGCCTAGTTCTCCATTGAAGACATCCTGGAATTTTCTCATCAGGTTCTCTTCCCAGTCCGTCTTGGTGACGTTGTTGATCCCGGTCACTCCAATTCCAAGTGGTGAAAACCATTCGAGTCCCAGTAGGGTGGGGCGATCCCGGTCTACTATGGTCAGTGGAATGACTTTCTTATATTTTTTGAACTTGACTTGGAAATGTCCAAGTCTGACTACGGGAATCCTGTTCCCTTGGTAGTCTTTCTAGTTCTTTCCTTTCCATATCTGGTATCAGTCTTTTTAGGGTGTTCCATGATATCATGGATAGGTACGAACCGGAATCCACCTCCATCTCGCAAGGTTTGCCTTCTATGTTGACTTGTACGTGCACCTTTTTTGTGTTTGTTGCGCTCGAGTGTCCAATAATTATTGTCTGATGTTTCCTCTTTTCTTTTGGCTTCATTGAAATGCGTGTTCCTGTTTTCTCGGCTTCAATGGCTCCCTGTCTGCCTCTCTCTCGCTCTGGGGGGGTACTTCCTCTTCTTCTAGGGCTGTAGTTATTTCTGTTTCAGAAGACCCTAGCGATGTGTCCCCGTCTTTCACAATGCCTGAAGATAGTGTCGAGGAAACGGCACTTGGAACGTGGGTGGTCACCTCCGTACCCGGCACAGCGGAAGTCTGACTTCCTTTCTCTTTTGTTCCATCTGTTTTTTTCCAACTGGAGTCTATGTATCTCTTCGTCTTCTTCACTGGTTTCGGACATGGATTCAATGTCCTCATGGTGTGTTGTGGTGGCGGTTTTTTGAGTGCCCTCTAGCTTCTTATCTAGGTCTTGGCTAGGTTTTCTCAGAGTTTCCGGGGTTGTCCTATTCATCTGCCGCATTTTGGCTGCTGATCTTTGCGTTGCTTCAGCTGCGATGGCTTCAGCGATGGCCTCGGTTACTGTTATATTGGGTCTGGTCAGGAGTCAGCTCTGTAGGGTGAGGTCTCTTAGTCCGAGGACCACGCGGTCCCTCATGGCCTTGTCCATGTTGAGAAATTCGCATGCTCCTCCAATGTTCCTTAGAGCCGCCACAAAATCTCCTGTGTTCTCACCTTCCTTTTGGTCTCGCTTGTAGAATTTGTGTCTCCAGATGAGGCTTGAGACAGCTGGCACATAATGAGCTCTCAATAGTCTGTCTAAGTCTGGCCACGCCATTTGCTTCACATCCCGGGGTTTTGCCAATGCCTTGACCATCTTGAATAGTGTGGGTCCACAGTGGGTTAGGAAAACGGCTCTCTTTTTTTGATCAGAGATTTCTTGTAGATAGTTCCCTTCTGGGAACATCAGGAACCGGTCGATGTAAGACTCCCAGTCTTCTGTCTCTGGGTTGAATGGTACGGGTGGCACATTGTTGCTGGCCATCTCATCTAGCTCGGTTCTCTGGCCACGTGCTCAATAGTCTCCTTTGTTCAGCATCCCATCCTCGTCACCAGCGTTCTGTTGTGGGAATGAACGACTCGAGACCCAGTGATACTTCAGCTCTTTTATTTGTCTCTCTGTGACTGCTCTGTAGCGGAGCCACGGCAGCCTCTTTAATAGTGGCTGCTCGTGGCTCACGCCCAATGACGGCAGGAATTTTAAAGAGCCGGACCAGTCAAAATGATCCATTCAAATATTCCAGGCAGACCAGTCAAAATGATCCATTCAAATATTCAAATATAAAACAACAATGGATTTCACTGCAATCCTAAATCTTTGGAGAACGGGTCCCTTGTGGAATAAGTCAGCTGGAAGATGTGGGTAATTGCCTTGTTATGCCTTTAAAGGTAGATTTTAACCCCCTTTAAAATGAATTGTAGAGTGAGCCGCTTTGAAAACAGATGAATGAAAGATGCATGAACTCGGGGGGGAAATAGGAAAGGAGTTTATGTTGACTAAGGCCCCAACAGTTCCAGCCTTTAAATTATTGTTACTTCTTTATAGTAATGCATTAGGACAATTCTCTTATTTCTTGGCAATGAAGATTGAAAAGAAAATATGATTTTTGGTTAGCACTAGTCCTTAAATTCCCCTCAGAATGGGTTAAATGTAATTTTGAATTGTGTTTTGTGCTTCTCCACGTCTTCCCAATAATAAGAATTTCCCGAGTAGCAAATGTTGCCTGGGAGTCTTCGTGGTGTTTTCCAAATTCCCACC
Source organism: Laticauda colubrina (assembly GCA_015471245.1). Classification (NCBI taxonomy): domain Eukaryota; kingdom Metazoa; phylum Chordata; class Lepidosauria; order Squamata; family Elapidae; genus Laticauda; species Laticauda colubrina. The sequence goes on from BLBF01000037.1 coordinate 19,547,529, forward strand.
AACCTCATCCAGTTGAAATATTCGGTCCAGCAGCAGAATTCGACCTACAGCAGACAAGGGCCTGAAAAGATGCGAGAGGACTGCTTTCCATCCCTGCTCCCAAAATGCTTTCTAAGGGTTTGGCTTTAAAAAAAAATAAAAAAAAATCTCTGGCTGCTGGAAAGAGACATTGTGGAATAAACACGGCCAGCCTGGAAAATTAGATTAGTCTAAAAAGAGAAAAAAGATGAGACACAGTGGCTCAGTGACTAAGACACTAAGCCTCTCGATCAGAAAGATCGGCAGTTCGGTGGTTTGAATCCCTAGTACTGCGGAACGGAGGGAGTTCCTGTTCCTTGTCCCAGCTTCTGCCAACCTAGCAGTTCGAAAGCATGCAAAAAAATGCAAATAGGAAAATAGGGATCCCTTTGGTGGGAAGGGAACAGCGTTCCATGCGCCTTCGGCATTTAGTCATGCCGACCACATGACCACAGAGACATCTTCAAACAGCACTGGCTCTTTGGCTTTGTAATGGAGAGGAGCAGTGCCCGCTAGAGCTGGAAACGACTAGCACACATGTGAAAGGAAGGGATTCCTTTCCTTTACTATTAAAAGGAGAAAACTTATTCATGTGCCGCCATAATAGAAAAATTATTAACGTAGCATCGTCTCAGTCCATCGGAATTAAAGTGCTTCTGTTATGTTCCATTGCACAGTTCATTTAGTGACCATTTGAAGTTACAATAACGGCTATGAAAAAAGAGACTTTAGGATCATTTTTTGCACTTACGATCATTACCGCATGCCCATGGACATGTGATCAAAATTCAGACACTCTGCAACTGATTCACATTTATGACAGTTTGTGGTGTCACATGATCCCCTTTTGCGACCTTCCGATGAGCAAAGTTGATGGAGAAGCTGGATTCACTTAGCAACCAGGTTACTAACTGAACAACTGGAGTGATTCACTTACCGACGGTGGCAAGGAAGGTTGTATGATGGGGCAAAACCCACTGAACAAATGTCTCGCTTAGCAACATAAATTTTGTTGCGGTGGTAAGTCGAGGACTTCCTATAATTGATCTGTTGCCAGGCATAGCAGACAAGCGTTAATGTCCATTTCTACAGTGAAACAAATAAAACAGAACATCGATCCTTTGTGCATTAACACAAAAAGAGAAACGCAGGAGAGGCAAAACGATTTTGTCAGTTTAAGATAGAAAGCGATTCTCGGATCTTCCAGTTATCTTTTGAATTCATTCCCTCTTTGCCGATCTTCCTTCTATCGGTTGCGGAATCTATACTCCAGTTTAGCAGGGGGAGGATTCCCCCCCCAAAAAAGTCAAAAAGGTGAGGTCACCACTATGTTTATACTAATACCTATTATCTTGTAAGCGATTGACAAATCGCATTAAATCAAATAAAATCAAATAAATAAATAAGTTTGACCACAGCCCTGTCCATTTTGATGTCATTCCGACACAGGTTAAAAAGCAAAAAAAGGAGCAGAGCTTTGATTGTGTGGTTGTGTGTCTGTATCTTCCATTTTTAGAATCCTTTCTGTGAAAACAGGGCTGGCAGGCTTTCTGAAATAATGTGAGGCTTAAAGTCCAAACAAATAAGATTTTGCAAGTTTAGGGTTACATGTTACCCCCCTCCTTCCCCTCCCCCCCCCTTAAAGAGGAAACAGCTTCTCCCGTGAGATTTCATTTGTGCGGGATTTCAAACATTTCCTGCGGTTCATTTAATATGCACATAAAATCAGTACCACATTAGTGTCTAATTGGCAAAGAGAATATTTAATGCATGCAGATAATAAGAATTCTTAGCATAACACACACACAGAATCAAGTTGGAAGCCTGCATTGAATGAAGAAAAAAAATCAGAATTCAATAATATTTTGGTGTTCCTCTCTGGACAGTTGTGTCATGAAGACACGGCTGCATGCACACGGATACGAAAGTACCACCATGGACCAAATATCTGGATAAGATTTTCAGAGCATCTATTCACACCCCGTTCTTCCCCAGAGTGAAGTTAGTTTACACATTCGAGTGTTAAGATCACTAAAAAGAACTGATAATGAATAGGCAGACATGAGGATTATTCTTCTTGTTCAAGATTATTAAAAATCTCATTCAGACTTCGGTGCAATATTAAACATCATGAATGCAGATTTAGCTGGTACGCAGGATATAATTTAAAACCAAACATAAGGAATTTCCAATTTTTTCAAATATGTCAAAAGTTTAGCTTGAGAATTTTAAAAAAGCTTTGTATGACTTGTATGACTTTAGAACAAATTTGGCTCACTGGTGCATTTTTATTTTTTATTTTATTTTTACTTTATTTTATTTATTTATTTTATTTTTATTTGCAATTTTGCCTGATTGCATAGTTTTTGCAGGCATTTTTAGATTATTTTAAACATGTATATATTTTAAAATATCTGCATATATTTTATAAATATTTAGATTATATATAGACATGCAAATATTTATATCTATAGAAATTAGGGGACTTTCTTCTTATTGGGAAATTTTTAATTACAAAATTCAAAGAACTATTGAATTTCAAATGATGATTAAATTTCCGCTTACTCAGATTGTAAAAGTGGAAGATAGATAAAGCCATTTTTGGATATGAACTAAATAAATTCTTCTCCATTCATACTGCTAACTGAATCAAGAAGGGGAGAAAACTATTGTACATATATTTTTCTATAAGTATCTATTATGTCCATTTCTTTTTCAGAGATCTTTAAAACTGATGCAGGACTGGGTAAAATTATTATTATTTTTCCATTAGTGATGTCCAAAGCCCAAACTTTGATGGCATTCCTATATAGACTTTTATAAGCATACTCTGTGGATATTCTTCTCCTCCATGATCTTAATTTCATTGAAGATGATGATCTGAAACAGCCATCCTTTTTTATTTTGTCTTTTTAAAAAGCCATGGGAAAGAAGAAGTCAATACAGCCAAGAACAATACAAAGACATGAAATCTAAGCCTGTAGGAATTAATTTATCCGATGAGAGACAATTCATACACTTGTCCCCAAGGTGTTTTTTTCAAAAGGCAATTGGCCTGTTTGTTTTCCCTCATCCAAGAAGCTTCTTCAGTTCTGAATTGAGGAACTGAAGAAGCTTCTTGGATGTGAAGCAAAACATCTTCAAAGAAAAACCAGAAAGTCCAGTTGCCACTTGAAAAAAGAAGCACCTTTGGAACAAACCATAACTGGGATGACTGAGAGTCTCCATAGGAAATTCAGACATGGCTAATGTAGTATCTTGCTCACATTTTCCACCTAACCTGAGCATAACCAAGTAGCAACCATTCCTTTGCTACAGCTTTGCCATTCTTTCTTGGCAAAATTTGCTTTAAATTCGCCCGGCCAAGGATTTGAAGGAATGCCTCCTATAGCCATCATATATCAAAAGCTTTTCTTGGTGTTAGAAAATTCTCAGCTTCAGCTACAACATCGAAAGGGAACAAGGGATGCATTTATTCCTAGTAATTGTCTTTTGTCAGTGTTTATGTAAAGATGTCATCAAAAAAATCATATTAATAAACTATGGCTTTGCTACAGAAGCATTTATAGTATGACTCTTTGTTTACATATGTGGTCCATGTTGCTATTTGTTGGGACATAACAGCAATGTTTATCCACCATGACCTATTTTTTTTAATGCTATAAATTAAGTTTTCTTTTTTCTGGAGGGGATGATGGCATTTCAAATTTAAAAATCAGCCCCTTGAGCTATTTAGTTGAAAGGATAGAATTTTTATTTCTGCCCATCTGCTCCGTTTTTCTTCAGTCCCTAAAGAAAATAAGGCAGGTTGGACGAGGTGTATCAAAGGGTCAGAATTTGCCTGGCAATGCTCAGCGTGAGCACTACCTGCGGGAACCATACACCTGGGCTGGTTAAAGGTGGACTTACCTTTGGCACTTTGATGATGGACGGTCTTGGGATATGTGTAAGAACCGGAGCTGGGTCACATCCCAAGTTTTCATCTGGAAACAGAGATGGATCCAGAGGCCTAATAGCCACGGATGGGACCCCCACATGTCTGCTGGGGTTGCGATTCGGAGCGTTGTGTCCCCCTGCACAATGGTTGGGCCTGAAGACTTCTTCTCTAGTGGCATCTTTGTGGAGCTTCAGAGAATCGGTGTACCTTGCATGTGGCGGTTGCCCACAGACAGCAACTTCTGGCTCCAGCTTTTGTTGCTCTTCAGGGCTTAGGCAGGTGGTCTGACTTTGATCGACAGGTGGGCTTTCGGTCACACTGCCGAAGCAGCTGAGCAATGTCGAACAAGGAAATGGATGCATCATGAATATGGGGAGGTTGCACAGCTTATCCCATAGCAACACTGGCATTCTTCTCATGGGCTCAAGAACCCTAAAATGGTTCTAGAGGGAAGAATCCAGAGCAGGTGGTGAGGTGTCCACCATAACCCTTCCATAATGGGACATCCCGTACAGTTCACTGAGTCAGAAGTGGACGATGGAGAGCTGCAGAATTCAACGGCATGCCTGGCATGGCTTCCTTGAGTAGAAGAAGCACCAGGACCAGGAAAAGGTTCAGAAGGAGGCAGACTCTTCACTGCATTGTTACCAGCCTCCAAACAAGGAGCTTTCACAAAAGAGCCATCTCGTCAGCAAGCTCAGGTTACAATCCTCAGCCAAACAGCTGCTACCTGAGCAGGTATGGTTTACTCAGTAGCCCTGGAGCCTCAAATTACGTGGCTGGAGTGGCAGAAACAAACAAGCAAATGCTAGACTGATCTATGAGAGCCTCAAAGTGTCTTTCTTTGACAGCATGACAACAGCATCACGAGCCTTCTCGTTGTCCTGCTTTTTCTGAAGGCCCACAACACAACACATGACAAATATATTGCCATCTGGATGGACTTCACCTTCTTTTGAGGGAGGGTCTTTGTTCCATTTTCACGATCTACTCAACACCGTCAAAAACTGCAGATGCAGCCAGGTTTTCTCACCTAGTGGCAAATCACAATCGGAGCATCTTAGACCGAGGTTCTCAAAGATGGATTTTTGCAGCTGTCCTATTTCTTCCAAAAATGATTTTGAAACCATTCTCCATCTCTCTGAGAACGATGAACCTCTCATAAAGCACAAGTTAATTCTCTCTGGCTTTGGGCTACAGCAAATAAAATTACCCATTGTTACTTCCCCCGGATTGTCAGAGGATTGAAAAATGACTCTCGGCAGAGGTAATTTTTCTCGAGGACCCTGGCATTTTAATATTTCCATTTGAACTACTGAAGAATACAAAAAGCACCCAGAAAATATATGCAAGCCTTTGAAACAGCATTAGTACATTCAAATACATCAACCAGCCCACTGTGACCCAAAGTGTCTTCTTGCAATGTGTTTGCAAATGTTATAGCTACTTTTTCTTTCATTGGCTGGCAAATCCACAGCACCCGGTGAAATAAAGAAAATCCCCTTTTGGACCTGATTTGGGAAACTTGGATGATGTTCAGCGACAAAAATTTGAAGAAATTCACAATCCCCTCCCTGCTTTTTGCATTCAATGGCTGATTCATAGGGAGCAGCTTGGCTGCTGGCCCAGAAGATTAGATTCCCTGCTTTTTTCCTCTTTTGAGAGAGACAGCAGTTGAAAGGTGAAATATCGGCCATCTCCCTCCCTCTCTCTCTCACACACACACATACACACACACACATCATCTGTCTATCTGCCTATCATCTCTCTAGTTTTCTCTCTCATCTTATCTTTCTACCTGCCTATCATCTCTCTCATCTCCATTTCTTTCTCTCTCATCTATCTCTCATCTAGCTATGTCTGTCTAGCCTCTATCTACCCATCCTCTATCATCTCTCTGTATTTCACTGTCATCTTTCTCTCTCTCTGCTGGTCATCTTGTTCTCATCTATTTCTCTCATCTGTCTATCCTCTATCTCTATTTCTCTCTCATCTATCTTTCTACCTGCCCATCTTCTCCATTTCTGTCTCATCTACCTATCATTCATCCACCTTTCCTCTACCTAACTATCCTCTATCATCTCTATTTCTCTTTCAATCATCTCTCTCTCTATCATCTCGTTCGTATCTATTTTTCTCATCTATTTGCCTTTCATTTTCCTAGCATCTACCTACCTACCTATCCATCCACCCATGCATCCATGCATCCATCCATCCATCCATCATTACTCTCACTTCCTCCCCCTCTTTGAAACAGGGAGAAATTAATCAAGATTCTGCTAGGTTTCCCCTTCCAGACCAAGGGACTCTGAGGCGGTGGTGATGGCTGCTTTGTCTCCGGTACACAAACAACGTTCCCACAGAAGGCAAAGAAGGTGCCATTTGTTGTCCTGGCAGGGGCACCTGCAAGGGAAGGCACAAACTTGACCAGATGGAGTGACACCATGCAAGCTCCACCCCTTATTCATGTGATGTCAATACCTGCAAAAAGCCAGGAGGGTTTGCATTGCAACTGCCCTTTGAGTTCTTGCTGATTTTGATCTCCCTCTCCCTCTCTCTCCCTCTCTCTCCCTCTCTCTCTCTCTCTCTCTCTCTCTCTCTCTCTCTCTCTCTCTCTCACACACACACACACACACACACACACACACACACACGTACCAAGACCAACATTTTCTGTCTGGGATGGGTGGAGGGGAAAAAAGATAAATAGGGGACCCTAGAGATCCAAAGAGATCCCTTGCCCACGAAGGAGGCAGGGATTGAAATCTGGAGAAAGGGTTTCATATTTTGAGTTGTTCTTCAAGCCAGGGCCATCACTTAATCCAATTGCAAAAGATTCTACTGTTTTCCCCCCTGTGCTTTTCCAACTGAGAAATCTTTTTTTTTTTTTTCACCCGGTCATGGATTATGTCCATCCCCTGGATTCTTCCTCCTTCACTGCAGAAGTTCTAGAAGCAATTTCTTAAGTTTCTTCGGAAGGGTCCTCATGAATGAAATCTAATCACGGCGTCATACTTAAGGCTGAGTGGAAAGCATTCAGATACAGGTTAACAGGGTTGGAAGGGACCTTGTAGGTCATCTAGTCCAACTCCCCTGCCCAAGCAGACCCTAAATCATTCTGTCAAAGATCAGCTTTTGCAGGAGCTGCTGTATGCTTGGGAGCAACCTCCTTAATCAGGTTCACAAAGTCTGTTTTTTCAGCACAAGCTCTGCAAACTTCTCCCCAGCTCTCCAGGATCTTCTTCAGCTCAGCCACTCTCATCTTGGATAGATCTACCGAAGTTAAGTCAAGTTGTCTTTCTGTAAAAGCAGATAAGCCAAGTCAGATATCTACATACTGAACCAATTTGCTACAATGACCCTAAAATAGTACAAAAAACTATTGCAGGAATTGGGGCGGTCTAGTGTAATGAAAAGAAGGAGTAGGGGTGACATGATAGCAGTCTTCTTATATTTGAAGGGCTGCCCCAAAGAAGATAGGGGTCAAACTATCCTTCAAAGCACCAGAGGGCAGGAGAAGAAGCAATGGATGGAAACTAAACAAGGAGAGAACCAATCTAGAACCAAGGAGAAATGTCCTAACAGGGAGGACAATGAACCAGTGGAACTGCTTCCCTCCAGAAGTTGTGGCTGCTCCATCACTGGAGGTTTTCAAGAAGAGTTTGAACAACCATTTGTCTGAAATGTCTAACTTTGTTATTCTGAAAGCTGCAGAGAGAAACAGTGAAATGTTCAAAGAAGATCACAAGGCCTCATAGCAACAGAGCTAGCCTCCATGGTGATTTCTCAAAATCTGAGGAATTCAGACCTTCTCCCCTGTTCCAGGGGAAGCCCCATTCCCACACCCAGGAACTACTGGACGGAAGGGTGGGGATCATGAGTTTACAGAGAGGAGTCCCTCCCTCCCAGAGGTCACCTAACTGCTGGACTGGTTGGAGGAGAAACAAAAGGAATCGGAAGATGTTTGGTCAACTAGAAGGTGTCACAGAGTTCCTCTTCTCTTAATTCATCGGCAGAGCTCCTCATTCTTTTTGTACTTGTATCTTTTAGCATGTGGGGGGGGGGGGGGGAAGCTTCTTGGTCACTGTGCTTTGAGTAGCTCACATCTTCCCAAACGGTTCTCCTTGGGTCACTCCATTTCCAGATCTTTGAATGCAGAAAGCCTCAAGTGACGTGGTTGTCTCCGCATATGGAAACAATTAATAAGGTGACTCTGTGCAGACACAGCCTCCCAAATTGTTCTCATTTTCATTTTCTTTTCTGAAGGCAGTTTGCTTACCCTTCTTAATGGGAAATGCCAAATCCCATGGAAAACTTTAGATCAACTCAAGCAGTCTTGCATTCCCTTCTTAAAGTCCCTTTAGCTTTGTATTTCTGGACCGAACATGTGAGCACAGACGATATTTGGACACAGGCCTATGTACAACTGTGTAGAATTTTGCTAATACAATAAGTAAAACCACTACACATTCTCTCTTTTTCTCTCTCTCTTTCTCTCTTTCCATCTCTCTCTCTATCCCTCCCTCCCTATTTCTTTCTCTCTCTCCCTCCCTTTCTCTTTTTCTCTCTCTCCCTCTCCTTCTCCCTTTCTCTCTCTCTCTTTCCATCTCTCTCTCTCTTTCTTTCTCTCTCTCCCTCCCTCTTTCTTTCTCTTTCTCTCTCTCCCCTCCCTTTTTCTCTCTCCCTTCCTTCCTCCCTTTCTCTCTCTCTCACACACACACATAAATACACACTCACACTTATAAACTGTAAACTTAAAATATCTTAAATGCATCGTATACTTCTAAAGGAAACACATACAGGTAGTCCTTGACCTGCAATCCCGAGTGAGCCCAAAATTTCTGTAGCTAAAGTGAAACATTTGCTCAATAAATTTTGTGCCATTTTACGATCTCTCTTTGCCATGGAAGTGAATTGCTTCCGTTGTTAAGTTGGCCACACAGCCGTTGAATGAATCTGGCTTTGAACTTTTTCAAACTGCCACTGAACGAACCATCGTAAGCCAAGGATTACCTGTGCCAAGGCAGATGACTATGGTGGTTGCAGGTTGACGGCAGACAGAGAGAGCTCCCTGACAGCGACGAATTGTGGCCCGTTGTTTCTTTTATAATCACAATCTGATAATGCCGCCATGGCGTCTTTGCGATCCCAACGCAGGGCAGGGCAAAATTTCACTTCACACGTTTCCCTCAGCAATAGGAATGTTGGGCTCAGTTGTGGTCAGAAGTCAAGGACTGCCCTTAATTATTGTATCAGGATTCTGGCAATTACTCCAATTAAATCACGAGTATCCAGCCTACCTTCCAAAACTAAACAGGATTTACTGGGAGTTAACATGTCCAGCAGTACCTGGGTGTAGCCGACTCTGAGGCACATCATTCACTGTCACCCTTGACCCTGGTTTTCCCCCCACCCCCTGGGTGTCTCGTAATTCATATTCTCCAATGGAACACATCCATAGCCCAGAGTCATCAATCATGTTCTCCAGTTAGATCTTTGCACGGCAGAAACTTCAGTCACCTAGTTACTATCTTGGAAAACATTTATGGAATGCACTTTTGATTTCCAAACTGCCACACTTCTCTTTCAAACCCCTTTTCCCCCCTCCCTTTCTGCTGGCAACTCTAAAACGGCCATAGAAATGCTTTATGAGTTGACATATTGCTAGTTATGAATGGACCAACCGCGTTGTTGGTGTTTAAAGTAACCTATCAATCTGCACCAAGACAGAGTTATCTTTACAGGATAAGCTTTTCGGCATGACACAGATTAAAAAACAAAAAAACAGGTGAAGCAGAGGTCAAATGTTTGAGGTCAATATGTTGACCTCTTTGAGAAGATCCCTCTCAGTGCTGATTGGTTGGCTGTCCTCTAGGCTGGCTGGGGAATTCTGGGAGTTGAAGTCGCCAGGCTTAAAGTTGCCATGTTTGGAGACCCCTGCTCTAGACTCATGTCTGAAAGGGCAAACAATGGTTACATGATGGTTCTCTGTGTTACCCACAGATATGATTGAGCATGTAAAAGCCCATGCCTTTAATAAATCAGGATCATTAGTGCCTTCCAAGCAGAGTTAAACCAGTTGTAAATACTGCGGAAGGTTCTTAATCTTGTGCTTAACTGGCCTACACTTGTTGACTTCCTCCTTACCGTGTTTGAGTTCACAAATCTGAAGATCGACTTTCTTCAGTTTCTCGCAGATTTTGGCCGCAGGGACATGGCCACTCATTGGACGGCTGACTTCAGTGAGGATCTTGGCAGCTGCGTCTTCGGTAGCCCCAAGGTAATAGCACTAGACAAAATAACACACAGGTGAAATGAATGGTTGGGGTTTTAGGGACTGGGCATCCTTGTTTTCTTCCCTGAGTTTTCATAGCCAGAAGTCTTCAAACGAAATTATAGAATAAAATAGAATAGAATAGAATGCAGAATATTAGAATAGAATAGGAGTAGGAATAGAATGGAATACAATGCAATGGAATGGAATAGAATAGAATCAGGGACAGAACAGAATTGAATTGAATTCTTTCTTGGCCAAGTGTGATTGGACACACAAGGAATTTGTCTTGGTGCAGATGATCTTATTGTACATAAAAGAAAAGAGTCAAGAGTCAAGAAGCATCAGGTACAACACTTAATGATAGTCACAGGGTACAATAAGCCATCAAATCATGCTAGGAAACAATCAATAAAAATCATTAGGATACAAGCGACAAAGTTACAGTCATATAGTCACAAGTGGGAGGGGATGGGTGATAAGGAGTGAGGAGAAGATTAATAGTAATAGTTGTGCAGACTCTATTCTACTATATCAAGGACTTAGAAGCCGCACAATGATAGGTCTTATTAGTAGTTGCATAGGGGATAACTAAAGAAAACCAGAAAGACCTGAGTTATAAGTTGAAAGAAAAGTGTGTAAAAAAACCCACATACACTCTGGAAGAAAGATGTTGCAAATAAGTTCTGTAGTATTGTGAAGTAAATGGCATGGCTGTGTGTGTGAATTTACCAGAGGTCAAAATGGATTTTTTTTAAATCTAAACTCTGCTTGATGGAGAGAAGAGAGAAGGTCATACCAAGCGGTGTTCTTTGCCTTTTGCCTTCATGCAAGTCTTAATTAATTCCTCCTCTATGGAAGCCATGGAGAAATCAGAATGCTTTTTTTTCAAAGAACTGTAGAATCTTTCCAAAAAATCTTGACACACTGTAATAAAAGAAAAAACAAAACATAAAAAAGTAAACACACACAATGCACACAAAATGTGTAAGTTAAACAAATGGATCACCAAGTTTCCAACTCGAAGGGTAGAATTCATTATTATAATTCATAAAATGAAAACACATAAAAATGCAGAATTCATTTTATGTTGAAATTCCTCCCTCCCTCCCCTCCTTCCTTCCATGTCCTTCCTTGAATTTTCAGTGTCTATATATAGTGTCTATATTTTCAGTGTCTATATGTATTAAGTGAATCACTGCAGCTGTTAAGTTAGCAACATGGTTGTTAAGTGAATCTGGCTTCTTCATTGAGGTTGCAAAAGAGGATGACATGATCCCTGGGAAGTGCAACTGTCATAAATGTGAGTCAATTGCTAAGCGTCTGAATGTAAATCTCATTTCCATGGGGATGCTACAACGGTCCTAACTGTGAAAAACAGTCAAAAGTCCCTTTTTTTCAGGGCGGTTGTAACTTTGAACTGTCACTATCTGTTGTATATTCAAATATGATACAGCCAAGAGCTCCTTTAAAGCAGGGGTCACCAACCTTTTGGATCTCAGGGACCACCAAAGTCATAATTTTAAATCCCAGGGACCACTAACGGGTTCTGTGGATGTGGCCTAATTTGTGGGTGTGGCTTGGTGGTCATGTGACTGTCTAGGCATGGCTTGTATGTAAATATTATAAATATTTATATAAATATTGAATTTTTTATAAAAAAGAGCAACTTTTACCCAAAATCAGGCAAAGCAGGCAGGCAGATTGAGTTGCTCACAGAATCATTCAGTGATCTATCTATCTGCTATCGGTTACCTGAGTCTGTCACATAAAATTTGCTTGCCTGAGTCTGCACTGAATAATAGAATCTTAATCCTAAGGGAGGTTCGGCTATGCTTAAAAGCAGAGCCAAAGATCTAAAGATCCAACCATTTCCTGCTTTCCAGCTAATCTAAATCTCCCAGCACAGCAGAAGAGATGATGGTCAGAAAAAAGAAATATAGCAATTCAGCAGGCAAGTTTGCTGGGTAAGGAGTGGGCAGGGAGGGTTCCTGCGGGCCATTGTGGGCTGAGCAGCCTTGTGTTTCTGCGCAGCCTGGATTAATCGCTTTGGGGCGTGCTCTGGGGGTGAGATTTCTCTTGAGGCCCACCGATATTTTCTCCCGGCCCACCAGTGGGCTGCAGCCCACCGGTTGGCGATTGCCGTATTTATCTGTCCATCCATCCATCTATCTTTTATCTTTCTTTCGTTCTATTATCGATCATCTATCTTTCATCTGGAAATCAGTCATAAATACGAGTCCTTTGCCAAAGGTCTGGATTTTGATCATGTGACCAGGTGGACACTGCAATGAATAAGTGGGAAAAAACCGCCATAAGTCGCGCTCTCTCTCCATCTGCCTAGAACAGGAGCGTCCAACCTTGGCAACTTTTAAGACTTATGGATTTAAATTCTTATAATTCCCCAGATGGCTGTGCAGGCTGGAGAATTCTGGGAGTTGAGGCCCACCCGTCTTAAAAACGTAACCCAGGCTGGAAAACTCTCCTTAGCACCTCTGCAAAGGTGAGTCAGTATTTGCAAGGAGGCAGAGGTTCACTTAAAAAAAATAAAAATACATGCAAAAGCCCACCACTCCAGGCAGTTTGCAAACAGCGCCTGCTCTTCCAGCTCAGGATCTCAGGAAGGGCATGCAAGCAAGCCAGCAGCCAGCCATGCTGGAATCCACCACAGGCTAATGATAGCAGCAGAAAGGGAGCGCGTTTTGCACGCGGGTGCAATACAACACACACACACTCCCTTCCTCACCTTCGCACCGAGCTTCGGCGCCCCCGGAGGCAGAGGAAGGCTTAGCCCCGGGGCTTAAACAGAGCGCCGCCACCAGCAAGGCCGCTAAAATGCAACCGTGCAACGGGCCGAGACGCGCCATGGTTGCAAAAAAAAAAGAACGCAACTTTTTCCTGCAAAACCAGCAGCTGCCCGGGCCAGCAGAGCGAAAATCTGCCCCGGTTGCTAGGTGGAGTGACGTCACGACCCACTATTTTTTGGATTGGCCGCCCGGTGCCTGGGAAACAGAAGAGGAGGAGAAAAGAAGAATGATGCTAATAGGGCGGCGCTACCCCGGTGCATTGTGGGTAGGCGAGCCGCGGCAAAGATGGCGGCGATCGGAATCCACTTGGGGAGCAGCTGCGCCTGCGCGGCCGTTTACAAGGCGAGGAGGGGGCTCAGAGTGGAGTGGGGGGGGGGGTCGTATTTTTAGTGGGGAGGGGTCGTTTTGTCCCTAAAAAAGAGACGAAACGAGGGTAAAAGCTGTCTTGGAAGAAAAAAGGGGGGGTCGTTGAGGGATCCTGAGATGCTAGCTTTCTACGCGAGGGGCCAGGGAGAAGGGTGGGGTTTTTTGGGGGGGATTTTCTTGTGGGGGGGCCTGCCTGGCTCTCCTGCATCAGAGTCTGTGGAGAGGGCATCGTTTGCAAGAAAAAGGGCCGCGATACGGTTGTAGAGAAGGATGAGGCTGAGATGCTAGCTTTCTGCTTCCAAGGAGGTTTTTTTTTCTTTTGCAAGGGAGGGAGGTTGCATTTTGAAGCTTTTGGGGGGCTTGAATTAGACTTATGAGGTCTGATGAGGTTTGGGGGAGATTGAAAAAGTTTGGGCTTTTTAATTTTTTGCAATTTTATTTTTTTGGGGGGGGGGAAACTTGCACCACTTTGGTGAATTTCTCTCATTTTTACAACATTCCTTTATACATACATACATACATACATACATACATAAATATATACACACATACACATGTACATACACATACATATATATATTCACACACACACATACACGAGTGTGTGTGTATGTATGTGTATGTATATATATGTGTGTATAAATAAAAAGAAAAGCCATAAAATGGCAACTCATGAACTGTCTACACAATACACTGTCTGTCCCTGGGAAATGGTTTGTAATGCGAGTCAGCTTTTTTAGCGAAGGGCTACTTATTTTTAATGGGTTTGAATGAGTATGGAAAGTTTTCCAAACTTTTGATGTGGGAGCCGCTTTCCTTTCATCCTTCAGCACCTTGGAGGCAGCTTATCTTATTATTTTAAAAATAAAATTAGGCCAATAATAGGAGAAAAGATTGGTTGCTGAAGGGATTTCTTGAGAGCTGTGTGTAATATGCTTTCCAGGGGAAAAATAATCCATAACTATAAAGCCCATTAATAGTTAACCTAAACTATATTTTGTTATGATTGACAAAATACAGTGAATGTTGGATTGAATTATTACTCAACATGATGTTACCTTGCTGTATCTGAACTCACTGAGTATATTTCAGATACTTGTAGGGTCTTACAAGTACTGATTCAATTGCAAAATTGACTTTTTAAATTTGAATCAGGTTGGTTTGTAAGGATTTCTCTTTATAATTTTTTCCCCTACCGAAGTAAAGAAAATCGGTTACGGTATCTTTGAGACCCAAATTTGTGGCTTTAAACCTTCTTTTTTTAAAAAATAATAAAACTTGGATTTACCACTGTGCTTTTCTTAATAAGTTTACAAAACATAAGGACCTTGATTAAACATAAGTCTTAGTAAGTGTGCTTGTGTGTGTTGTAGGATGGCCGTGCAGATGTTGTAGCTAATGATGCTGGGGACAGAGTAACTCCTGCTGTTGTTGCCTTTTCTGAAAAGGAAGAGGTAAATTTCCCCTTTTTTTTGTTAAAACATTTGAAGCCAAAGTCATGTGTTTATTTTTTTCAAAAACAACAACAACCTTTCTTCAATGCTTTTCTTAGATCGTTGGTCTGGCAGCGAAACAAAACCGAGTGAGAAATCTCTCAAATACAGTAGTAAAAGTGAAACAGATTCTTGGAAGAAGGTATGAATTACGCCATAACATATCTTCTTAACGGTTAGCGTGCATCTGAATAACATGTTACTTTTTAAAATGTAATTATTGACTGGTCTGCTTTGGCCATGCTTGTAAACTCAAGTCTCAGTGCTGTTGTTTAGAAACGAGCTGAGACTAATTTGATTTTTTTCATCTGTTTGTTTTCTTTCCTGTTATTTAAAGACGTACAGAAATTATACTGCTTAAACCAGGAATGAAAGTTGAATTCATGAAACTTTACTCCCATAATAATGAAAACAATGTTTTTTTTTAAATATGTTTTTTATTTTTTTAACTTGAACATATCAACTTCCATTAAACAGTGTGTTGTCTGGGTACAAATATCTCTGATATTGCAATGAAAATTTGTAATGTTTTTTACATTGATAATAATTCTCTAATCTTATATTAATAATCAGCATCATAATCATTTCTTCATATCTTCTAATGAAAATATATCAAGTATAATAATCTTAACAATCATATTAATAATCATCATATTATTTACATCTCTGTCTTAACATATATTCTTTATTTGACAATGTACTGTTTTTGTTTGCTTTTTTAAAATTTTAATGTTTTTAAAGTACCTTCCAATTTTGCTTCTTTTCTCAGCTCTGGAGACCCACAAGCGGAAAAATACATTGCGGAAAGTAAATGTTCAGTAAGTGAGGGCATATTTTGCCATTTTTCCCCTATAGGGAATATTTATGAATTTGTGTTCCAAAGGTGCTTTTTTTTTCCAAAAGGCAACTCAACTTCTTTGGTTTTTTTTCCCTTGAAGACATTTCACTTCTCATCCAAGAAGCTGCTTCCGTTCTTCAGAACAAGGATATGCCAGAGCAATATTTTCCCTTTTCATTTATTCAATCTGATTGATGTTCCAGGAAAAAAAAGAGCATCCAGAATAAGGGCTAGTGAATTAGCACATGAAAAGAACAAAGTTAAACAAAACACACCTGATTTCTTATGTTCAGAAGTTTGATAGAATGGAAATAATTTTAAGCTTCCCTAAACTGCAGGTAATAAATAACAGAATAATAGAGTTGGCAGGGACCTTGGAGTCTTCTAGTCCAATCCCTTACTCAGGCAAGAAACCCTCTACCATTTCAGACAAATGGCTGCCAAAACTATCCTTAAACATTTCCAGTATTGAGCATTCACAGCTTCTGGAAGCAAGCTGTTCCACTGATTAATTGTTCTCACTATCAGGAATTGTTCTTTAGCTATGCTTATGGTAAAAATAATAATGCATGAGGTTGAGTTGCTAAATTGTCAGAAGAATGCTTTGTTTTTTTTGTGTGTGTGTGGCAGTGGTGATATTTGTAGCTTTTTCATATGCTTACTGTAGTCCACTATTCAACCACCATCTAGACTTCAGTTTTCTCAATTCCTAGCCAAGAACAATACGAGGGGCGAGTTTAGAAAGGCCACTGTAAAATAACTTAATTTCTTTTTAGTATAAAGTAACTGGCACCGTTGTGTGGATCAGAATGAGGTTGATGGTTTTCTTAAGTGAAAGATCAGGGAGGCATGTGCATTGAAAATCTCTCATTGTCCAGTTAACCTGAGGAATACTTGGTGTTGATTTGCCTGTAGGTGATCGAAAAGAATGGAAAACTTACTTATGAAATAGATGGCAAATTTGTTTCTCCAGAAGACGTTACAAAGTTAATCTTCAGGAAGATGAAAGGTAGGGTATTCAAGTTGGAGGGGAAAAATAATGTTAAATTCTGAGAAACGAGCTAGGTTTTACTGATTGTGTTGTTTTATATTTCTCTAGAAACTGCTCAATTCGCATTGGGTTCAGATGTCAATGACACCGTCATTACTGTGCCTTTCGATTTTGGAGAGAAGCAGAAAAACGTTCTTGGGTGAGTGGTTCCTTGAACACAGATTCTGGAGTTAATTGAGGCCAGATCCTGTGGACACAGCATTTTGCCTGGATCAGATATCCTTTTGAAGCTGGCTCATCAGCCACACAAAATATCCAGAGGCAGACACGTTGGTTTCTCTTGCTGTTCTCTTGTTTTGCATCTTTGGGTACAGAAGTCACAAATAAACAGTGACAGACCATCTTGGATTTTTTTCATGGGACAAACAGGCCAAACTGGAAGAAACTTTAGCTACTTTTTACCAATTGGTAATGTCAACTCATAAAATATTTCTATGGTCTCTTTAGTGTTGCCAACAGAAAGGGAAGGGGCTGCAGTGCAACAGCTTGCAAAACCAAAATTGCATTCCATAAATAGTTTTCAAAGATAGTAACTAGGTGACTAAAGTTTCTGCCATGCAAAATTCTAACTGGAGAGCATGATAGATGACTTTGGGCTATGGATGTGTCCCATTGGAGAATATGAATTACGATATACCCAGGCAGTGTCAGACAGTTTAACTCCCAATAAATCCTTTTTAAATTTTTGAAGTTTGGCTCAAGACTTATGATTTAATTGGAGGTAACTGCCAGAATCCTGACAGGTATAAGCTATCTTGTTCCTGTTTTCCTCTAGTTTTTTTCTCTAAGAAGGGGACAAACACACCAAAAATTGTTTTAAAATGTATTCCACTTAGATGGTCTATCATTTTCAAGCAGTCAAATGCTGTTAAAACATAAGTTCATATTTTCATCCATTGCTAAAACAACTTTTCTCTGTATTTGGTGTTTAAATACTGCTGAGATCATAGTGGTTATCGCATGACTGAAATACATACATTGAAATTCGATGCAAATTTGAAATATCTTGAGTTTCATGCAGAAGTGAGTATAAACACAAACTTTATGCTACCTCTTTTTTATTACATATTGATGTAGCTTAACAAAATAAATTATTCCCCTAATTGCATATTATTGCAGCATGGGTGATATTAAGACAACTATTTGGAATGGTTCAAGAATAATTTTCCAACCTTGGTAACTGGAAACTCTCTGAACTCTAAATCCCAAATGTCTTCCATGGCCATGGCTGAGTTGTGAACTTCTGGAAGTTTTATCATTTTTTAAGTTGTTGTATTAAATGTACAGGACTACTCCACTCACCCAGTAATTCTGAAACTGACATTTATACATCTAGAAATTGATAAGAATGGCAGTCACTGGTTTAGATTTACCTAGAATAATATACAAGAACTACCCTGGGGTTTTATGGTGAAAAAAGCTGTTAGGGTTATATCATTATACTGATTCCTGTCTGATTCCTGTCTGTCACAGAGAAGCTGCTAAAGGTGCTGGACTTAATGTTCTTCGTCTAATTCATGAACCATCAGCTGCTCTGCTTGCTTATGGAATCGGACAAGATTCCCCCAGTGGGAAAAGGTGATTCAGGGGTCCTCAACTACGGGTTTGTGGTAATTTTTACACTGAAGTAAGACTTAAAAAGAATAACCTTTTTCCCTGTATTTATTTCAACCCTGTCAGTTGCAAATAAATGAAAAAAGCCACCTTTGCCATGGTCAGAAACGGGCACCCTTCAGCCTGTATTTTGTACTGAATTTCTAAACATTGATAACAGAACCATGGTACAGTGGTACAGTAGCACAATCAGGAGGCTGTGAGTTCAATAGCAGAAGCCCTTACACTTATATACCGCTTCACATGGCTTTGCAGCTCCTCTCTAAGCGGTTTACAGAGTCAGCCTGTTGCCCCCAACAATTTGGGTCCTCATTTTACTCACCTCGGAAGGATGGAAGGCTGAGTAAATCTTGAGCCGGTCAGGATCGAATTTCTTGACTCTGGGCAGAGTTAGCCTGCAATGCTGCATCCTAACCACTGTGCCACTGAGGGAGGGAGGGAGGGAAGAAGGGAAGGAAGGAAGGAAGGAAAGAAGGAAAGAAAATAGCCACAGCCCTTAGACTTATATACCACTTCATGGAGCTTTTACAGTCCTCTCTAAGTGGTTTAACAGAGTCAGCCTGTTGCCCCCAACAATTTGGGTCCTCATTTGACCAAACTTGGAAGGCTGAGTCAATCTGGAGCCTGATGGGATTTGAACTGCCAAATTGTAGGCAACTGGCTGCAGTAGAAGTAGCTTGCAGTACTGCACTCTGACCACTGCGCCACAGAGGCTCATTATCATTGATCCTAGGTAGAAGCAGCTATTTCTCACGATGAGAATCTATCTGTTGAACAAAACTCCACATTGGTGACAGGAAGGGCATCCAGCCAGTAAACCCTCTACTACCTCCCTTGCCCAGACTCCACCCCGCAAGGGATTATGGGGTCGTAAAAAGAGGATGATGATGATTCATAACAGAACCATAATCGGCATTGGAATACAGGGAGTCCTTGACTTACAGCAATTCATTTAGTGTCCATTCAAATTTCCAATGGTAATGAAAAAAGTGACACTTTTTCATCCTTATGACCGTTGCAGCCTTCCCCGTAGTCATGTGATCAGAATTCAGACGCTTGGCAACTGACTCATATTTATGACGGTCATGTGGTCCCCTTTTGAGACCTGGCCAGCAAAGTCAAGGGGGGTGCCAGATTCACTTCATGACAGTGTTACTCATTGAACAACGGCAGTTATTCACTTAATGTGGCACAAAAGTTTGTAAAAATGGGGTGAAGTTCACATAGCAACTGTCTTGCTCAGCAACAAATTTTGGGGTCCATTGGGGTCATAAGTTGAGGACTATGTGCTTGTTAACACTGTGAGGGGGAAAATGATTTTTTCCATTTGTGTTTTGCAAACGGAAGCCACATGCTGGTCTATAAGCTTGGAGGAGCTTCCCTTTCCATCACGATCATAGAAGTCAACAGTGGGCTCTACCGCGTGCTGTCCACCACCGCCGATGACAGCATAGGTGGCACCTGCTTCACAGAAGCCTTGGCGCAACACCTGGCTTCCGAATTCTGCAGGTAAGTGCTCCAAACAACCAGAGCAACTTTTGGTGTCGGGCATGTGTGTGTGTGTGTATATGTGCATGTATGTATGTATGTGTATATGTATGTATGTATGTATGTATGGCAGATGAGATTCTGCTGAAACGTTGCTACAACTTTAACAGAACTACAATGACGTGGGATAATACCCGAAGGAAGCTAAACAGCACACACACACACACACACACACACACACACATATATATATATGTTTTCTTAGGTTTTCGCGGGTACTTACATGTGTGCTGTTCAGCTTCCTTCGGGTATTATCCCACGTCATTGTAGTTCTGTTAGAGTTGTAGCAACGTTTCAGCAGAATCTCATCTGCCATCCTCAGGCTTCTGTATGGATGTGGGTCTTACAGCTCCTGGTTTTAAATTTGAGGCTGGTCCATTCTGATTGGCTGGGAGCCTGGACCTGTTTCATTGGACTTGGAGTTTGATTGATTGGTGTTCCTGGTTTCTTCTGTCTGTTTTGTGGCTTTGATTGGCTGGCAACAGTCTGTTCTTGTGTTGGAGGCTTTTAGTGCAGCTTGGCTCCGTGTGAAGGGACGGCTGCTCTTCATTAGCAAGCTGGGTTTCACCTGGGTGCCTGGTGGGGGGGTGAGGTTGGAGCTATCAGAGGGAGTCTGTTTTTGCCCAGGTGTTTGCCTGGCTTGTGGCATAGAGATCTTTCTATTTGAGAGTGCAGGCTTCCAAATGATTGACAGTCTGGTGGAATCATCTATTCATGCTGTCAGGTCTTTTTTCAATCTCTATGGCTTCTCTGATGATTCTGTGGCTGGGGTTTTCTATAGTGGCTAGGGTTTTAGTGCCATTGAAGTTGATGTTGTGACCTGTGGTTTTCATGTGTTGGACTAGTGAGGAGGTGTGTTCCAGCTTTTTTACTGCATTTTTGTGTTCCTCTAGGCGGGTACTTATTCTTCTATTGGTCTGTCCAATGTATGTGGCCGGGCATGATGTACAGGGAATTTTGTATATGCCTTGGTTTTCCAGGTCAATTTTGTCTTTGGGGTTCCTCAGGATGGCTGCTATTTTTTTGTCTGTTTTGAAGGCAGTCTTGATGTGATGCCTGTGTAGTATCTTACTGATTTTATCTGTGGTACCTCTTATGTAGGGCAAGACAGCTGTTCCATAGATCTGTTGGTCTTCTAGGTCTCTGTTATGTCTTGGTGTGTTTTTGTGGATCAAGTTGGTGATTTTGTTTTTGTGGAAGCCATTGGCTGTTAATACTTCAGTCAGGGTGCATAGTTCAGTCTTTATATGTGTCTTGTCTGCCAGGCATTTGGTTCTGGTAATTAGTGTTTTAGCCACAGAATTTATCTGTGCTGGGTGGTGGTGGGATTGGGCATTGAGGTAGCG
>BLBF01000037.1:19589902-19612027 GCA_015471245.1 Laticauda colubrina
GAAAAAAAGCACCTTTGGGACAAATTAACCAAAGACTACATCAAGACCAATGTTTTTGAGATGTGTGGACTACAGCTCCCAAAATTCCCTAGCCAATATAGCTTTGGCTGGGGAATTCTGAGGTCTTGTAAATCACATGTATCTTAAAATAGTCAAGGTTGAAGGACGAATGGCAAGGGAAAACAACGGGCACATGGTTTCACATGTGGCGGATGTGTGCAAAGGCAAAAAAGTACTGGATGAAAATACATACATGGTTTGAAAAAATGTTAAAGCAACACACAGATTATCAACCAGAAATATTTCTCTTAGGCACAGTAACAGAAAAAAATATGATAAAGGGAATATATATTTAATATTACATGTCTTGATGGCAGCAAGAATTGTATATGCACAACATTGGAAAAATGGGGGCACCTCTACAGCTGAAAGCTTAATTTAAAAAAATATTAGATTGGGCAGAAATGGATAGGTTGACATTAAGGATAAAAGAAAAAGAAGATGCAGAATACTTTCAAACATGGGACTTATTTTGTCAATATTTATCAATAGAAGCAGAAATTAAAAATTGGAAAAATACAATTATGTATGTCTTATGTTTAATATATTATTATATTGTATACTATTACTAGCTCGATCCCCATGCTTTGCTACGAAACTATGTCATCGGGCTGTTTTGGGGGAGGAAAATAAGGAAAAAAGAAATTCTGCCTCTGCCTACCAACATCCATTGGTATTCATCTGGCTAATGTCCTGTCAGTGTGTGAGAGTTGAGGGCCATTTGGAAACTGAAAGTATTTGCTGTGTGAGCAAGGAGACAGCAAAGAGCCTGGGCGTGGCTTAGCTCAACTGTTCTGTCCTAAAGCTGCTTGGTGCTGTGAAACTGAAACTGAAACTCTGCTTGTGTTTTGCATTTGGAGGAGATTTCTTTTCTGGTGGAGAGAAGGGAGTAGAACTCCTGAGTATCAGAGTGTGTTAATAATAATAATATAGGAAATATTCTAAATGCTCTGATGGTCATTTGGAAAAATCCTTTCTTAGTGAGCACCTAAAAGCCAAGAGGAACCTATGGGCCAAATTTCAAGTTTGTAGGCTTTACGGTTCTGGAGATTTTGTCATGATACGTGAGGGGCATTTCGCTTTTATTTATATATATGTATGTATGTATGTATGTATGTATGTATGTTTGTAGAAGATGTAAGGAAATTGACCCAGACAATACACTGTTCATAAAGCACTTATGCATGGAAAGGAAAAATATATAAATAAACTCTTTTAAAAAAATGGCAAGGGGAAGGAAGGTCGATCTTTTTCATCTTACTGGTGTCTAGGAACTCCCAGGCCCTCGGTCTCTTCAGCATGCCAAGAGGTTTATAGGTTGGCCGGTTGTTTGGCCTGTACTTCCTGCAGAAGGGTTTCAGGCTGAGGAGGGGAAAGAATGGCCCAACTTTACAAAGTGATTAAAATCTTACAAGGGGAAAAAAAAAAACATGCAATATTGAACTGGAAATGCATTGTGTTGTCTTGCTTAATTTTAGAGAAATTTAAGAGTGAACAAAGTCAAATTTGGATTGTAATCCAGACATTCCAATCTTGGAATCCAACGCTTAGTTTGGAAACATGCTATCCTTGGATTAAAAGATGGCGAGCCATTATCAAAATTAATTTTTGATAAGAGTAGCTGATGGAGGAGTTTAACGAAGGATGGCTTGATGTGGATTCCATCACAGGGAGTTCAGTCCCTTCACTTAACAACAGTTGCGAACCTGGGGGTAAGTTGTGGGGAGTCATAAAATGACTTGGCATAGTCTTTCTTTTTTTTTGCAGTGGCCGTTAAACAAACACAGTCGTAAACCAAACCAGTGGTTTGCTATTGGGGCAGTTTGGCTGAAAAGGAAGTAAAAGCTGGTTTTCAGAAGAAAAAAAAAACATCATAAAATACGGTCAGGTGACCGTCAAATGGACATAAATAGACACAAATGTGGCCCCGTGGCCACACACCCCAAACCTGATCATGCAACGAGGCACCCATCATTGGAACTTCAAAATTCGGATTGTGAGTAGCTTCCCAGGAAGTCCGTTGTAATTTTGAAGGGTTGCAAGCTGACCAGGTTGTGTAAGTGGGACACTTTATTTGTATTATGGAAGGGGAAAAAACAAAACAAAACTAACAGGACATAACACTTACTTTTCTTCCACTCTGTCCTTGGTGGACCCCAACGGAATCACATTGGGATAGGCATTCACCGGGCAAATGTAGCTCAAGAAATCTTGGATCTAGAATGGCAGATTGAGGGGAGCAAAAAAAAAAGAAGAGGATGTATTGATAATATTTAATGCCCTGCTTTCATTTCTTGTGTTTATGATTTGCGACGGCTTGAGAAGTATGGATAGGCTTACAATAGTTTGCTGTCAACTAAAAAATACTCCTTTGGTTGTTTTAGTTGCCAGCAGAAAGAGAGTGGAGGAAAGCAGTGAATTCCTTAAATGCTTCAGATAATTGCTTTGGCAGCCGAAGCTGTTGGCATGCAAGATTATTACTGGAGAGCATGATTGAGGACTCTTGGCTATGGATGTGTCCCATTGGAGAATATATATCCAGTTGTAAGGGGAAATGCAATTTAACAAACTGAAAGTGGAAAGACATACCTCACTGTAAGAAGAGTGAAATGAGAAGCAAGCTCTGTAGGAACTTGTTCCGGCCCTAAACAACAAGGCGTAAATTTAAATTAGTTTCCTCTATTGTTGATCAAAATGAGATTAAAAACAAAAGCTGAAAATCTCTTCTGAGGGATAAGAGAATGCTCCTTTTGCAGCCATCTTCCTGAGCCCCATGACCTTCCTGAAGGAATGAGAGGGTCCTCTTGAGGACCGGAATAATTGAATGTACATCTGGAAGACTAAAGATATTTTTCTAAAACTTCAATCTTCTAAAGGAATCTTATAGTCAATCTGTGACATTCAGAAGTGGAAGGAATTTGATTCTGGTGAAAATCAGTTTTCTAACAAGCTTAATCTTATAGATGGTTCAAGGATCTGGTACGTCTAACAAGAAGATGAAAGGATGAACCATAAGAAATATAGTTTTCCATATTTCCACTTGCACTTGCACACATTTCTTGCACTTGCACATATTTCCACTTCCACTTCCAAATTCCACTTGCCTGGAATTGGAATTTTTAAAATCTTTCATGAAGGCAATCTTTATGGTTAGTTTTCTCTAAAACTCCTAAACATTAGCACTCCATATAAGTGCTAATTTGCATTCTGCCTGCTTCACAAATAAACCAGGAAAAATCTATATGTATTCGTAAAGGGCAGGATGAAAGGAGAAACAAAAATACAGAAGACCTTCTTACTTTGAATCAGTTTAAATCACTAGAACCACCTGAACTGCACCCCAGAGTAGTAAAAGAAACAGCTGGTAATGAGGTGAAATTACTTCAATTAACTTTACTTGGGTTAACTGATAATAAAAGAAGAGCCTGCTTCCCAATTGCTATGAAAAGTATCAATGAGAGGTGGAGATAAAGCCCCTGTCACACTGCACCAACGGATGCAAAGAGGATGTAAAACGGACAAAAACCTTGCCATCCGTTGGAAAACGCGATGTACTCACTGCCTCCGTTTTGCTTCCTCTCTGTCCGTCCAGCATCCGTTTATGGATGTTTCATCCGCTCCAAAAGTTTTGGTCTGCCTAAAACTTTTGCACGGAAAATGTATCCAGTTCGTCCGTTCTGCATCCGCTACACATCCGCTACGCATCCGCTATATCCGCTAGGCATCTGCTGCGCATCCGCGCAACTCCATCCGCCCGGACGCAGGGAGGAAGCGGAACGGACACGGAACGGACGCAGAACAGATGCAGAATGGATGCAGCACGGAAACAAAGCGTTTAAAAGGGAAAGAACGTCCGCAGAGGGGACCTATCTCGGTTATTAAGGATGTCTACAGGATGCCTAGAGGATGCCTAGAGGGTGCAAAGGGACACCTATACTGCCTATAAAAAGGGGGAGCAACTCGCCTGCATCTCACTTTCAGAACAGCAGCCCAGCAGTGGAGACCTCTGCAGCCTTCATTTGATTCTTCCTCTTCCACAGTCATGTCCACCGTGGATTGTAACAAAGTCCTTTCGGCAGCCACCATCCTTCTGCAACAGTGCGAAACCATCTACAGGCTCTGTGAACTCTACTACGGGAAGAAAAGGAGGCACCCAAAAAAAGTCTAGGTCCAAAGATGGTTCGCCAGAAGAGCAGAGGACGGACTGTACAACAAGCTGATGGTGGAGCTCAGGTGCGAAGACACTTGGGCGTTCCAGAACTTCATGAGGATGCCTCCAGCCATGTTTGACGAAGTTGTGCAGTGCCTGACACCCAGGTTGACCAAGACAAACACCAACTTCCCGCCCAGCCTGGAACCTGGGCTCAAGGTGGCACTCACTCTGCGCCACCTGGCCTCAGGGACCACCTACAGGAGCATGCAGTACGGCTGGAAGGTGCCACCCAGCACCATCAGCTTTGTGGTCAGAGAAGTGGTGCAGGCCATCATCGAAGAATACAAGGAGGAGCTCCTCCAGTACCCCTCCACTGAGGAAGGATGGAAGAAAGTTGCAGAGCAGTGGTATCAGAAGTGGAATTTACCACACACCGTTGGAGCCATAGATGGCAAGCACGTGGCCTGCAAAGCTCCAGCCAAGTCGGGGTCCACTTATCACAACTACAAGGGCTTCTTCAGCATCATCCTCTTCGCCATGGTCGATGCTGACTACAAGTTCATGTACATCGATGTTTCAGGCAACGGCTCATCTTCAGATGTCCAGGTATACAACGACAGTCACCTCAAGGAGGGGCTGGAAAGCAACCTCATGGTGGGCTTCCCAGATCCAGACCCGCTGCCCAACGACACGCAAGATGTGCCCTACTTCATCGTGGGGGATGACGCCTTCTCCCTCACAACCTACCTCATGAAGCCCTACACCTCCAAATACCTCACCCGTGAAGAGAGAATCTTCAACTACAGGCTGTCCAGGGCAAGGCGGGTGGTGGAGAACGCCTTTGGCATCCTGGCCAACAGGTTCCAGGTACTTCTCACCAACATGCAGCATCGCCCACAGACCATGAGGAGGATTGTGGAAGTTTGCTGCATCCTGCACAATCTCATGCGCACCCGCTACCCAGTCTTGCAGAACAGGCTCGTGGACCTCCAGCAAGGCAATGGGGACATGGAGCCTGGGGAATGGAGGCAAGGGCAAAACCTGATCGACACTGAGGATGTGCAAGGGCCCAACAGAGCCTCACGTGAGGCGAAGAAGCAGCGCAACCTCCTGAAATACTGGTGCAACTCCCCAGCTGGAGCGGTGGAGTGGCAAGACAGGATGGTAGATGCTTAATGGATGCTTCCTTCAGCCTGTCTCATCACACTGATGAGATTGTCCCATGTATGTTGGGTGTGCCTACAATGAACAGGGCATTTAATAAAGAGTTGTGTTTATGTTGACATGTGTGGATCAATGCTTACATTGTAATTGATCATGAAGGGCCATAGGGGTGGCACCTGGGAGGGTGGACCATACAGTCCCACGATGCTTGCACTGGAGGTTTATCTATCCCACATCTATTACCCATCCCATAGGTATCCCTGCCCATCCCACAGGTATCACTGCCCATCCCACTGCTATCTTAACCCATCCCACAAGCATGCAAAGGCTAAACCATTTCTAAAAGTTTCCACCCAGACTTTATAGAAAAAAATTAATGAAGCAAGTGTGTGAAACAAAGATAAACTTTATTAATAACAAGCTGTAAAATAAACATGACCCAAGTCAAGTGTCCAAATAAAGTCCACAAATATCCAGGCAGCCAGTCTCTGGAACTCCTCTTGGTCACTCGGAGGTGTGTGCCCAGTCTAAGGTGGTTAGGGTACAGGTGCTGTGGAGGTGGGTGCTGCTGCAGTGCTGGTCTGAGGTGTTGTTGGAGTGCCTGGCCCCGAGAGGACAACAGGGGACGGTGTGTTGAGGAAGGTGTCGGACAGCTGGCTCAGCCCTGTGATGCTGAGAGGTCCTTCCTCCATGCCATGGGGTGTCAGCCCCAGTACTGAGGACAGATGTACTGAGGCCGGGCTTGGCTGTGGGATGGAGGAAGGAGCAGTGTAGTGGGGCTGCCTGGTCTGCAGCAGGGTGAGGACTGGCGTGGGTGGCATCATTGGCATGGCTGGCATCGCTGTCATGGGTGGCATTATTGTCGTGGTTGCCATCGGTGGCATCATTGGAACCGGTGGCAACGGTGTCGCCCGATGACTCTGTGCCTGCATTTGGAAGGGCTGCTATCTGTGCTGCTGGACCTCTGGGTAGCTGTAGCCCTGGTAGGTGAGGGGCTGTGGGAAGCCTTGGTATGGGAGGGACATCACCTGGGGTGGAGGAGAAGACCTGGACTGGGTGGTAGCAGGTGCCTCTGGGTCTGGACGGTTGTTAAGCAGCGTGGTGATCCTCTCCTTCACCACCTGGTACTGGGGATCCGCCATCTCCTTGAGGGTCTGGTTGACATAATTGAGGAAGGGCTTGCGGTTGGAGGAGGAGGAGTCGATGGGGACCAGCTGAGAGAGGAGACCTATGCTGGTGCGGATGGTGTCCCTGATCTCCACCAGGACCTTGTGGCTCTGCCCCTCCTGCGGTCTGGCTCTCTGCCTTACTGTGGAGGCGGAGGTGTGGGTGGATGCGACTTTGGCAGCGGTGGACTCGATGTCTCCTTTCTCCCACCTCACCAGGGAGTCCTCCTTGCTCTCCACCACGTTTTCAACACCTGCCCGGGGGTTCTCCGCCGTGGCACGCTGCACAGATACCTGCATGGAGACAGGGACTGACTCTCGGCCGGAAGATGACTGGGTCGCAGCAGGCTGCCGGAGAGAGAGGGTAGACAGAGGGGCTCCTGGTGCTCCTCGGTGGCAGATCTCACCCTCCAGGAAGCTTCACGTGGCCATGACATAGTTCTCTCTGTCCGTCAGCTTAACCCTGGCCTGGCCAGATTTTTTGAGGTGCAGCTTCCCGTACCAGATGTGCATGTGCTTCCACCAGCCGAGGAGCACATCCGATGTGTAGCCCAGACTCTCCGCCCTCTCTCTCCAAGCAGCCTGCTTCCGCTTGCTGTCCCTGTACAGCCGGTGTCCCTTTCGCCACAGATAGTCGTTCTCTCTCAGCCACTCCAGCACCTCATCCTCGTGCGCTTCCTCGATGTAATACTGCCTCCTCTCCCGTTGTTGCATACGCCTCTTCCTCCCTTCGGCAGGACCAGATGGGCCCTCATCAGAGGGGCTTCCAGTTTGTAGGGGCTGCTCCTCCACACCAACAGCATCATCAGCATCAGCATCAGCATCATCACCAGCAGGATCATAATCAGCAGCAGCAGCAGCAAGACCAGGATCAGCAGCAGGAGAGTAAGCACCAGCAGCAGGGTCAGGAAGACCAGGAGCACGAGCAGAACGAGCAGGACCAGGAGCAGCTTCAGCAGAGTACGCAGTAGAAGCACCACTGCCAGGAGCAGCTACAGCAGAAGCTCCAGCAACAGAAGAGCGAGCCCAAGCAGCAGAAGCCCCAGCAGAAGCAGAGTCAGGGACAGGGGGCGGGAGGGTGGCCCTGTCCCTCTTGCCAGGGATGGCGGCAGGTTGCTGAGACTTTCGCTTCTTCCCCATAGTTGTGGGGTTGCTGGCTGGCAGGAAGGCTTGCAGGAAGGCTGGCAGGCACCAAGGTTGGCAGGAAGGCAGGCACCAAGGCTGGCAGACAGACTGGCTGGCAGGGAGGCTGGAAGGCAGGCTGCCAGCAAGGCTGGAAGGGAGGCTGCCAGCAAGGCTGGAAGGGAGGCTGGAAGGCAGGCTGCCAGCAAGGCTGGAAGGGAAGCTGGAAGGCAGGCTGCCAGCAAGGCTGGAAGGGAGGCTGCCCAGGAGGCTGGGAGGCAGGCTTGGAGGCAGGCTGGCAGCAAGGCTTGCAGGCAGACATGCAGGCAAGAACTCGAGGTATCCAGCAGCAGGTCTTTCCTCCAAATGCTGGCCACATGCGAGCTGCATCCCTTTATATCCGCTGGGCTTGCGCAATGCTTCCCCCCCGCATGCGCAATTAACGCCAGGCATCCGTTAGGCTTCCGCTGTGCATCCGCTCAGCTTCCGCTGTGCATCCGCTTCATCCGCTGTGCATCCGTTCTGCATCCGTTGTTTCCGTTCCGCGTCCGCTTTGCTGAGGCCCCCCGGAAGCCCTGTGGTTGCGCCATCCGCTTCCATCCGGGGGGCTTCCGTTCCTCATCCGATTTGCATCCACCCTGCGTCCTCTCCGCGTCCGTGTTATCCGTTCCAATTATGCAAATTTTCGCCCCTTTTGAGCGCGGATACAACGGATGTAACATTTTTCTCTTCCGTTGTGTCCTTTTTGCATCCATTGGGCAGTGTGACACGGCCTTAAACTGCTAATTTTGTGAAGACCCTGGTGCTCTCCGAGCTTCATGTTTTTCTTGCAGACGTTTAATTGCCCTGCTAGGCAACATCATCAGTGTTAGAAGGGAGAAGGGTTTGGAGAGTGAAGGAGGAAGAAGAGGAGGATGATTGTGCGGTCCTCAGTGTTGGTGGTTTTCTTCTGGGCATCTCATTACCCAACTAGGTTACATCATCAGTGCTAGAAGGGAGTGGGGTTTGCACCCTAGTTGGGTCATGAAATGTCTGCAAGAAAACCACCAAACTCAGAGAGCACCCTGGACCTCACAGTTCAATCCAGAAGTGCCAATATTCTCTATTCTTCTCATGCTAAATTTCAGAAAATTTAAAAGTGCCCTACCCTCACCTCATGATCACGTTGCTTTTCCGTGTCCTTTCTCCAAACCACATGGTGGATGGCTTGACACTGATAACACGCAACTCGTGTCCGTTCTGGGAAGTCATTCCACATGGCAGTCGGTTCCAGCGAAACATTTCGTCATCCTATTGGGCAAATAAAACACCTGGACAGATCGGGGCTAAAAGTCTATGGAAATTCTCAATCATCCAGGTCCTGGTTGTCCCAAAAGTGTTTTTTTTCCAAAAGACAATTGGACTTTTGGTTGTGTTTTTTTTTTCCCCCTTGAAGACGTTTCGCTTCTCACCTGAAGAAATTCTGAAGAAGCTCCTTGGAATGAGAAGCGAAACATCTTCACATCTTCAAAGAAAAAAAAAATGAAGTAAAAGCATTTTTGGGATATTACTACAGTAATTGCCATTGTTAATGATTCTATACGGGATCATTTCACCTTCACGTTGTGTTCCACCAGAGAGAAGGCTTCAGTAAATTAGCAGGAAGGCCCCCCTCGTTCTTTTTAAAGGAGATACATACCCTTGGATGGCGACATGCGTGAATCTGGGTACACCGATTGGTGGTAACGTGGTAGAGGATTTCTGGCATGTTTTTAAACATGTCCAACTTGTTCACATGCACCTAGGCCAGGAGGGTCATAAAAAGGTACTTTAGAGAACTCAGAAAAGAGACAAGAGATAACACAAGCAATCATTTTTCCACAAAATATTGGAAGGTAATTTCTTGGCTCCTCCTCTTCATTGCTGGAGAATATAGAATGTGCTGTAGAACTCCAAGGCAGGTTATTGAATCAGCCATAACTGTCATGGATTAAAACCACCACCACCACCACCACCAGGCAACCTCACTGCCTTTGAAAGGCCAGTGGGCCTGACCCAGACTGATCTGTAACCTGGTGGTCTCTGAAGGGGGGTTGTTTTCTTGCAGATGTTTTATTACCCAGCTAGGGAACGTTATCGCTATTAGAGCTCTGGATAATAATGAAAGGTTTGCAAGAAAACAACCAGCCTCAGAAAGAAACAAAGATCCCACAGTTCAAACCTGAGCCACAAACATTATCTTCCATTGGTAAAATATTGTCCGCTTGAACACTTGGGGAGGAAAACACCCAGGAAGCAAATGGCTAAGAAAAACAATCTTGAAATGTTCCTATGCTATCTGGGAGTTTCAGGATGGCCTCTGTTTGACCACATGGGACAACCTTGACAACTTGAAGCCAAGAACCCTGGTGGCACAGTGGTGAGAGTGCAGTATTACAGGCTGACTCACTGCTCACGGCCAGCAGTTCGATCTTAACCGGCTCAAGGTTGTCTCGTCCTTCTGAGGTGGGTAAAATGAGGGACCCAGACGGTTGGGGTCCAGAGGCTGACTCTGTCAACTGCTTAGAGAGGGCTGGAAAAGCCCCATGAAGCGGTGTATAAGTCGAAGGGCGATTGCTACTCCTTCTCCCCTCCCTTTCTTATTCCCTTTCTCCTTCTCCTTCCTGGTGGTGCAGTGGTTAGAATGCAGCATTGCAGGCTGACTCTGCTGACTGCCAGCAGTTCGATTCTGACTGGCCCAAGGTTGACTCAGCTTCTGTCCTTCCAAGGTCAGTAAAACGAGGACCCAGATTGTTGGGGGGCAATAGGCTGGCCCTGTAGACCCCTTTAGAGAGGGCTGTAAAGCCCTGTGAAGCAGTATACAAGTCTAAGGGATTTTCCGATTAAGATATGTGGACTTGGGGAATTCTGGAAGTCTACACGTCTCCTGTTCGGGGAAGACTCACCTGGGGACGTAGTCTTACCTTGATCCCAAGCTCTTCGCTGAGATTTGTGAATAAATACTCATATCCATAAGCCGCTTTGCAGTTCAACCAGACCACGTGATAGGGACTCTGGACCACCCAGTTCCGCACCAATTCCATCAACCCCTTCATACATTCTTCCTGATGCAAAAATTAAAAAAAAAGAATTTTAACTTACAATTAACTTGTCGCTTCACTACAAACGTAAGCAAAATTTCCTTTAAAATGAACTTGATGACTAAGTGTTGGTAATTTTTTTTCTTTTAAAGCAGGCCAAACCAATCTGATTATCTACTGGGGCATTCCCAAATAATTAATAAGGAATAAGGAGTGTGGACAACATGCAGGATCTATCATCTAGAATAAAGCAAAACTGAGCTATAATTGTAATTCAGACACCACTTGCTTACAATATTCAGCAACCTACTGTAACACAGAATAAGTTTGAATTAATTATGTTGCATTGGAAAAGTCTACATTGGCCAGATAGCTGCTCAAATCATTAACTTGTATAGATGGAACCAAATATATGAATTGTAAGAAGTTTTAAGTGAAGTTATCACAGCCAGCAGCATGGCAACCAAAACTACACCACAAATAGGAAGATAGTTAAATTTTTATTGCTGTCCCGTTAGCTGCAACAAAATGTGTGCATGTAATTTAATTCATAAGGTCCTTACATTTATGCTTCAAGGCACACTTGATTTTATCTTCATGACTAGTTGGTGAAAGGTATTAGCTTACATGTTGTGTAACCATTAGCATGCAACTACGCAATGTTATTTTTTCATGTTACTTACCCGGCTTGGTATTTGGTAATATTTGCGATCAAAGAATGTGGTATCTAAATAGACACTCTGGATGTCTTTCACTCTGAAAAGAGAATGGCAGTATTGGTCCAGTGGTCCTGGACTTATGACCACAATTGGTTCTGTTGCTAAGCAGGGCAGTTAAGCAAGTTGTGCCAGATCCTATGATCATTTTTGCTATGGTTCTTAAGTGAATCAGTCTTTAAACACATCTGGCTTCCCCACTGTTGGCTTTGCATGTTGGAAGTCAGCTAGGAAGGCCACAGATGGTCATCACATGACCCTGGAATGCTGCATCTGAATTTTGATCATGTGATCCTGGGAATGCTAGTTGCAAGGCCACTTTTTCCAGTGCTGTTGTAATTCTAAATGGTTGCTAAATGAATTGTTGTAAGTCTAGGACTTGCCTCTGACATCCTTATGTCAGCTACACACGAATTCATAAGGTTTATGTCAGGATCTGAAATAATGGCATGGTGGCCTAGAGGGGGAGCTCTTGCCTTACAATCAGGAAGCTGTGAGTAGGAGAAGGCGGAGCTTCGTCTCGGTGCTACAGCTGAGATCTCGGGGCTCTGAGATCTCAGCTGATATTTTCACCCCTGGTCGGTCCTAACGGACCTAAACCGTCCCGTAGAGACGGGCATTGTGAAGGGCACAGTCCCAGGATCCCAGAGATATCGTAAATCTCTGGTTTGATCCGGGAGAAGCTCTTTTGCTGGTGGTGGAAAGGCAGCCTCCAAAGCTGCTGAAGTCGGGACAGCTCCGAAAAGAAAGAGGCTGGAGCGAGGGTGTGTCGGCTGGGTGAGAAACTTCTTTTGTATTGCAAATTGGCTGAGACCTGAAAGGATATCCTGAACAAAGAAGAAACCTGTGGCTTTATTTTTGTCTGACTGGAATCTGGTTGAGCGGCGTTTTTTAAGTGATGTCAAATGAGGCTTGGATTCTTTCCTTACTATTTTTTTTTCTCTTTTCTGAGGACTTTAATGTGACTTTGTAGGTAACCAGATTGAATTTTTTCTTATATATATATTGATGCTTCTTTTGATTTTTTAATTTTCTTTAGAATAGAGGCCCCCTTTGTTTCTTCTGAGTTTTGTATACATTACTCTTTTTTCTGGCTGAGGGGGGAAAAAGTATTAAGAGACTTTGCAACACTGCCAACTAGAGGCTTGAAAGTACTTTATTTGAATTGGGGAGAAATGTATAAACACTCCTTCTCAAGGACATTTTAATGTGATAAGATGGAGGGAGAGCACAGAAAAATATTATTACAGGTGTTTTCCTGGACTCTTATCAATATTTCAACACTTGAGGCTTGGCTTTGAAGCTGCTGGAGAAGAGAGTCATAATAAGAGCCTTGGATAAATAAATAAAGTGCAGTGTGCAGTCCATATATATATATATATATATATACTTGTGAAACCTCTACTCGCCAGCCTTTTTGTATATTTCAATTTTAGTAATATTTTTATTTTTACTTTTTATTTGATCCTTTTTCTTCTTTGGTTTTTTGGGCCTTTTTATTATTGGATTTTTCCATTTTGGATCATAATTGACTACTCTATCAGATGGATTGAAGGTCAAAAAGAATTTGAAGTTTTTTGAAGCATTAAAATGAAAAAAAAAGTGAGAAAAAGAAGACAGTGTTAAATGAAATAGACTGTGTGTATTTGGATTGCTTGGTGACTTTGGGACTTTTGGAAATTCTTATTTGAATGATTAAAATCATTTGGGTCGTTTAAATTTTTTCTTTTTTTTACAATGGCATTACTTATGGATGAACTGAAAATGGAATTTATAAAATATAATCAAGAGAAACAAGAAGGGAAGGATTCTTTTGGCTCTATTTTTCATTTTTTAGAAATGGCAATTTCTACATATGAGAAACTACAAGAACAAGAAGATTGGGATGAAGAAGAAACCATCCTTAATGAACAAGCAACTTTATTTGGGGAAGAAAGGGGAAAGAGGAGAAAGAGAATGGAGAATTTAAGACTTAAAAAAACAACCAAAAAAGGGAAAAACAAGGTGAAAAGTGGACACAATATCAGAAAGCAACAGAAAAGAGGAATACACAAGAGGGTGGAGATTAAGAGACAAGGGGGTAAAAAGGGTAGAGGGGAGAAACAAGGGAGGAAAGAAGGGAAGAGAAGCTACAAAGGTTTGAAACTAGATGTAAAGAAACAGATTTTATTTAGAGATAATGGGTAAACATATAACTGAAAAAGAGATTCTGCAAAGGTACATAAGATTGTGTTGTTGTATCTGTATTTGAAATAATGTTAGAAAATTGGAATAATATATGATTATAAAATGGGACAAAATATTTAATGTAACTTAGCGAAATTTTTTTTTTTAAATAAAATAAATGAAATTAAATATGAGAGAATTGAATTAAAGAAAGTAACTAAGCAAAATCTTTAAGTGTTCCCATAGAAGTATGATATTTATTTAGAAAGGATTGTGTAAAATGTTTAAGACTTAAATGAATATTAATTTTAATGATATAATTTCAATTGCTATGGATTGTTGTTTTAATTATATTATATATCAAAAAAAAACTTTTTTCTTTCTGTTTGAAAATATTGAGTTTATTTTTAGAATGTATTACGCAGAATCCGAATGAAAATTATGTGTTATGTTAAGCTTTAAAATTAGGGGAAGGATAAGTATGACAAGGCATTATACTCCAATTAGTCATTACAGAAGAAATTTTGTGTTAATGAGAAAAAATAATAGACAGCTGAAACAGGACAGACAAAAGATATAAGTATAATGATTTAAATTGAGATGAAATAAATATAATAGAATTAAGAGAGTTGAAAGAGGGGAGAAGCTATATAGAAAATGTAAAATAGTAAATAAGAAATGGAATTGCTATGTAAAAGTAAGCATGAACTTGAATTTATGTCTGTACAAAAAGATGTAACTCGGGATCAAACTGCCGTCCAAAAAGATATTTTATGTTTTCTATGTTTTGTATTTTGTTAGTATATGTTTGTTTGTTAAAAAATTAATAAAAAAAATTTCAAAAAAAAAAAAAGGAAGCTGTGAGTCTGATCCTCGGGAGAAGCAGATATTTCTCTTTCTGGGCACAATGGGAATATCTCTGCTGAACAAAACTCCACTCTGGGGACAGGAAGGGCATCTGGCCGGTAAACATTCTGCTAGCTCCATTCAGTTGCCCAAACTCCACTTTGCAAATCCCGCAAGGGATTATGGGGGGGTTGTTAAAAGGAGAATGGTGATGAGAACCTGTTGCTAAAGTTTTTGAAGCTCATCCCTGAAGTGTACATAAGAGGCTTTAGGCTTCTCATATCATAGGCCCGGAGGGAAGTAGCATCCTCCAGGCATCTTAGCCAGCTAAGTTCAAGACATTCCAACATGCTGAAATCATTTCCTCCCGATTGACCCCATGCATGTTACCGAGATCCCAAAGCAGGACAAAATTCACCCTTTCTTCAAAGGCCTACTAGGGGCGGTCCAAGAGGAGGAGCCAGGGCCTCACCTGCTTCCTGAATGCAGAAGTTCCATTCGGGCCACTTCTCCTTTGGCGAGTCGGAAATCTCCCGTGTACAAGACGGTCCCGTTTTCCCCTTGGAAGAGAAACCTGGTTGGAAACGGATGCATTCGTTAGTCACATACGCTGCTAAACAACCCTCTTGGGTTGTTGTTTCAGAGCTATTTCCTTTCCGAAGCAGACAAACAGAATGAGCAAGGATGGGCAAAAAAGCAGAAAGAGCAGGACAACTTTTGACTTCCTACTGTCTTCCCCATTGCACTTCCTTGTGGGAAGTTGGTAGGTGGCGTTAGAAATCCCTCTCTCCCACCCACCCATCCTTCCTCCCTTCTCTCTTTCTCTCCTTCCTTCCTTCTTCATTCCCATTTTCTTTCCTCCTTCCCTCCCTTCTTTTTCTCGTTCCCTCGTTCCCTTTTCATTCTCATTTTCTTTCCTCCTTCCCTTTTTCTCCTTCATTCCTTTTGTTCTCATTCCCATTTTCTTTCCTCCTTCCCTCCCTTCTTTTTCTCCTTCCTTTTCATTCCCATTTTCTTCTTTCCTCTCCCTAATAGGGATAAATTAGGCTAATTACTCTTAGATCCTCATGAAATGTAAAAGAATTACGGCAAAAGAAAACAAAATACACTTTTCCATGTTAACTGTCTGATAGAACAAAACACATACATAACTGATCCCGGACAATGGCCGGCTGGCAGAAGTGTGACCACAATATCTTCTTTCTGGAAGGAAAAGGTGAAAAAAAGAGCTTCAAATTCACAAGATAACAGAAAGGATGGAAAACTATTGGATTTTGTACTAGTACTGAGTACTTGTACTAGTACTCTGGTCCCCAATGATCGGCCAGAGTTAATAAAAGACACCTGCTTAGAATTATTCGCCCATTTATCGAGTATGCAAAACATTTTGAACTCAAAATCTGATCTTATTGGAATTATTCCAAATTTTGCAAAAATAGTCTGACCTCTGAATTCTCTGTTTTTTGATACTTTTCTTCTGTTAATGGTCAGAAGAGCCATAAGAAGCAGCAAAGAAGCAATTTTGTCCTGTCTTGTATTTTAAGATTTTCAACTGAATGGCTAGAAAATGAATTTTTGGTAATCCCCGAGTTATGATCGGTTGCTTGGCAATCGAAGTTATGATTGACCTTAAAAAAGGGGACTTAAGGCCTGGTTTTCAATGGTTACCACCCCCTCCCCCACTGCTGGTCGTTCAACAACATGGCTGCATTTATGGCTGTGTTCAGTCCTGCATTACGTCACTGGGTTAGGCAAAAAAACAAACAAACAAACCAGCAGTTACTTCTGGTTTGCAGCAAAATTGTGCCTATGTTGAAGCACTGATTTGTGTAATGACTGCGATGTTTGTCTTACAACTGCTACATTTGCTTTACTGCTGCAGAAAACTTTGCAAAATCAGGCCAATCACACGGGCAGGCTGCATTACGGGTGTAACTCGAGAACTAGCTGCACAAATAAATAAATGAATTCCCCTCCAAACGAGAGTCTGTGGGGGTTTGCGAGATTTGAGGTCTCACAGGTGCTTTTCTTTTTGTCTGTCCTCAGAGTCACCTGAATAGTGCAAATTTGCACAGACAAACCTCCAAGTGGCCTCAAGGATCCTCTCTAAAAGGATGCAAACGACCAGCTGTCTGTAACAAGTATAAACCCTTCCACTCCCCACCATCCAGTAAGAAGCTACTTGGAGGAGAAGTGAAACGTCTTCAAAAGAGAAAAACAAAGTCCAGTTGCCTCTTGAAAAAAAAAAAAAAGCACCTTTGGAACAACTGTGACCTGGATGACAGAGAATCTCAATAGATAGTAAGAACTGAGGGGGGCTGCACGTTAGAAAACTTTAAATAGACACATATTTTGATCAAAAAATGTTGAGTTTCAATTGTGCATCTCACCTCGCCTGATGCTTCCTCAATGAGAGAAATTTGAGTCGGTGTTTCAACTTCCAGGGTGACCTAAATCACAAAAACCATTAACTGACAAATCAACGACAAGAAAGGAGATATATTGATGGCACTCCTAGGGGGGAACACGGATATGTGAGAAACCCATATGCCACTGATGTGAAAATGCAGGATTCTGGTTTGGTGAAGGAATGAACAGAGTGGATCTGCCTGATTAGCCAAGAAGGCTTCCCTCCTACCTTTCCCCCCAATCATGCCTTTAAGTTTCTTGCCATATAATTCCCAATGCTGTATTTAGGAAAATTCAGTGAAAAAACAACGCCGGAAGACAAAACCAACCTTTTATTTGTAACTCACCTTTATTATTTTTACAAAATAAAAACAGGCAGCGAACGTATCCTAAGCAACTTCCTCCTCCTGCTTTTCCCACAACCACCCTGTGAAGTGGGTTGGGCTGAAAGAAAGAGTGATTGGCCCAAAGTCACCCAGACAGCTTTCCTGCCTATGACAGGACTAGAACTCACAATCCCCTAGTGGTTGGCCCATAGTCACACATATGGCTTTCAAGCCTAAGATGGGACTAGAACTCACTGTCTTCTGGTGACTGGGCCAGAGTCAGCCAGTCAGCTTTCATGACTAAGATGGGATTGGAACTCACCATCTTTCTCTTACTATTTGGGTGCCTTAACTACTTAACAATATTATTCTTACATATATTATTAATTACAAGAATTGATTATTGCCATTGTAGTGTTTATAGGTAATAAACAGAAACAGAATAGGTAATAAAGAAACAGGTAACTCACAATGTAATTTTCCCAGAATGTGTATCGCGGGCTGGATAGTAGCAATTCTTTTGTCACAGGGGAGCAATACAGGCGGAGTTTCAAACTTGTAAGATAGAACCAAAACAAACAAACATACAACGCAATGTATATTTCAATTTTGGGAGGTATAGTTCACACATCTTAAAAGTTGAGAAGATTGAGAACAATAGGAAACAATCATGTGAGATAGCTCCATTTCCTGATGAAGAACAATTTAGAACTGCACAGATGAGGAGGGGACATTTCTACCTTCTTCCAGCATTCTGATCTCCTATCCAAGCTATTTATTTCATAAGGCATGGAAGCCAATATCCTCCACAATTTGACAATTGCTAAGTACAGTATTTTAATGCAGGCCTCCAAGGATCTACTTCGATTACTTTTTATTTTGCTGAATATCATTTCCTTTGTTACAAAGGGGGAAAATATAGATAGGAAAGATGGCAAGTCAAAGGAATACTGTTGCAATATGCTTTTTGAAGAAATTCGAAAAGAGGGGAGGATTGCAATTAGAAGCTCCTGTATGCTGCTACTAAGTCTTGTTATTCTCGCAAAATTGGAAAGAATTAGTTATTTACCTGCACGCCAGCCGTCTTTTCATGGAAGGGGCTTTCAGGCCTTTCATGTGATCTAAATAAACAAAGCAACGTGATGTGCAATAAAATAATCTCCATGCAAATCATTAGAAAATGTTCACGTTAAATTCCACAACCAGTTCAAGGTTCCCTGCTTGTAAAATGTTGATACCCAGACTGAAAAGCAGGGATCGGCCCCTAAGAGGTCTTTTAGCAGCCTACACAGTATGTATACCGTGTTGTTGTTTTTTTGGACCCACGAAAAAATGGCTAGGCCATCTTTTCGGGGGTGACTTAATTCCCCCCCCTTGCATTCTCGGGTGGGTGGGCAGCAACAGCTTGGATGTTTGGGAGACCTTCCGCCACCGTGGCTTTCCCTTCTCCCTTGCTACCGCGGCGTTAGAACAACACCTCGGGGTTTGGCGCAGCCACGTGTGGCCAGTCAAGGCTCCTCCCTGCAACCGGAGCCCTGAGGAGATACTTGGCATCAGGCGCTCCCGTCGCCGCCTTCCTAGGGAAGGCGCTCGCCCGAGAGGATCTCTCCCTCTCTCTCTCCCCGCAAGGTCAATGTCTGCGCTGCGGCTGAGGAGGAGGCGGCTGCATCCGGTTCCTCCTGCTGCTGAGGGGTGAGGAAGCCGTGGCTTTGCAGAGCAAGAGAAGCGCTGCTTGCCCGGGCGAGATTTG
This sequence comes from Laticauda colubrina, assembly GCA_015471245.1. Classification (NCBI taxonomy): domain Eukaryota; kingdom Metazoa; phylum Chordata; class Lepidosauria; order Squamata; family Elapidae; genus Laticauda; species Laticauda colubrina. The sequence goes on from BLBF01000037.1 coordinate 19,608,840, forward strand.
GGAACGAGGAGCAGGAGGAAGCCACGCACGTACCCGCGGCTCACTTTCCCAGCTCTGCCCAGCCCGCACCGCTCTGGCGCGGCCCTGGCGGGATGAGCGGAGGGTCTGGCAGGGAGGCGCTCGCTGCCTTGGTGAGAGCTCTGCCGCTGGGAAGGAAGGCCCGCCTGTCAGCTGCGCTGGGCGCCCCAGGCTAAGCAGAGCCGGGAAAGCGAGCCGTGGGTGCGTGCGTGGCTCCCTCCTGCTCCTCGTTCCCAAATCTCGCCTTGGCGAGCAGTGCTTTGGTTTATCTGCAAAGCCGCGGCTTCCTCACCTCTCAGCAAGCAGGAGGAACCGGATGCAGCCTCCTCCTCCTCCTCAGCCGCAGCGCAGACGTTGACCTTGCGAGGGGGAGGAAAGAGAGAGTGAGATCCTCTCGGGTGAGCGCCTTCCCTCGGAAGGTGGCGACGGGAGCGCCTGAAGCCAAGTATCTCCTCAGGGCTCCGGTTGCAGGGAGGAGCCTTGACTGGCCGCACGTGGCTGCGCCAAACGCCAAGGCGTTGTTTTAACGCCGCGGCAGCAAGGGAGAAGGGAAAGCAACGGTGGCGGAAGGTCTCCCGGTATGCAGTGCCCCACCAACGCAGGCAGCACCATATCCGGGCATGCAAGTACTTCCTAAATGCAAGCTCCCCCCCTCCGCCATTCCCCCCCTTTATTTCTCATGTTTGATATGGGCCTTAATTTGGGGGGAGGGGCTTAATTTGATTTTATGTCAATCAAGGATGGTGGGGCTGGAGGCCGTATTGTTGGAGAAACACGGTAGTATTAAAATAATCTTTCCTTTTTTGCAACCTTCCCACATGCAAAACCAAGGGGGAAGCCGGATTCACTTAGCAACCGGATTTAAAACGTAAGAACGGCGGTGATTCGCTTAACAACCAGGGCAACAAAAGCCATAAAATGGGGAGTGGGGGGGGGAGCTCAACGTCTCAGTAAGAGGAATGCTGGGCTCCGTTGTGGTCGTAAGTGGAGGACCACCTGCACGGGCTCATGTTTATCATCCTGCAAAGCGTCCAACAGCAAAAGAGGCAGCGCTGGGATCTCCTGGTGGTCTCCTTTCCCGGCCCCTTTCATAGAACTGGGTCTCCCCGGCTCACCCTTATGGCAGTGGGAGAGGAAGTAAGCCCGGGCGCGCAGGTTCTCCCGGTCGAAGCGGTCGATGGAGAGGTGCGGGTATTCCTGCATCACCCCGCCAAAGACGCTCATGCTGCCGCCGACGCCACCGGTTCCTCTTCCGCTTCATACTTCCGCCAGGCTCTTCCCGCCGCTCTCTCATTGGTTGAGGCGGCGCCCAATTACAGGGACGCATGCGCAAAGGAGAATTCGGAGGGTGGGGCCCTGCTTTCGTTCACTCTCTCCTTGATCAGAAAGAGACAAGGAGGCTCCGTCCAGAATGAAACGCCTCCGAGTTATCATTTGCGCACGCGCCCGAGTGAGGCTTTTCTGTGATTGGCGCCGCCTCAGCCTATCACGGAAACGCCTCATTCGTGCAGAAGGGTGGGCGGGGGAGAGAATCTGTGATCTTCAGGGTCCTATTGCGGCACGGTTGTGGGGGGAGCTTTGATTGTCCTTGCATTAAATTGATTAAATTGTATTTTCTCCGAAAAAGGGGAAGGTTGCCCCAGGTTAAAGTGCAAAAGTACGAGACACAATTTCTATAGGGAGCTTCCCTAGTTTGAAGCTCCCGGCGATAACGATCATATGCCAATAAAACGATGGCAGCGCGGACTGTTTTGGACTACGATTCCCAGAATTCCATCACGTCTCTCACGACCGAGAGGCGAATAGAACCCCCTGATTGGCCCAAAGAGACGAAGACCCAGCCTTTCTCTAGATTTTGATTGGTCCTCTCCGGCAACCCCATTGGATCAGAACCCCGGAATGTCGAGGTTGCTGAGCAACCGCGTAACCGCCGCAGGGGCGGGGCGTGTGGGCATCGTGCGTGGAGGAGTTCACCTGAGGTAAGTCCGGACCGGCCTAGGAAGCGGGACGAGCCCGGCTTCCCTTCGGCGGAGGATAACCGCTGCAGGCCCAGCCAGGGAGGAGAATGGAGAGAAAATAGGGGAATAGGAAGCTGGTCTCGTTTACCCTTCCCTCATAAACATCGTTTTTGATTGGTCGGTACAAAGACCCCGCCTCTTTTGGGTGGCAGCTCACCTGCCGAGACGCAGTATCGCGAGATTTGGGCTGGTGCGGCGGGAATGGGGTTCTGCACGTGTTTGGGCCGTTTGTCCACATTTTGGCGGGAAAAGGAGCGAAGCTTTCTGAGGGCCGAATGGCGTGCCTCTCGGGTGGGAGATTTGGGACACTGTATGTGCTGAGCCCGCGGCTCAGGATTCCCTCAGAAATTCAAATATAAATGTTGTACAAATAGATGGAAATACCTTTAAAAAAAAAATTCAATCAAAAAAGAGCGACTTGAAAATTGGTATTTTGAAGCAACAAGGAGATAATTATAAGGTAGTAATGATAGTAATGACAGAGTGAATAAATATTTTGATCCTCAGTTTCCTCCTCAAATAAAACAAAATCTGATTCATGAGATTTATAAAAATCATTATCTTGAATCTTTTGACTGCTAAAGAATAGAAAATGCTTTTATGTGTTACATCAGTTTTATGAATTCGTTGTTGTCTTTAATTTTCAATGATTGGATTGCTGCTTTAGAAATAAGAGAAAAAAGAAACTCCTGGGTTTTCCTAGAACATTTTTCTCCTGTGTTGAGAAATGTGTAAATGTTTCAGATTATTTTTTCTGTTACAGATTGTTCCTAAATTAATATTTTATACCAAAGACAAATTCCTTGTGTGCCCAATCACACTTGGCCAATGAAGAATTCTGTTCTATATTCTATTCTATTCTACTCTAATCTATTCTCTTATTTCTTACATTATATTCTACTCTGCTTTATTCATTATTCTCTTCTCTTATTTCTTATTCTTTTCTACAATATATTCTACTCTATATTCTCTATTCATTCTATTCCTATTTCTATTCTATTCTAAATATTTTGGTAACGGAATGTGACTCGCCTCTAATTAGCTTAGGAGATGGCTTCCAATTGCAGATTTTCACGATAAATTTAAAAAATACAAGCTACAGTATATATATATATATATATATATATATATATATATATATATATATATATA
>BLBF01000037.1:19612037-19628655 GCA_015471245.1 Laticauda colubrina
ATATATATATATATATATATATATATATATATATATATATATATATACATACATACATACATACATACATACATACATACATACATACATATGTGTGCTGTTTAGCTTCCTTCGGGTATTATCCCACGTCATTGTAGTTCTGTTAAAGTTGCAGCAACGTTTCAGCAGAATCTCATCTGCCATCCTCAGGCTTCTGTATAGAGTTAGTTCCTGGTTTCAGATTTGAGGCTGGTCTATTCTGATTGGCTGGGAGCCTGGACCTGTGTTCATTGGACTTGGAGTTTGATTGATTGGTGTTTCTGGTTTCTTCTGTCTGTTTTGTGGCTTTGATTGGCTGGCAACAGTCTGTTCTTGTGTTGGAGGCTTTCAGTGCAGCTTGGCTCCCTGTGAAGGGACGGCTGCTCTTCATTAGCAAGCTGCTATTCATTAGCAAGCTGGGTTTCACCTGGGTGCCTGGTGGGGGGGTGTTTGGGTTGGAGCTATCAGAGGGAGTCTGTTTTTGCCCAGGTGTTTGCCTGGCTTGTGGCATGGAGATCTTTCTATTTGAGAGTGCAGGCTTCCAAATGATTGACAGTCTGCTGGAATCATCTCTTCTATTCATGCTGTCAGGTCTTTTTTCAATCTCTATGGCTTCTCTGATGATTCTGTGGTTGAGGTTTTCTATAGTGGCTAGGGTTTTAGTGCCATTGAAGTTGATGTTGTGACCTGTGGTTTTCATGTGTTGGACTAGTGAGGAGGTATGTTTCAGCTTTTTTACTGCATTTTTGTGTTCATCTAGGCGGGTACTTATTCTTCTATTGGTCTGTCCAATGTATGTGGCCGGGCATGATGTACAGGGAATTTCGTATATGCCTTGATTTTCCAGGTCAATTTTGTCTTTGGGGTTTTTAAGGATGGCTGCTATTTTTTTGTCTGTTTTGAAGGCAGTCTTGATGTGATGCCTGTGTAGTATCTTACTGATTTTATCTGTGGTACCTCTTATGTCGGGCAGGACAGCTGTTCCATAGATCTGTTGATCTTCTAGGTCTCTGTTATGTCTTGGTGTGTTTTTGTGGATCAAGTTGGTGATTTTGTTTTTGTGGAAGCCGTTGGCTGTCAATACTTCAGTCAGGGTGCATAGTTCAGTCTTTATATGTGTCTTGTCTGCCAGGCATTTGGTTCTGGTAATTAGTGTTTTAGCCACAGAATTTATCTGTGCTGGGTGGTGGTGGGATTGGGCATTGAGGTAGCGGTTGGTGTGTGTTTTCTTTTGGTATATGGTGTGTCCCAGTGTGCCATCTGTTCTTTTGTAGATTAGTACATCTAGGAATGGTAGTTGTTTGTTTATTTCCGTTTCCATGGTGAACTTGATTTTGGGGTGTGTGTTGTTTAGGTGTGTTAGGAAATTGTTTAGGTTTTCTTTTCCATGGGGCCAAATCACAAATGTGTCATCGATGTATCTTAGCCATAGTTTGGGTTTGTGGGTGACATTAGCCAGGGCTCTGGATTCGAATTCTTCCATGAACAGGTTTGCAATGACGGGTGACAGTGGTGATCCCATAGGGGTTCCTTCAATTTGCTTGTATCTTTGTCCTTTGTATATGAAATATGTGTTGGTTAGGCAGTGTTCTGTTAGTTCCATGAGGTCTTTGGCTGGTTGGTATTTATTTTTGATGATTTCAAGAGTTTCTTTTATTGGGACTTGTGTGAATAGTGAAACCACGTCGAAACTTACAAGCAGATCTTCTTGTTCTACGTGTAGATCTTTGATCATTTCTAAGAAGTGGTATGAGTTTTTTACATATGAAGCTGCGGTTTCAGCATGGGGCTGTAGTTGTTTTGCTAAGTATTTAGCTAGGTTTTGTAATGGTGCTCCTATGGAGCTGACTATGGGTCTGAGAGGTATGCCTTCTTTGTATATTTTTGGGAGGCCGTATAATTTGGGGCATCTAGAAGATTTTTCTCTTGGGATGATCGTCTGTTGGATTTCTTTGCTTATGTGGCTGGTTATAATTTTCTTCTTGGTTGATTTTTCTAGATATGTGGTTGGGTCTGTATTTATAGGTTTGTATGTGGAGTCTTGGAGTAGGTCTGTCAATTTTGTTTCATAGTCTTTTCTGTCCATTACTACTGTGGCATTTCCTTTGTCTGCTGGGAGTATTATTATGCTGTTATCATTTTTCAGGGTTTGTAACGCTCTGAATTCATCTTTTTGCAAATTATTTTTTGGTGGTTTCGTTGTGCATAAGATGTGAGTAACCTGGTGTCTTATTCTGTCAACTTCATCTGTATTTAATTTGGTTAGGCTGGATTCTACTGCACATATGATGGATTCTGTTGGGATTTTTTTGGGTGCTATGGCATAATTGAATCCTTTGGTTAGGACATCTGTTTCTGTTTTGTTGAGTTCTCTGTTGGAAACATTGTATACTAGTTGTTTCAGGTGTTGTGGTGGGTTATTGGGAATTTTCTTGTCATTTTCTAATTTTTTCAGTTTTCTTGAGAGTTTATCATTTTTATAAGTGTTTTCAGTTTCAGCTCTCCAAGTTGTAAGTTGTTTGATCTTATCCCAAAGTAGAGGGTGGATTTTGCTGCTCAATTCCAGGTGTAGTGCTAGCAAATCTTTGTTTAACTGATCTAATTGGAATCTTTTACTGTGAACTTCATTTCTGAGTAGAGATATCTCTGTCCTTTTCAGGATACGTTTGGTAGCTGCTGTGTTCTTATGAAATGTTAATTTGAAGCAGGTTGGTGTTACATTGTTGTCTCTGCAGCTGCATAGGAATTTTAGGTCACATAGTATTCCTGCTCTTTTAACTTCCAGCTTCTCATAGCTTCTGATCTGGCTGTTTATTTCCTCCCCGTAGAGGTCAGATATTTGTTTTCTTAGGTTTTCGCGGGTACTTACATGTGTGCTGTTTAGCTTCCTTCGGGTATTATCCCACGTCATTGTAGTTCTGTTAAAGTTGTAGCAACGTTTCAGCAGAATCTCATCTGCCATCCTCAGGCTTCTGTTATAGAGTTAGTTCCTGGTTTCAAATTTGAGGCTGGTCCATTCTGATTGGCTGGGAGCCTGGATCTGTGTTCATTGGACTTGGAGTTTGATTGATTGGTGTTTCTGTTTTCTTCTGTCTGTTTTGTGGCTTTGATTGGCTGGCAACACTCTTCTTGTGTTGGAGGCTTTCAGTGCAGCTTGGCTCCGTGTGAAGGGACGGCTGCTCTTCATTAGCAAGCTGCTATTCATAAGCAAGCTGGGTTTCACCTGGGTGCCTGGTGGGGGGGTGTTTGGGTTGGAGCCATCAGAGGGAGTCTGTTTTTGCCCAGGTGTTTGCCTGGCTTGTGGCATGGAGATCTTTCTATTTGAGAGTCTATTTGAGATATGTATGTATGTATGTATGTATGTATGTATGTATGTATATATATGTGTGTGTGTGTTTTTAATTTTTAGCGGGTACTTGCATGAATGCAGTTCAGCTTCCTTCTGAAGTGCATTCATATATATATGTATGTATGTATGTATGTATGTATGTATGTATATGTATGCTGTTCAGCTTCCTTCGGGTATTATCCCACGTCATTGTAGTTGTGCTTTTAAAGTTGTAGCAACGTTTCGGCAGAATCTCATCTGCCATCATCAGGCTTCTGTATTGAGTTTGTATGTACAGAATACAGAATCCTGATGATGGCAGATGAGATTCTGCTGAAATGTTGCTACAACTTTAAAAGCACAACTACAATGACGTGGGATAATACCCGAAGGAAGCTAAACAGCATATATATATATGTGTGTGTGTGTGTGTGTGTGTGTGTGTTAAGTTTTCGCGGGTACTTACATGTATGCTGTTCAGCTTCCTTCGGGTATTATATATTATATATTATATTATATATATATATATATATGTATGTATGTATGTATGTATGTATACTAAGGGATACATTTCTTGAGTGAATTTTGTCCCATTTTATGACTTTCGTTGTAAACCTGGTTGTAAAGTGAATCTGGCTTTCCCCCTTGACTTTGCTGGTCAGAGGGTCGCAAAAGGGGATCCCATCATCTGGGGGATGCTGCAACCATCAGAAACAGGAGGGGATGTACCCAGACAGTGCACCGTTATTGTGAATTTTATGTATAACAAAGAACACTGTATAGTAATCATTTAAAAAAAGAAACAGGAGCCAGTTGCCAACCATTTAAATTTTGGTCATGTGACCATTGGGATGCTGCAATGCTCGTAAGTGGAAAATGGTCATAAGTCACGTTTTCTAGTGACATTATAACTTTGAATAGTCATGAAATGAACTGTGATAAGTCGTAGGCTACCTGTGTATCTTCATCAGCAGAATGACAACAATAACGTAAAAATTGCACAAAAACCTAAGCAAAACTTTGATGATTTTAAGGTCTTTTTTTAGTTACACTGCCTTTTTTTTATTGAGCCCTGGTGACACAATGGTTGGAGTGCAGTGTTGCAGGCTGACTCTGCCGATTGCCAGCAGTTCATCCAGCTCAAGGTTGGCTCAGCCTTCTGTCCTACTGAGATCAGTAAAATTAGGACCCCGATTGTTGGGGGCAAGAGGCTGACTTTGTAAACTGCTTAGAGAGGGGCTGTAATGCACTGTGAATAAGTCTAAGGGTGATGGCTGTTGTTATTTTTATTCCTGGTGTCGTGCTTGTTTTTGCAGAAGCGCCTATGGAAAGTTCAGCTTTGTTTATGGACAGTAAGAATATGGCCTGTGCATCTTTCTCCTCTGGAGAAGCACATATGACAGATAAGCCTGGTACGTCCTTCAGTAGAGGAGCAGATAGCCCTGAAGACACGTAAGTGGCGACCATGCAGGCTCTTCAGGGTGATATCCTGTTGCTGGAGGATTTTGTCCAAATGAAGATGTAAATCATTGGAGTGATTGTAATCTTATCATATCTCAAGAGGTTGGGGGAAAAGGAAGGAAGGTTCATTCCAGGGTATTAAGCAGCAGTTCACAAGTTAAATCGGCCTGCTAGGAACTAGAACCAAATATGGGAGGAGGCAAAATGGAGATCTACAGGTGTATTTATTATTTATTTGTTAAACTTCTTTGCTGCCTATCTTGCTGTGAGGCTACTCTGGGCGGCTCTACATCCGAAGAGCTTTTCTTTCGCCTTACTTTCTTTTTGGAAGCAAAGGGACAAATCGGGATTTATATTCTAAATATATGCATATTTAGGCTGGAAAGAATAACTAAAGGAGAGAAAATCTGGGTCTAAAGCTATGGTTACTTATTCCCTTTATCAATAGTAGCTCTGTTTTTCAAAAGTACAGCTGTTTTTTGCTAAAAATAATTGATAAGTCTTTTGGGTGGTATCAGAGTGGTTCATAATACAGTTATGGCTTTAATCAGTTATGTCCATGCAATTAGTTGCAATGTCTTTTCATTAAAAAGTTGATGATGTTTCTTCTGCTCTTTTTTATGCATTTCATTGCAAATTTGTTTTTAAAAAATCAGCAAATTAGCTGGTGATGTTTCCGGGGCAACAACCAGTATTGATCGCAAGCCAAAATTCATGCAGCGGGCCAAAACATGGTCGGATGAAGTTGAAAATCTGTACAGATTTCAGCAAGCTGGCTATAGAGATGAAAATGAATATAAACAAGTAAAGCATGTTGATGTGGTAAGACTTGATAGATTTTAAGAACTAAACATTTTAAAGATGAAAACTTACTATTCTGTACAATAACCTCCTTAGGTTTGTGGTAGTTTTTCACAATTTCCTCCTGGGGTGATCCCTCCTGTTGGTAGAAAAAGCAACATCAGAGAATTTGTTCAGTGAGGGTTTCAAATAAATGACGAACTGAATTGGGGCAACATGGCAAACTATGAAAGATAGGTTATAAATACCAATGGCTGAATTTACCCATTTTGGAATCTGGGTGGAGAAACTTTCAAATACACCCCTCTCCAAAGCATTTACTGGTCATGTATTAACATTTGCTGAAGAGCTATTATCATACATGTGAGGTTAAACTGATGAAAAGACCACCAAAAGATTCGTTGATCCAAGGAAACAAGGTTTAATTGCACGTCTGCAGAGGCGGGTTCCCTCAGGCATTGAAGGAACCCAGAGCAAAATTCAGGCAGTATTTTTATACCCTAACTGTCCGCCCCCTCGTACGAGGGCTTGACTCACATTCTTTCTGTTTTCAAATTGACACATATATTTTTCAAAGGTTTATGCGTTTCCCTATCTAACAAAAGCACTTACACAGTTTCTGACACATCAGCACTTTATTACAATTCCCATTGTTCTAACCTCATTCTGTTTTTTTTTCTCTCGTGCACAAACTGGAACACTTCCTTATTTGGCAGAGCTACTGTGTTTGAGACACTTCCTTATTTAATTCAATGGGCCATCCAACATGACTTCGGTTCTGCTCACATACACATAAGTTTACTTGCCCTGCAGTGTGTTTTCCGTGTTGAATTAGCATTTTAGTTTATATTTTGTGAATATGTGTTTGTATGCATAAATAAGCTGCCTTTGATTTTTTTGAAGAAACTACAAAGGGGCACAGAAATTGACTTAAAAATAATAATCCAAATTCACAAATGCTGTACAGTTCACGTGTACACAGGGTTGTAGTCCACAGTCTAGTTATTGGAGTTCAGTGAGGTTTTCCTTGCTTTCAAAGGGTGAGTGTTACATTTGGAAAGATGGGAAACAAATTTTCAGCCCTTTTTCCTCTCCACTTATTGCCCTGCTGTCCTTCTGGAAGTCTGCTGGGCGAATGGCTCTTGACCATGGCTAGTTGTAGAGACCAGGATGTGCTTATTTATTTATTTATTTATTTATTTAATGTACGGCATATCATACATGAACCAGCAATGTATATTAACATTTCATCCAGATAAGTAGAACCCAGTAAAATATAAATGTTAAAAATGTGATGTGTTTCCCTTTGCTTTCCCAGGGTATTTTGCTAACATTAATAGTAGCTGAATTTGTGTCTGATAAGCAACAGAAAACTAGTGCAATATGTATTATGCATCATGTTAACCTACATTTTCTTTTTTACTATCAATCACCAGAAGGGATAATAGCTGGTTATTTAATTGACCTGGCGTCTTTTCACTCGGAGGGATTTTGAGATGGCCAAGAAGGCAAAATCTGAATAAAAACCATTAAAACTACTGTCAGTGAATTCACATTGGAAAAAGGTGGTGAAATACAAAGACTTTGATTCATCAACCTAAAATCAGAAAACAGGCTAAGCACATTTAATAGCATGGGAACGGCACATGATGCTCTTCGTGTATGATCACAAATATTTTGTTGGTTTTAATATCCAGTTGCGTTCATATTGAAGTAAATGACCCTGCAGCTTATTTGCTTATGGCAAATGCTTTTCTGCTGGTTCAGTCATGTGTCTAGTTGGAATCCAAGCTATTTAGGGCATTAAATGTTTGATTGGGTCCAGAAAATAATAATTTAAGTTACTTTCATGAGCATAACTGTGAGAAATTATTTGTTTCCATTTGGGGACTACAAAGAAAGAATTGAACTGCCCCTTATTCTTTCTTTCTTGTCCCTGTCTTAACTCCATGGTTACTTCAGGGGGCTGGAGTGCTGGCTTGAAAAGAGCCGTTCTCTGTTTATATTCTCGGCCCTCTGTCTCCAAGGAGAGAAGCAAAGGAGGAGAAGAGGTGGGTCAGTTCCCTTCAGAGTAAGGATTTTATGGAGAAACACCCATCGACAAGGGATTGAATCGAGGATTGAAAAATGTTGAAATTGGGGGAAATATGCCATGGTGTTGCTGGAGTTTAGGAACAGCACTTCCTAAGCACACTTTGATATGGGCAAAGAGAGGGAGGGATGGGCAGAAAATAATTTTAGGCTGCAGGCATCCATCTGACCACCCAAATGGTTTGTTAATCTTGGGTTAAAAAAACAAAGTGCATGACACATAACAGTTGTTGGCTGGCATCCAAAAATCTAATTCAGAAGACTTCTTTATTGGAGAGGAACTTCTGAAACCCAGCCAGCCACCTACCTCATAACAAGTCTGTTTTTTTTTTTAATCTCTGTTAACTCTCAGGAGCACTTGGTGATATAGTATTGTGGGCAGGCAGAGCTGCGTAGCCATCAGCTGTTCAAAGACACTGTGAATCCCACTAAATTAGGCTCAAATCTTGGAACAAGTAATCTGCCATCCTGTTAAGAACCCGCAGATGTATAATGGATCCATGAGGAATAGATTTTCTGGGCTTCTTAAAGAACACTGAATAACAGAGTTATGCACAAAACAAATAGAGGGTTATGCCACCCTTGACTAATCAATAGGACTTGCATACATAACAAAAAGGAGCATTTAGGGATTACAGTAGCTGCATCTCCTGTGAGCTCTGGCTGCGTCAGCGCAACCTGGCTTTGAGCCAAGAGATTGTTTTGCTGACAGAGATTCTTTCCAGAGGGGTCCTGTGGCAGCCCCCTACAAAGAGGCCATTATGATGATGCTTGGATGCTGGTCAGCAGGCCATCGAGATTCGGTTTGCGTTACCTCCTTCAGACTGAGAGAATGAAAATGTTTTCCCCTTCTAATAACGCTTCGGAAAACCTAGATTCACCCTGATGGCCATTTCATTCTGAAAACAGCTCTCCCCTCTGTGGGAACTCAGTGGAGTCACTTAATGCTGCATAACAGGACTGCGTTGGTCCTTTTTTGCTTACTCTGAAAAATGTTTGCCCCTCCCCTCTCTTCGCAGCCATATTGAAAACTTTACTAATTTGTGTTCTAACCTTCAACAGAATCTGTAACAATGTTAACTTTGATAGAGTCCTCAAAACTTTACAATTAATTCTTTCTGATAAGATGTATTTTGAGAGCACAGAAAGCACTCGAACATACTACTGAAAGTTAAAGAAAATTAAAAGTATTGCTTACTAAGACTTTTGGTCAAGTCTTCTGAATGGAAGGTACTGATAAAACAATGAGTTATGTGCAACACAAGAATAAAGGGATAGGAGAATGTGTGCTTAAAGCCAGCTTTAAATGAACTGAGCCTGGAAACTAAACTCTTCAAGTAGAGTCAAAAGTCACAGAATTCCCTAGCAATAGAATGAGTTGGAATACTGCTGACCCACTGTTTTCCGAGACAGCGTGGAAAAGGGGAGATTGTGAAATCCTGAATTTCTTCCTGTCTGCATTGTCAACTTTGGATCTGGTTTGGGATCCTCTGCTCAGCATGCCTGGTCTCTTCCTGTATATTTCTGTATGAGATGTAGAATACGGGCCTTTTTTCCGTCCCTTGTTCAAGTTCACTAGCAGAACCTGCAGATTAAATGCGTGCTCAGCCACTCCAAGAACCCATGGGCACTTTCCTTCTCCTTGTTTGCATGCAGGTGGAAAGGTGGCCAGAGACTGGATTTGTGAAGAAGCTTCAGAGGAGGGACAATACTTTCTACTATTACGATAAGGAAAGAGAATGTGAAGAAAAAGAAGTCCACAACGTTAAAATGTATGGCTACTGATCTATGTCTCATCCACTGTTTTTAGAAATGATTTTTTTTTTTGGTCTAGAATAGTATGGAACCCATTAAAAAGTTTTTAAGAGTAACTCGATCTGATTTTATATGTGGCTTCGGCACTCCTTTCTGAAAAAACAAGCGCAAAGGTATTTTTAATGGGCAGTGTAAAAAATAACAGATTGATGTTGAGGTTTTTGTGTTGGGGCCATTCTGAAGGCCGTGAAGGTGTGTGTATCTGCTTACCTGGAGGTGAACTTAGTAGGTATGCATTGTACTATTGGCTTGGCTTGGCTTGGCCCACTGCATTATCAGTTCCTCCGGGGCTCCCCAGTTCCATGTTACTTCAGTTTCAGTCGGTGGAGTTTGTAAGAAAGCTTTGGCCGTAACCAAGTCTCAATTGCTATTTTTAAAAAAGGAAAAGGGAGGAAATTGTGGGGCCCTTGGTGCTCTTTGAGCTTGGTGGTTTTCTTGCAGGCATTTCATGACCCAACTTGAGAACAACTTCAGTGGACCGTTCAAAGAGCACCAAGGCCCCTCCAGTGACCAGGTGTGACCAGGTTTGTCATTTCTATATGACAAAAGGGGCTCTCCTGAAGATGGACGGATGCTAGGTGTATGGTGCTCCTCGGAAGCCTTTATTAGCCTTTATTATCCTCTGGAACCTTTATTGCTGTTGGCCTTGGAGGAGGACAGTTCCTGTTTATGGTGTTTATGCGACATTGCAGGCTTCTTGTGATCCTTCAGGGACAGGGATGGGATGGTGCATAGTCGCCTCCAGCACTTCACCCAGGGAACACATTGAGGCCTCCTCTGAAGTCCCGGAAGAGGAACTGGCTGGCCCCAGGCGTTGGAATGCCTTTGGCTCTGCCCCAGGCAGGTCGGTAACAAGAGGAAGAGTTGGCCTGTCCCTCCCCCTCCCGATCCTCCCTCCCTGCTGCTGCTGCTGCTGCTCCTACCACCAAGGCAACTTGGTCGGAGAGAGCCGCCTGCAGGAGTTCTTTGGAGCAGGGCACCCGGCCATTTCTGGAGGCCACGCTTGGCATTCTCGCGTCCCTTCTCTGACACAACTCTCTCCCTTTTTCTCTACCTGCTGGAAGGTCCCCTGAGAGAATGGGGCACAACAGTCTCTTGTCTGCAGGTTGCTGGTCAGGGGGTGGGGGCGTTTGCCTCCACAAAACTCTGGAACCCAAGGAACCCAGCTTTTGCCAAAGGCGGGAGTGGCCTCTTGGGCCCCGGGAGTTGGGCAAGAAGTGCAATCCCCTGGGCGATAGATCAGAAAGTACAAAAACGCATGTATTGCACGCTTCCCCAACACTGAAACAACACAGCCTCCCCTCCTCAAGCGCTTGGAGGTTTCTGGGGCAACCCTGCTTTGTATGCTGGAGGAACAGAACGAGACAGGTGATACAGCCCGGCTTTTATGGGGAGGGAAATGGGAGGGGGGGGGAAACAACAATGCAGAGAACACAGAACTGGAAAGGATAATTAGGAAGAAGCCGCCAACTGACAGGGAAGGAGATTAGGGGGAGGAAAGCCTTTTAGGGCAGAAGGTGCCTTGCTTCGGGGCAGAACGGGCCCCTTCCTCGCAGACCATCCCGGCCGAAGAGCCTGGGCCACAATGCTGAGGGAGGCCGGCACCCACGGCAGCCCCCCCTTAAGGCAGAATTTGGACACAGCATGAAAGGACCCCAGCCCCAAATCCCGCCATTCCTGAAAACCAACTTCCTCAGTGTGTCCCGCCCTGTAGGCTTCTTCAGGGTCCCCTTGCAACAAAGCACAGGGCCAGGAAACCGACACCTGTGGAAACAGCATCAGCCAGCGTCATAATGAAATGCAGGCAGTCCTTGACTTAATTGAGCCCCAAATCTCTGCTGCTAGGTGAGAAATTGAAGGCAGGTTTTACCCCCATTGGTTCAATGAATCCTGGCAGTTGTTAAATTAGGGACATGGTTGTTAAGTGAGTCTGGCTTCCTCATTGACCTTGCTTGTCAAAGCGGATCAAGGGACCCCGGGACGCTGCGACCATCATAAATATGAACCGGTTGTGGCGTGTTTGAAGTTTGGTCACATGGCCAGCAGCTATGTGGCAGGGTGCAACCCGGGTCGGCCCGTGGGAGCCTTCCACGGTTTCAGTCTTGTGCTGGAGCCCCTCCTGGCGGGGGAACCTCTCTCTCCCCCAGGATAGTTGCCTTCATCCATGAATGGACATTTCTCTCCTGGGAGGGCTTATTGCTTTGCTTTCCCGTCCCACGAGGGCAGGGACCGGAAGTTTTCCGAACCACAAACCTGAAAGAAAGACCAGTTTGAACAGCTTAGGTTGCAGTCACGCGCAAAGGGACGTAAATACAGACCCGCTGGGATCCCTTGCAGGGGCGGGATTCAAAAATCCCAGCAACCGCTTTGCTGCCCAGTTGCAGAGTGGGCGTGGCCTACCGGAACTTCCAGGAGGGCTGTTTTTCGCCTTCCCCAGAGTCTGGAGGCTTCCCTCGGGCCTCTGGGCTGGTGAAAATGGCCTTCCCCAGCTCCGGAGGCCCTTCAGAAGCCGGAAACAGGCCCGTTTCTGGACCTTTGGTCCTTCCAGTTTGGCCCATTTCCCCCAATCCCAGGGCCTCCACGCAGACCCCACCCTTACCTGCATCCAAAATGTGCTGCGTGGAGACTCTGGGGAGGGGCAGGGTGGGCGGGACCAGCCAGTCGGTTCAACTCCCGGTTTGGCATACCAGAGGTAAATTTAACAACCGGTTCACCTGACCGGCTGAGTCCCACCCCTGATCGCATGTCTCCCTTGGCAGGGGAGTGGGAAGGTTTCAGTCACTGGCACCTTGAAAGTGGGCCGTCAAGTTATTCTGGGTTGGTCCCTCGTGACTCCGTAACTGTCATTAAGCGATTGATTTTCGGTTGAGAAGTTCAGTGGGGAAAGGCTGGCCTAGGCCATAAAAGCGATCGTGGAAAGGATGAAGACGATAGAACTGAAGCAGCTTCTGGGATGAGAAGCGAAACCTCTTCAAAGAAGAAGCAGAAAGTCCAGCTGCCTCTTGGGAAAAAAGGCCCCTTTGGGCCTCTCTCTCTCTCTCTCTCTCCCTCGATAAAAGACAATAAGAGATGTCCTCCCTTTCAACCCTTTTTCAACGGTCGTGGCTTCTCCCGTGGAATCATCGTCGCCTGGAGTTCCACCCTGAAGACGTGGCTTTTCCACCGACTGAAATTCTCCCGGCCCTCTGGAAACGGTGGGTCTTCCTCGATCTGTTTTTTTTATTATTATTTTTTTTTTGGGGGGGGGGGGGATCGGAAAAGGAAAACAAAGGCAAGCGTGTGTAGAACATCCCCAAAGGATTAAACCAGGTATGGTTGGTTGGTCTGACATCACTCTTCAAAATGTGCAAACTCAAGAGCATTCCTGAAATTCGGTTGTTTTGTCACGAGACTTTGAGCTCCAAGTGGATTTGGCAGGTTTTGCTATGAGCCTCCCTCAGTCAATAAAAATGAAGCTCTTGGCACGGAGAGATCAAGGCCCCTTGATGTTTGCATTGACTTTGAGCAAGAAGGATTTGATTTTTCTTTTAAAGAATTAACAGTTTGGGTTTAGGGGCGGTTGACTTTACAGGTTTTAAATTGTTTTTTTCCACGTGCGAGTTAAAAAAGGCCATGTATTTACAAAAACTTGTTCAGCTCAGGTTCCCTAACGGGAGTCGCCTCCTAAATCAACATGAGATACAGCAAAATGTTGGCCACCTCAAAGTGCGACTTAAAATTATGACAATAAATAGTGGAAAATAAAGGACTTGGTTGGGCTTTGCTAGGGTTCTCTGGGGCTGTGAGTGGAAAAGACCTTTTTTTTTTTTTAACCCGTCAATTTCATAGCCACCATAAATTCTCACAAAAGGAACATTTCAGATGAGAAAATCAGATGGAAAAATTGTCTCTAGTTCTGGTGTCTTCACCCCCCCCCCCCAAGGAAGGCTATCTGGGAGGAGAATTTAAATGGGTTTCCTTAGAAAATCCACAAAACTACAGTTTATGGAGTTCCATGACAGTTAAGCCATTGCCATCCATACAGAGCGAAATCCTAACGTCTTGTTCCAGAGTTGATAAATGCTGAAATCAATGGTTACTATTCAAAGACTGCCACTCTAGACTCACTGCGTTGCCTATTTTAATGGATCAAGATTAAGAGGAGAAAGGGATCCTGTTTAAACCAATTTATTTCATGAACAAAGCTTATTTTGGACGCACCATTTTTTCCCTCGAGGATTCAAACTCCATCTGGACACAGTTTGTATCTGACTTGTATCTTTTTCTGCTTTGGAAATTAACTCAGGTTGGGCTACTTAAAACGTAGAAAATACTCTTTGGGGGTAATTATTTTGGTTATTTTTTCCTGTTGTTTTTATTTGACAACATCACATGTTCTCCAGCTCCTTTGATGAACATCTTGTTAGATGCAGCTGTACAAAGGAAACTTTTCTGTCGATATAAATAGAATTGTTTTGCAAAGATAACAGGACTGTGGTAAGGAAGGGTGTAGTTCTTTCTGCTTTCTGTTGTGGACCTTTGATGTATGTGACTGGAATTACAACTACTAGTAGTAAGCTGTGAGCAAGGTTGGAAAAAGTTTCCCCTTTACCCCAAATTAACAACAAACACCTATAAAGGGCAGCTTTGGGGTTCTTATTCATCTGTAACAAGAAAGGGTTTTCTGGGAGGAAACGACAACGAGCTCTGCAAGAAAGCAACTTACTAAGCCGGTTAGAGATACCACTACATCCTCTTCCTGCTTACCTTATTAGGAGCAACAAACATTGCCTGATTCAGGGTAGGAACAGCTTGTCCTTGACTGTATTGAGTGGCTTCTTTCTTGAGGAACTTTTCAAGAGAGATAGCAGATTGAACAGAGAGAGCTTGTTTTAAATTCACGGGTTAACCTGGTTTCCTTCTCGATCCCCTTCCTTGCCTGAATCTTACTCTGGATCTTGCCTGCCATTGAAGCAGGCATCGAGGTTATTCCAGTGGCTTTGATGAGGTCTGCTAATGTTGGCTGATTTTGGGGGTGGGGGTGGGGGTGGGGGTGGTCTTGCACCACTTATTTCTGCGAAAGAATGGGAGGCAAAAAAAGAATATTTTTCGCTTGGGGTTGAACTGTGGGGTCTTCGGTGCTCTCTGAGCTTGGTGGTTTCCTTGTGGGCATTTCATGACCCAATTAAGGGACGCCATCAGTGCCGGAAGGAAGTGGGGTTTGCAGAATGGAAGAGGAGGACTGTGTGATCTTTGGTGCTCTCGGAGTTTGGTGGTTTACTTGCAGACGTTTCGTGACCCAACTAGGGGACACCATCAGGGCTAAAAGGGAGTGGGGGTGAGGCAGAGGAGAGGACCGTGGGGACCTCGGTGCTCTCTGAGCTTAGTGGTTTCCTTGCAGACGTTTCATGACCCAGCTAGGGAACCTCATCAGCCCTAGCTTCTCATGGTCCGTTCTAGCTGCTCTTGGAGGTTTAATCCGAGGTACCCATCCCTATGAGCCGTATCATTTTTTTGCCCACTTTCTCGGGCTATTTTCTCTCTAGCTACCCTGGAGGTTTATATCTGACCCAGATGGGCGAGGCACGGCGTCAGAGGCCTTACGTGCAGGAAGGAACAGTGGTTCCTCGGCTGAGGTTTACCTATGTGCAAATTTCTCCCCCTTGCTTGCAACGGTCAGAACTATTTGACGCCCACAGAGGTTCCAAGAGAAGAGAAGGAGATCTGCAGGTTGAACGGTGGCCTTTCGGAGCTGGGTGGTTTCATGTCCCAGCTAGGCAGCATCTTCAGTGCTAGAAGAGACTCTAATCCAGGACGGGCAAATACCTTGATGACTTCCAATTCCCAGAATTCCTGAGCCAGCCAAAACCAGATGATGGCTCCACCTCCCTTAAGTTTGGAGAGGAGGAGGCCTACAAAGAAGACACTGCACCGTTGTTGTTGGCTGCTGCCCAATCGCTCCAGCTCCAGCTCCCCTCCCTCCCTCCTTGCTGGCTTCTCCTAACAATAGCCAGGTTTGGAAAAGTTGCCCTAAAGTCCTTTTCCTCCTTCCTTCCACTGGATTGGAAAGAAGAAAAACCTTTTTTTAAAAAGACGCTGGGAGTAGCCGGCTGGCCATGGAGAATTAATTCCAGGGACGTCATTCTGTGGACGTTCCTGTGACGAAATAATTTGATCCTCCAATAAATTTAAGAGAGCTCTTATTTTCCCAGAGCTCAGAGAACACTTCTCACAAACTGGTTTCTTTTCCAACCAAACTGGTTTCTTTCCCCGGCCATATGAAAGTATTTTAATCATCTACAACCATGACTTGATCCTAATCTGGAGTGGCCCTCAAACAAGACTTGATGAAGTGCTGGTCAAACGCAGGAAAAAGTGCAGTTGTTTTATTTGAAAAAGCCGGCAAGCCTTTCATATTTGGGGTTTTTTTTTTCCTACCCGTCAGACCGCCTGTTCCTTTCGCCACGGGCTCCATCAGTCTGACCCAAAGCACTTCACCCCCCCCCATAATGGGCCGAATAATATCCTCCACGCCAGGAAAAGGAGCCCTTGAGGAGCTTACAAGGAGTTTCTCAGCAACTAGAAGTTCGGCAGGAAGAGGATCTGGGCCCCCCCACCCTCAAGAGCTCAAGGAGTTTCTATTTGCCCAAAACTGGAAGAGGGGGAAGATCATTGAAAACAATATTTGAATGTGCAGAAATGAATAGATTTGACACTGGAAATGAAAGAAAAAGAAGAATTTGAGTTATCAATGGATAGAAAACAGAATAGAAACAGGATAGAAATCCAAAGGGATGGATTCATAGAGCAATGAAAGAAACTACTGTAATAGATATATTGGTATATATCAATATATCATATGTATATCATTTACACTATATACATGGGGATGCGATTATTGTTGTATTGTTAAGAGGAATATTATTAATAATGGTTAAGTAATTGAAATACGTACTTAATCAACACACGATTGAAATGGAATGGAATTTGTTGTATATAAAAAATAACTTTTTACAAAAAAAAAAAAAAAAGATCTCAAGGAGTTTCCAGATTCTGGAACTTTTCAAAATGGTGACACTTATTATTATTATTATTATTATTATTATTATTATTATTATTATTATT
>BLBF01000037.1:19652268-19679340 GCA_015471245.1 Laticauda colubrina
CGAAGTCCACAGGTCTTCAAGTGGCCAAGGTTGGAGACCCTTGCCTTAGAAGCAAAGCCTTCACTGCAGCAGTGGGATCCTACCTGTTTCACTAATGGTTTGGCGATCGCGCACTTCGAGTGTGCGCACAGCTTTCCCCACACCAGCTGAGGCCTGTAGTGCCAATCAGCTGAGAGGATAAAGAGAAGCAGAGGGGCAGGTGGGAAGGCCAATCCTACACTTTCCTCTTCTCAGCTGATCGTCGGGGGGATTCTGTGTTTTACTACCGGTTCAGTTGAACCAGTATGAACCGGTAGCATACCACCACTGCTCCACTGGGTTCAGTTCCCATTACCAAGTAGCTCAGGTGCCCTGTAGCCTTCTTCACCTTGCTGGAGAACTTCAACCCTAGAAACCTGCCAGAGGCAGTCCAGAGTTCTAAGACGACGACGTCGTCTGCCTCCTCTTAATATTTTGTGTCTCTCCCCCCCCCCCCCTTCTCTTCCGCCCTCCAGATCTATTGGTATCGGCAAGGAGACCTCGAGCCCAAATTTAGGAACCTCATCTACTACATTTTGTTCTCGATCATCATGCTTTGTATATGTGCCAACCTCTACTTCCATGAAGTGGGGAAATGAACTCTCCTAGGGTGAAGGTGGTGATGGCATCCAGGTGCTCCCAAGATCGCATTTTTCAGCCCTGCTTTCTGGAGAGAGGGCCAGGAGGGCTTCCACAAAACGCCCAGGGCACACAGAGACTGGAAGGAAGACCTGGAGGAAGGTTCATGGAGGTGTATTTTGCTGGTTCTTCCTTCACCACTGAGGTGAAGTCGTGCAGTACAAGAACATTGCTTTAGGGGATTGTGGGGAGGGGGGTGAGCCACACAATTGCTACTACTGCACTTAATGAACATTCCAGTTGTACGACGCTTGTGTTTTTCAGAGTGGCACACCCTTTTTTTCTCCCCCCGTTGTGTGTGGGGAAAAAACATGGCCTTTTTTTAATTATTATTACACTGTACAAAAAAAAAAAAAAAACCTCAGCACTGCAAATGTCTATACTACATTATAAATAAAAAGGCATCTACTATGACAGAAGAGTTTTCCTCGCTTGCATTGAGCTGTTTTCATTTCCGCTCCTTCCCAAGGTGACTGACTGGCCACGTGAACGACAAATTTGTGGTATGAAAACGGAGCTGCGGGCCGAACGCAGACTTAACAACTTCAGAGGAAGCTGATCAGGAACAAGTCAATACTGATTTGGATCATTTTTGTTTTTAACCACAGTCTTTTGTAGTGGGGAGAATCAGGTTACCTTGGCCAAGTTGCGCCAAATTTCAGCTTTGTGTTTCGGGATGAGGAGCCTTCCCTGTAGAAGGAACGCAAGGAGGCACCCATCACTTCAGGTCGTTCCCGATGAAATGTCTCCAAAAAGGGTCATCCAACTTGGCTTCCTTTGCAGAGTTCGGCTCCTGCAGTTGATTTTTGAATCAGCACAAAGAAGGTCTCTTCAGGGATTTTTAAAATGGACTCCTAAATTTATCATAGCTTCAAAGTTTCCATGGTGCCCTGGGGGTTTTAGCTGTAGCATTTTAAGGATTACGTCTGATCCTTCGGCCACGACATCTGTTGCCAGCAACAGATTCTTCAGTTTGAAGGAGGATTTTGATCCGGCTTTCCTGCTGCTCAAACAGTCTACAACCCCTGGAAAAACACACCTTCTCTTCCTTTGCATATCTTCTTGCTCCCTCGATAGTTACAACGGCTGTAACTATAGTCTCACACCAAAGCAGGAGGACTGGTGCAAATCCTAAACGGTGTAACCTCAATTCCAGACGCTCGTTTCCTGCTGGGTTAGTAGCCTGGAGCATTGAAATTTCCTCCTCCCTGTCCATCCATCACGAGCCACCTTGAATGCAGAAACTTCAGAGGGGAGCCAGCCGGGACGGTCCCTCGTTCGAGATCAGAAGGGAGCCAAAGGGGCCTCTGGGTCAGCCCTGCCAGGTGGACCCTCCTTTGACCAACGCAGGAGTTAATGGACCAGGAAGAACCTCAGTGACAGCTGACCAAGTTCTCCATGCCCTTCGAGTCTTCCGAACTGGGGCTATCCAAAGAGGAGCTGGTAATGTGAGAATTCTCTCCGTGGTGTTGTAAGATGGGATCTAGGGAGAACCAAGACACAACAGGTTGCCTCTTGTGCTGGCTAACACACATGCAACCTACACCACTTTTTAAGGCTGGCTGCTTTAACCTTCAACTGAAAGAGGTAGCAGGGAAATGCTGCTCAGAATAGCAAAAACTCTCCTTTGGCCTTCAGAGCAAACCCGAGACTCCTTTGCCAGAAGCTCAGAACCTCAAGGGTGGTCCTTGCAAGGTGAAAAGGTTCCCCTTCACCAAAAGTTCAGTACAGGCAGCCCTCAACTTACGACATTTCGTCTAGTGACCGTTCCAAGTTACAACAGCCCTGAGAAAAGGGACTTAGGACTGTTTTTCACACTTACGGCTGTTGTGGCATCCCCGGGGTCACATTATTTGCATTCTTGACAACTGACTCGGGTTTGTGATGGTCGCCGTGTCTCAAGGTCCTGTTGATCCCCTTTGGCGACCTTCTGATGAGCAAAGTCCGTGGGGAAAGCCCGATTCGCTTAACAACCGGGTTGCTCACTTAACAAACTGCACTGGTTCGCTTCACGGCGGGGGTGAGAAAAGTCGTAAAATCAGGGCCAAACTCATGTCATGAATTTCTCGCTTAGCGACAGAAATTCTGGACTCAGTTGAGGTCATAAGTCAAGAACTACCTGCAGTGAGTTCAGAAGGATGCCCAAAACTCAGAAGGAACCAAGTCTTAGCTACGATGCAGGATTCAGCTGGAAGCAGAGCCAGCTCTGAAGCTCCCCAAAGTGCAGAGTTAATGCCGAACAAGCAAAACTGTGAACAAACTAGGAGGAGGAAGGTGTGTGTTGGGAGAAGTTCACCACCTTGAGTACTTGTTAAAAACGGTAAGAGGCTGGATGCAAAATAAAAAGGAAGCTCAGGTGCAGGAAAACTACCTGTTAAGGTGGTCAGAGGCAGCACTGGTTCTCCGTCTATGTCATCGGATGCCTGGATGAAGCCTCGGGGAGAAGGCACGATGAGAATGGCTCCATCCAGTGAGGACTGTTCCACTGGTTCCTCGGCGGTGGGAGAGTCCAGGTCCTGCACAACGACAATGAGCAACAATAATGCCTAGCCGGTTCCTCAGAATTTTAAAAGTGTTTCGGAAAAAAAACCCATCACCCCCAAACAAAAGCTGAGCAATGTGGAAGCGCAAAGCATGAAAATCTTAACAGTGTTGAGGGTTATTGATAACTTTGTAACACCTAACTCCCATGGCCCTGCCTTATGCCTAAAGATACTTATCCAGGTAGTAGGGCTACACTGCTCATCCTCCCTACTACCTTCTCTTATTGGTATCTTTATGATTTATCACTTCTGGTTTGTATCTTAGGATTTATGATTTTTAACTATGGTTTATGATCTTTGAGTTATCCACCTTGTTGCTTGCACGGATTTTCAGAGCTTCTGCCCCGGAGACAAATTCCTTACGTGTCCACTCACACTTGGCCAGATAAAAGAATTCTATAAAGAATTCTCAAAATCAGAAAGGAGGAGGGGATAAGCTGCCTGTGAAAGCCAAGGGAAATCATCAAAACCATTAAAAAGCAAAAGTTAGAATATTTTGGACATGGGATGCAACATCCAGAAAAACACATCATACTTCACTTTATCCTCCAGGGAAAGATGGAAGGCAAACAAGGTCCAGGCACTAGAAGAACATAGTGACTTCAAAATCAAAGGGACTGGTTTGGATAAAACTCAACGGCACTTTTTCGTGCGGAAGTTGATCAAAATAGGATGGCCAACATCGTCAACATCCAATGACAGATATAGCACAAGAAGAATTGTAGCCTAGTGGTGAAAATGCCTGTCTCCCATTCACAAGGTTGAGAGTTCAATCCTAGGCAGTGACAGATGTTTCTGTCTCCAGACGCAAAGAAAAAAAATTTCTGCTGTGAACTCCGGATAGGCGTCAAGGAAGGGCATCCGGCCAGTAAATGCTCAGTTCCATTCAGTCCACCCTCACTGTCAAAAAGGGAGTTAAGAGGATGAGTTTTAAAAGGAAGATGAAAAATAATAAAGAATTCTAACTTCTTGCTAGGAACACAGAGAAGTCTTTTTTTAATGCATGGTGGAAATCAACTAGTCAAGAAATTAGGCAAGAGTGCCTAATTGGAGCACTCTTTGGAGAAGAATGGCTTAGATTTGGAGAACTGTGGCTTAGGGCGACATAAACCTCAGCTCCAAAGGTTTATGAGTTGGGCTTTTCCCCCCCTTACCTCGGAAACGTAAGTGCCGGCCAAATCCGATGGACAGTTATCTTCGCGCTTGAGATCTGAATTTAGAATGCCGACGCCTGCTCTTTCCAGGAGCTCCGTGCTGCTTTGGCTGCCAAATTTGGAGGAACCACCGGCGCTGTCTTCCCCTGGGAGTTTGGAGGGGTGGACGTCCTCTGGGAAAGAGTCCGTTTCCAGGGAGGTCGGTGTGCCCGCCAAGCCAACGGTCTGCAGGCCCAAATCGGCACTCAGTTCTGCCTGGCTGGTGGGCGGAGAAACGTCTTCAGATGCCATGGTCCGGATGATGACGCTGGGCGCGTGGCACTGCACGGTGACGTTCTCTGTTGTGTTCAGCAGGTGCTCGGGCTGCGGGAAAGGGCCACACAAGGGCGGTTTGCTATTTGGCAAAGGTGGCAAAGCAAACACCGCTGCTCCAGTCATTCTCTTGGGCGGGACAGATAGCGGCTGCTCGGTGCCAGGAAGGTTTTTGGGAATATTCGTCGAAGAAAGTGGAAACTGGAAACTGGACATCAGCCGTCTCATCTCTCAGCTTTGCCCAAAAGGAAGAGGAGGAATGGGGAAATTGGAAGGCAGGCCAACCAGCTTCCTTTCCTTGTGGGTTGGGAATGCTCCCTTGATCTTGGAGAATCCACACTCCTCCAATAAACACACACATCATACATGGGTGTCCACTTACCTGCCAGGAACGGCATGCACACACGCATGAAAAGGCAAAGCACACACAGCAATAACCATTAAATTGGCTGAATTGTTATTGCTGTTGTTCAGTCTCCAAGTTATGACTGACTCTGCAACCCCAGCACTCTCTTCTCTCCTGGAGTTTACCCAAATTCATGCTTGTTGCTTTGATGGCCCTCCCTAACCCTTCTCTGACCTCCCTTTCTTGTTTGGCCCTCCCTCTTTCCCAACATTAAGCCAGATTCACTTAACAGACTCAACAATTGCAGTGATTCACTTAACAACTGTGTAAGAATGGTTGTAAAATAAGGCAAAAATAACTTGTCAAGTGTCTTAACAACAGAAATGTTGGACTTCTCTGTGGTCACCAGTTGAGGACCTTCTGTACTGATGAGGTCAGTCAACAGCTTGCCAAACTCACCAGCCAGAGCTCTGAAGGCCTCCCCCACCCTCAGTTGTCTTCTCCCCATACCTCCCCCCCCCCGGAGGTCTTACTGTTCTGATACGTACGGACAAGGCATGGACTATGATCTGGTCTGGAGAGGCTGGGGCTGCAGCAGCCGTGAGGGTGACTGTGGGGCTGGCAGTTAGGGTCAGAGGCAGTCCCTGGCTTGAGCTGGTCTGGAGCAGGTAGGTGCCTGGGGTGCCAGTCGGCTGCAGGTGGAAGGACTATGAGTGGGAAGGGAGAAGGAAAAGAGAAGCAGTCAGATGTTTCATGGCCATCTCAACGGAGCTCCTTCCCAGGGTGACATCAAAGAGAAACCGAGAAGCAGGTTTATAAAAATGTAACTGAAATAAGGTGTGACAAACTAGGTTATTTCTACTAGTGATGGGATTCATTTTACTACTGATTCTGTGGGCGTGGCTGGGAAAGGATACTGCAAAATCCCCCTTCCCTCCCCACCCCACTGGCCTGCTTTCCAGCTCCGTTCTCCTGGGCAGGGCAACCAAAGGAGACCCAGACGATCAGCTGAGACTCGATGGGAGGCAGAGAAGAGATGGGGTTGGCAGGGCCAGTCAAAGGTGGGAGTGGCCAGTTCTCCGAACTACTCAAAAGTTCTGCTACCGGTTCTCCAGAACTGCTCAGAACCAGCTGAATATCACCTCTGGTTTCTACTGTCTACTATCTGGGCCATGCTAGTTGAGGATTTGAGGTGAGGGGAAGGCATTCTGAGAGCATCAGAATGGGAAATGCTGATGCTGGAAACGTGTTCTGCTTTGCACCGGAGCAGGAGTCTCCAACCCGGGCCACTTTAAGACTTGTGGACCAACTCCCAGAATTCCCCAAGTCATAAAGTGGCCCGGGTTGGAGACCCCTGCTCCAGAGCTTTAAACATCTCAGCTAAAACCTTTTCCCTGCAAACAGATGGTAATCAAGTCAACTCCGTAAGACTTACTGGCAAAATCTCAAAAGTCTGCAACGTCCCACTATTTAGTGTTATCGTTTCGGAGTCGACGGAAGCCGCAGGGGAATCGGCAGAAGCTACACAAGAGGCAAAGAAGAAGAAAAAAACAGGACCAAAGGTTCAAATCAGTAAACAGGTTCTGAACATGTTAATCACAAGAGAATGAAAAACAGAGCATGCACCCAGGTGGTCAAACCAGGAATAAGGAAAAGGACTTTGTATATTAAGAAGGGACCGCTGGCCCATTGCTCCCTGGCCCAGATTTTGTTAGCTTCAGAAGAAGAATTAAATTGCAGTCCACCTGTCATGCCCATCAGAGTCTGAATCGGAGGGGGAGGCCGAGCAGCTGACAGGGAGGAGGAGTGTGGCTCCGTTGGCTGTGGAGGAAACTGGGGAAGGGCAAAGTTCAGTTGGGCAGAGCAGGGGAGAGATAGAACAAGGGAGAGGGAGTTCCACCCCCTCTTCATCTTAGGGCACACAGGGAGAAGGGAGCAACATAGGTTGCATGGCTTACGTGGGAGGAGAGGGCCTTGATTCCTTTCATTAGCCACACCTGGGAATGAGAGTTTAGATGATACGCAAACTGAGTGTGGCAGCTCTTGGGAGCAAACATGAGTTTACCCAGTGTTGTCGTTGCTGAACCCTGGCCTTGGCGAATGGAAACATCCAAGTTATCTTGAGTAAAGCTTCTCTTCCAATTCTCTCTCTCTGTGTTATCTGTACAATGCTGTTCTCCCCTCAATAACCGTCAGGGTCTGCAGAAAATCAATTCCCTAACTACAAAAGTAAAAGGTCAGGCTCCACTCTGATTAACTTCCGTGTGCCTGATGGTGTAATCTTCTTGGCAATACAGAATACGACAAAGATGAGCAACGGTGCCCCCTGGAATCGCATTTTAAAGGAGAGATAA
The DNA here is from genome assembly GCA_015471245.1 of Laticauda colubrina. Taxonomy (NCBI): domain Eukaryota; kingdom Metazoa; phylum Chordata; class Lepidosauria; order Squamata; family Elapidae; genus Laticauda; species Laticauda colubrina. The sequence continues at coordinate 19,659,635 of BLBF01000037.1, forward strand.
ACATTGGCCAGGATCCGGTGTGCCACTGATCCGTGTCTCCTGCTTCTCTCAGTCTCGGCAATTGGAAAAGATTTCAGCCCTTCAAATCATGGTGCTTTGATTCCGTTGCAATCCCCACTTGGGTAGGACTATCCGGGTTCTCAGCCCAACCTTGATTTATCATCCATCCACACAAACGTCCAAGCGGCAGCCACATTCAAAGTACAAAAGAAGGAACTATGGCCAGGAAAGGCTCTGCAGATTGAGCCAGGGAGGGCTCAGGGCCTCTGGAAAACCACAATATCAAAAATGCACTGGCTTAAAAGCAACCAGGGACACTGTTACTGGCTGACTGAATGCAGAGCATTTTTAAAAAGAACAAAAGTAAGATTGGACCGCATTGGCTGGAGAAAAAGTGCCTCTGTCAAACTCATAAAATATTTCTCTGGTCTTTTTAGATTTGCCAACAGAAAGGGAAGGGGAGCAGCGCAGCAGCTTGGAAACTGAGCGTGCATTCCATAAATAGTTTTTCAAAGATAGTTTCTAGGTGACCGAAGTTTCTGCCAGGCAAAATTCTAACTGGAGAGCCTGATTGATGACTCTGGGCTATGAACGTGTCCCATTGGAGAATATGAATTATGATACACCCAGGCACTGCCGGACAGTTTAACTTCCAATAAATCCTTTTTGAGTTTTGGAAGTTTGGCTCGAGACTCATGATTTAAATGGGGGGAACTGCCGGAATGGTTAGGGAAGTGGGGAATGTCTGTATTCCCAGCATTATATAAATGGGGAAACACAGGAGAATTTTATCTGTAGATTTATGTATGGGTAGTCCTTGATTTATGACAATGGAGTCCAAAATTTCCATTGATAAGCGAGGCAGTTAAGTGAATTTTGCTCCATTTTATGGCCTTTCTTGCCACACTTGTTAAGGGAATCCCTGCGGTTGCTCATTTAGTAACAGTGGTCGTTAAGTGCATCTGCCCTCCCTTTTGACGTTTGCCTGTCAGGAGGTCACAAATGGGAATCAGTTGACCCTGGGAACACGGCAACCGTAGTAAATATGAGTCAGTTGCCAACAAGCGCCTGGATTTTGCTCACATGAACACGGGGGATAATGCAATCATTTTTAAATGTGGGAATCGGTCCTAAGTCACTTTCAGGGCTGTTGAAGGGTCACGATATTGTGAAGGACCAGCAGTATTGCCTTTCCTCCATTTTCTCCCAGCAGGAAACCCGTAACGTAGATTGGCCTGGAAATAAATGATCCTCGTCCGAAGGGAGCCCTCATGGGGAAAGACCAGTCCCCCTCAGCCTAAAACCTCCCTGGCTCTCATTAATTTGCAATGAAATAAAATTAATGATGCTCATCCAGTGTCATGCCCCTGTTGGAATCTGAATCCGAGGAGGAAGATCAACAGATGTCAGGGAGTGGGAGTGTGGCTCCATTGGCTGTGGAAGAAACTGGAGAAGGGCAAAGTCCGGCTGGGCAGAGCAAAGCAGAGGGAGAATAAGGGAGAGGGAGTTCAGAGGAAGACCCAGGCCCACCCCCTCTTCATCCTAGGGCACGCAGGGAGGAATGGAGAAGGGAACAATGTGGGTTGTGTGGCTTACGGGGGAGAAAAAGGCCCTGAGTCCCTTCATTAGCTGGGAAGACTTTAAAAGAAATGCATGCTAAGTACAAGCAGCTGCTGGGAACAAATGTGAGTTTATCTTGTGTTGCCTTTGCTTATCTGTGTTCCTGGCATCTTCCCAACTGTGTTGAGTTATTGCCATGCCTTCACATCTGGAATTCTTGCTCCTGCCCTGCCAAACTAATTACCTCATTTGGCCTTGATTGGACTTCTAGTAACAGTTTTTATTGACCACGTTTTGGACTTGATTCTCTGAAGCCCATGGCTGTTCCTGGGAGTTTTTCTCCAGCCCAGAAGGTAACTAGGGCATTGGGGGCAATGTTGGAATTAATAAAGGGACTCCTACTGATTTGACTACATTGCCTTTGTGCAATGCCCCTATGGGTCATCACATCCAACTTTTCATACCCGCGCGACCACCACTGTGCTCCGCGCCATGCCAGACGAACCAGCAATAATATTTGTACCCTGCAAATGTTGCCACTTGCCCCTTCCTGAACAGGCTCTTCCCCACCCCCCCATCCAAGAAGCAGCAATGAGGATCTGTTCAGGAAAAAAGAGAGCTCTGGTGACTTACAGACGTGGGTGATCTGGAGAGGGATCTGTAAGGCCGCCACAGAAGTAGGAGAGCAAACGGAACTCTCTTCCAAACGGGCCACGCGGATCTGGACATGCTGGACCCCAGAACCAGGGTGGGAATTTTGCAGCCCGGGTAAAGATTTAGCATCTGGAAGTTGGTGTGCCGGAGTGTTTTTCTGGCTTTCATGCAGTTGCCTCAGACCTTTTATGAGAACTGGAAGGAAAAAGACATTCACGATTGCCGGACATGGAAACCAAGTGAATATTTGTAATCTATCTATAATCTATATTTTATATCTATATATAAAAGTGAAAAACCACTCAGGCATCATCACAAAATCTCCAGAACTGTAAAGCCTACAAACTTGAAATTTCACCCATATGTTCCTCTTGGCTTCTTGGAGCTCACTAAGAAAGGATTTGTTTCAAATGACCATCAGAGCATTTAGAGTATTTCCATTATTATTATTATTATTATTATTATTGTTATTATTGTTATTATTAACATGCTCTGATGCTAAGGAGTTTTACTCCCCCTCCCCACCTGGAAAGAAATCTCTTCCAAATGCAAAACACAAGCAGAGGAGTTTCCGTTTCCGTTTAACAGCAGCAACCAGCTTTAGTACAGAACAGTTTAGCTAAGCCATGCCCAGACTCCTTGCTGTCTCCTTGCTCACACAGCAAATAATTTTTCAGTTTCCAAACAGCCCTCAACTTTCTCACACACTGACAGGATGCTACCCAGATGAGTACCGATGGATGCTGGAAGGCAGAGGCAGAATTTTTTTTTTCTTATTTTCCTTCCCAAAAACTAAGCCCAACCACATAGTTTCATAGTGAAGCACAGATACAGAGCTAGTAAAAAGATAACCAAGAGCAATTAGGCCCACCTTACACATTCACAATAGCAAATTAGAGCAAATAAGGTCCTAGGCTAGTCTTGCACTGACTCAATTATAAGTTATTTCAGCATTTCCAAACCTTGACAAATTTTTTGAGATGAGTGGATCCTCAAAGCCCAGACTGCCTTGGTTGCCAAGGTTGGGAAATGCTAATTATTTTTTTATTCAACTCTCTTCAAGTTACCAGAGGGAAAAGCCATCTTTCTCCCCAGGTTGGGATCAATGTTTCGAATGGCAACTTTCCAAAATTTTAGAAGTCTCGACGCAAGTTCCAGAGTGGTTGTAAGTTTGCAAGGACCCTTTTTTGGGGAAAGGTTAGGCTCTGATCCCTCAACCAAGTGGGACACAACTCAGTGTGGATTTTGATGGGAGAATTTTAAAAGGGGGACAGATGCCAGTGTCAGGGCTCCAACAAATCCACCCCCATTCAAATCATAAATCTGTAGCCGCATCTCTCAAAAGTAAAAAAAAACACATTGATTAGAGTGGCCATATTGGTGCTAGTTAGGTGCAGCTGACACTAAAATACATCCTTCATTTCTTCCTTGACCCTGGTCTTCCCCCCACCCCCTGGATGTATATTCTTCAATGGGACACATCTATAACCAAGAGTCATCAATCATGCTCTCCAGTAATAATCTTGTATGCCAACAGCTTCGTCTGCCTAGCAATTATCTGAGGCATTTAAGGAATGCACTGCTTTCCCCCCCACTTCCTTTCTGCTGGCAACTAAAAAGACCAAAGGAGTCTTTAGCAAACTGGCCGAATGAGAGGAAAGCGTCAAGCGGGGAAATAGTCTTAGATTCTTGCGTAGGCACAAGAGAGCAAAGCCTAATCCCATTTGGATGCCATCGAGCCTGATCTAGTTGGGTGGGAAGATTCCTGTAAAATAGGCACAAAAAAAAGGGGGCTAACTGAACTCTTCCCCTGTAGATTCTGGCTGTTCGGTTGGAGAGCAAGCCAGGAATCAACTGAGGTCACTTTACCGGGAAACGACACCTCTTTGTGGTTGGCAATTTGCCTCTTGATGGTCCACCATTTGCTCCGAAGCCACTGGGGTGAGCGGACGCTGCTCCAGCCTTCAGCCAGCAAATCCCAGTTGATGCCATTTTCATCCGCGACCTCTAGCTCTGCTATTCTGACAGGATCACACGCAGAAAGAAATGGTTCCTTTTAACAAATATTAGCCTTCAGGGATGCACGCATGCACACACACACATGCATGCACGTGCACACACACACACACATACCTCAAGTAGCCTCTGGTTGCAAACAGTCCAGCCCAGTGCTGCATACACCAAAGCTGCACAACAATAAATCCGGCAGGGCAAATCAAGGAGTTTGGGAAGCAAAACCAGGGAATTAGTCCAGAAAGCCGGAAAGAACGCAAGGAATCCAGGAAAGTTCAAATGTCGGCATTCCACTCTTCAGGGACTCGATGTTTGTTTCCAAAAAACGCCCCTCCCCACAGTGTCTCCTTAACCCTCGTCCCTCCGGTGTGCCTTCTGAAGAGGGGCGGGGCACTCTCCTCCTGAGTAGCCAGCTCAGTCTGCGCTGTTCCTGCCTTCTCTCCACTCTCTGTGCTCTTGGATCAGGAGGGGGTGATCCTTGCTCTTTGCCGGAGCTCTGTCTCTCATGTTCATCCTGACCCTGTTCCTCCCCTTGTAATCCTGAAAGGACTGGCCTTGCCCTTCCCCATTTTCCTCCGAAGCCAACGAAGACACCCCCACAATATCTGTTGGTTCAGCTTCCAGCTCCTCTTCCCCTTCAGATTCAGGCTCCGATGGGGGTGAGGGGACATGACACAATGCATTGAAATTAATTGGTCTCTCTCAAGCCAACCTTGATCCCAGGTAACAATCTGGAAGCATCCGAGCAGCTTTCTGGGAACGGACGCAGGGAGAGTTTCTCATTGGCGGCTTCTAGGAATGGGTTCACTGCTTCCCTGTCTCCCCTATCTTTTCTTTTTTGTTCTTTTCCAATTTTTCTGGTGGTCTCCTATCCTTTCCTATTTTTTAAGATCGGCCAAAGTTGGCAGTGTGCTGCCACCTACAGGTGGTCCTCGGCTTACAACAGTTCATTTAGTGACTTGTTCAAAGTTATGGTAGCACTGAGAAAAAAAGTTACTACGATTTTTCATGCTTACAACCGTTGCTGCATCCCCAGGGTCACGCGATCCAATTTTGGATGCTTGGCAACTAGTATTTATGATAGTCGTCGTGTCCCTTTGGTGGCCTTCTGGCCAGTCAATGAGGAAGCCAGATTCATTTAATGACCATGTTTCTAGGTTAAAAACTGAGGTCAACCTCTGTGGCAGGAAAGGTCATAAAATGGGGCCAAATGGGCTTAGCAAATGTCTCACTTAGCCACATAAATGTTTTAGGTCATAATTCGAGGACCACCATTGTACCGTGAACACCCGAATACTTAAATAAGACATTCCTGGGAGCCTCGAGCAGGAGACGTGGCTGGGAGAGGCTCCATGCGTTCAAAGGAAGCCCTTGTGGAAGGCTGGTCTCTCCCACCGCCCCCAAGGCCACCCCTCCCCAAGCCAAGCGGTGCAAACCTGAGGATGAGGTTGATTTCGTCCTCCTTGGTCCACTCAGTGCCTCCACTCTGCTTCCAGTTAAGGTAGTTGAGCCACTTGGAGCGGCACTGCTTCTCCGACCGGCTCCCCACCCGCTCGGCCACTGCAGCCCAGGAGACCCCCTGCGTGACGATGTCCCCAGGCTCGGTGCTCGTGAGTTCGTGGACCACTTCAGCGAGTCTCTTCTCTTCTTTCTCCGTCCATTTCCCTAAAGGGGAAACAATCCAAACAGCTGGAGCCCTTAGACTTATTGCATTTTTGGGAGTATAAGAGGCGCCTAGCTTTTGGGGAGGAGAACAAGGGGGAAAAAATGTGCCTCTGCCTCCCAGCCATTGGCCTTCTTGCAGCACACAGCCTGTTTCAGCTTCAGCACAGTTTGATTAGCACAAGCAGCTGCTGGTTGGTTGGATCGGCCTCCCGACAATCAGCTGTTTCAGGCTGCAGGGATCGCCATTGCCTATTGCCGTCTCTGTGCGCCCCATTTTCAGAACAGGCAGAAAATGGGGCACGCAGAGGCTGAAAATTGGGCGCAGTATGCAGCTGATTCTGAGACACATAATTCACTGTCACCCTTGACCCTGGTTTTCCACCACCCCTCTGGGTGTATCATAATTCATATTCTCCAACGAAACATGTTCATAGCCAAGTGTCATCAATCATGCTTCTCCAATTAGAGATTTGTGGACAGAGATTCTGGTAGCTTAGCTATAATCTTTGCAAGATAAGAATGGAATGCACTTTCGGTTCCAAACTGCTGTCCTGCTCTTCCAGATTGCTGCCTCCTCCCCTTCTGTTCATGGCAACTCTAAAACAGGCATAGAAATGTTTTAGGAGTCGACACGAGTCTCCTGAAGTCGATGTAGGTGCCTTGTGTGCAAATCCAGCATAACAGTATGGCGAGAGTTTCCTTGGCAGGTGTTTTATTAACCGTACCTGTGTTGCAGGTGTCCTTCATCAGTCGGCACCGATCTTTTACAGATGAAGCGCTCCGTCCGAGAGCGGCTCCTATCGTCGCCCAGTCATTCCCATGCTTGATTCTTAATCTAAAGGGGAGGAAAAGCGATTAATTTTTGGTCGTCGGGGCTGGGGAGATCAGCTGCTGCATGGTGGGCTAATCTACATGGATGGGAATAGCAGCAAAGAAGACGAGATCATTGTTCCAAAATGTTGTTTTCTATAAAGGGAGCATGGAACAGTTCAGCTCTATATGAGCACACAGAGCACAGAATCAACGAAGCTTTTCTAAGCAAGTTTTTTGCCCCAAACAAAGCTGAAAGGCCTCCCTATGCCAATGCAGAAGATTTGGGTATGTGTGTGTGTGTGTGTGATGACAGTTCATTCACACAATTCATTTGGAGTATGTTCCTTTTCTTCCCTTGAGTGTCAATTCAGGAGTCTTCACTTGTCCATCTAAGAGGAAACCCAAGTTTCTTGAATGGGATATATGAACGATTGGCAAAATCTGGCTGAAATAAAACTTACTCTTTCAGTTTTTCGATCTCTTCGGGAGTGTACCTGTTTAAACGTGGAAACAGTATATTTAATGAAGATGGAAATAGATATTCAGAAGACAAATTTATCTTGAGACTCTATGTTGAGGAGAGCTTGGGGATAAAAGGGAAGTCCGAGGTCTCCTGTCCTTTGCTATCTTGCATACAATTTGCTACCTTGTTTTCCCAATTATAGTCCTATCCTGAAAGTAAGTCCTAGCTTGATTTTTTTACACGTGCCCAATATAAGCCCTACCCCCCAAATAAGCCCTAATTAAGATCCCGCCCACTCCAGAGTGGACGGGTAAGAATTAAGCCAGGGTGGGGATGGGGTGGTGGTAGAGCTGTCCTATTACTTACCTTTGGATAGGTGTACTCAGGCCTCGTACACACCGACACCTGCCTTGCCGGCTCATTTTTTCTATAGTCGGCAAGGCAGGCCAGGCTTTTCTGAAGGCCTCTGGAGCTGAGAACAAAGCTCTGGATCAATCCAGAGCTCTGTTATGGGCTGCAGAGGTGTTTAGGAAAGCCTTGCCGGCTGCAGAAGTAGTAGTTCCTGAAGGCCTCTGACCGTGAAAAGGAGCCCTGGGGTAACACACGCAAGTGAGGTTAGTCAGTGGAGGACGTCCCCTGAAAATAAGACTTTTTTGTGGCAAAAAAACTATAAGACAGGATCTTATTTTTGGGGAACTGTGATAGTTTCCCATTGTTGGAAATCGTGATTTTAATGATGATGGTGATCCCTGTGAAGATGCCACCAATGAACCTCTCTCCTCCACCTCCTTTGGATTGGTGCTCAGGATATTTGCTAGGAATGGATGGAAGTTAATTTGGATTAATCTCCCAGATCTTCCAGTGAACTTCAGCACACAAGAAAAGGTTTCTATTTACCCAATGTTTGGTATTATCTCACTTATATTTTATTATATATATATATATATATATATATATATATATATATATATATATATATATATTATTATGTTATATTATTATATAATTAATATATTATATTATACATTATATATTATATTATATTTATATAATAAATATTATTCCTAACATTTTAAAGCCTGTACTCCTCTCTTCCACCTAGAACCTGGGGCCCTGGAGCGGTTCCCAGCTCACACTCCTCCCCTTCAGGTCAAGCCTTAGGAAGGTTCATACTTGCCAACGTGGTTTCGGTCATCGTACATGCGAAGGACACGTCTATAAACAGCAAAGAGAGGCCGGTTCAAACCCCAGGCAATGGTCCTGTAGAAATCTTTCCTTTCATCTTTCGACATCTCAAAAATGATCTCGGTGGCATCTTTGATTCCACGGGCCTGTTTACACAAAGAGGACAATTTCAGTTTCCCTCCCTTACAGGAAGTTAAAACTGATTTTCTTTTCTTTTTCTGGGCAGCCTCCCCAAAACAAGTAGGGCAATTCAAACTCTAATCAATCTTAGTCACTTCCTCCTCATGATGACAAATTTGGGGGGCAGGATTTGATTTTGCAGGTTTAAGACAGTGGCTGAACAACGGTTTTATACTATTGCTTGGTTATACGATAATTGTAATAACTACAGGTTTAATATGAAGTTAAACTGAGACGGAACTGATGTTTTTTCCTTTTTGAAAAATAACTAGGCAACCAGGAAAAGGTGCAAAATTCATTTCCCTGGAAATCAACATGGAACAAATGACCTCTTATTTCTAATGGATTTTAAGATCAAAACAAGGATGTTCAAATCCATAATCCTTTTATACATACATGCATACATACATACATACATACATACATACACTCACACACACAAACTCTATTATAAACGAATTCAGCTAAAAAGTTCTTTGTAGCTGGCTCACTGAAGGGGACAGGCTGATTAAGGAATTGGGCTGACTTGGGCCTCCTTGTGCACTTTTAAAGAAAAGGTTGAATCAACATCAGTCAGGGTCAAACTGAGGTTCAGGATGTCCTGATTTAAGATTTACTGGCTTCATGACAACTACTGAGTCTTTGATTTAACGCTATGAGAAGGTCAGACAGTCCCACATTAAACAAAAGCACCATTCATTATTTGGTTAAACAGTACATAAACAGTCTGGATGCTGCTTAACCAGATTTATTGCTTTATAAGCTCCTGCAAACTCAGATGAAGAGTATAGCCTCTTCACATATGGAGGGAAAGGGACCCATCAGTACCCAGAAGGAAGTTTTTCCTGGAAATTGGGAGCTACAAGAGAGATGGGAGAACTCTACGGAATCCCACTTATAAAACCTCTGAAACCCATCAGACGGAAGAGACCAATGTCTGAAACTAGGACGCATATTGAGAGCAACACAAACCTTCAAATAACGCTCAATGTTACTCATCAAAATCTGAATTTCTTCCTTCGACCACATGCCCTGTTTCCACTTATGACCTTAAAAATGGAGAAGAAGCTGTCACACACAGACACCCCACCAGCAGTTCAACTTATGGGGAATGATTAGCACAGAGAAGTGGAGAAGGTTTCTTTACATCAGGAGTCCCCAAACTTGGCAACTTTAAGACTTGTGGACTTCAACTCCCAGAATTCTGGGAGTCCACAAGAAGTCCACAAGTCTTAAAGTTGCCAAGTTTGGAGACCTCTGATTTAGATCCACTTCTAATCCAGCAGATAAATTTTAGTAATCGGTTTGTAGCCACTATAACATCTTTTTTTTTTTTTAATATAAGCTGACAGAGAATGGCAACTGTTGGGTGGCTTAAAACATAATGTTATGATCATTAAATCAAATATAATTTTTTCAGTGCTTTTCCGAGTCATGCAAAGTGGTTTTATATCTGTGCACCCAATTCAATAAGCGCTTATCTGTTATATTTTCATACATGCAACAAAAGTCATACTATATGTACACAAATGCTGGTGTTTAGCCCTGATAATGCCACAAATTGGATTTCTAGTATTTCTAGACAGCAAAAAAAATATTAAAGGGTGGAATGCCAGGGAATCCAATAAAATACAAGTTATAATTTAGCCATACGCTAAAAAATACTAAATATATTCATTAGCTCTTATTGCAAAATAAGCTAGCATCTTGTCCTCAAGTTAAAAACAGATTGATTCCTCTCACAATAAGGTCATACCTTTCTGTCATGCACCAAATACTCACAGGCCTCCGTCCTGTGGAAGGCCCCATTTGCCTCCACAAATGGAAAATGCAAACTTGCCTTTGTTTGTTAAACAATCCTTGTCTTCTTTGGTTGTAAACCAGGCCTGACTGACAGCCGAGACTTCTTCGTTGGCTAAAGAAGAGATTTCGTCCAGTTGCTCGTTCTGAAGGATCTGGGAGAGGTAAACAGGAGAGGAAGCTCTTTAAGCCACGGCTCCTCTGATCACAACCGCCTCAAGATGGGTGGACTTCAGCACTCAGAACAATAAACTATGTTTTATACTGTCAAGTCCCGCCAGAGCCATGGCCAAAGACTGCATGGGACATCTGTAGGGGGTGTTTCACGTACCTGAATCTGAGTCACCGTTCCTTCATTAACCTCATGGTCAGCGACTTCCGTGGTGGCAGTCATGGTCACCTCAAAGCTCTGGTCACTTTCTGAAACTGGAAAGCACAACAAGGGTTCAGCTTGCCTAGTAGGATTGCTGTAAATGTTCTTCTCACATGCGCACAGCAGCTACCCTCCCTCCTCGGTGTGCATGAGCTGGGTCTCCTTGCTATTTCTGTCTTGCCACCTGTGTTCTTTAGGGCCAGTTTGGTCTAGTGGTGAAGACATCAGGAGACGGGGAGCTCTAGTCCCACTTTAGCCATGAAAGGCAGCTGGGTGATCTTGGGCCAGTCCCACTCCCTCAGCCCAGCCTACCTCACAGGGTTGTTGTTGTTCTTGTTTTGGGGAAACCTGACAGGGTTGCTCTAGACAGAAGGAGGAAGGTGTGTTGGATATGTTTGTTGCCTTGAGCTGCTTGCAAAAATAATAAAAGTGATATATGAATGAAAGAATGAATGATTGGAGTGGGTGGATGGAAATGGATGGATGGATGGGTGAGTGGATGAATGAATGGATAAATGAGTGGGTGGATGGATGGTAGATGGATGAATAGATGGTGGATGGAGGGATGGATGAATGAATGGATACATGAGTGGGTGGATGGATGAATGGGTGGATGGATGAATGGATATGAGTGGATGGATGGATGAATGGTTTACAGACTGGGGTAAGGAATAGTGGATCACTTGACCAGCCAAACCAAAATTCCCTTCCCCCTCCTTTTCCAGATCCTCCTCCTGGTCCACCTATGTGGTCTCCCTCGAGCAGACCCCTCCCTCCCGCAGCCTCTGCAGAGCCTCCCAAAGGCCCCCTTACTTGGAACCGCAACGACCGAGATGCAGGGAGGGTTGCCTTCAACGCTCTCATCATCTTCCGAGGATAAGCAGAGCCTTTTGTGGGGGGGAGGTTCGGGGCTGTCTTCGGAGTCTACGCCGTCTGCCTCTAAACGCCCGCAGAGAGAAGGAGGAGAAGGACAGCCATGAGACTTGGAAGGGAACCGTATCGGACATGATTATTATCTCTTGTTGAAGTGCCTGCTGCAGGATCAGGTAAGGCCGCCGCCTGACACTCAACTGGAAATCCTAGGGAGAAATGGAGTCACTGAAAAAAGTGCTACTTTCAATTAAGTTCCTGAAAAATATTCACAGTTTAGCTCTTGGTCCGCGGTACACAATCCATTTTTTTCTTCTTCTTATGACTCTTTAATCGCTTAAAGGTGGAGTTTAAATTCAAGGTGGAGTCGGGCAACTGAGTGGAGCTGAGCATTTACTGGCCGGATGCCTTTCCTGACACCTGTGCGGAGTGCACAGCAGATGTTTTCTCTTTGCACCAAGAGAAATATCTGCCGCTACCTAGCATCGAACTGTCAACTTCCCAAGTGGAAGGAGAGCATATTCACCTCTAGACCACTGTGCCATTCACACCTTTACTCCTTTTTCCATCCCCAGAGGCTAGCAGCTAATGTTTAGTGGTGTGATTCTTCGCTTATAAGAAAAAAAAAATTAAAAATACATTTAATGGAGAAAAAATTCAGAAAGTCTGACCTGCTCTCTGGTATCATGCCCTCTAAAGAATGAATGGCCTATTTTCCTTTTTTTAAAAAGTGCAACTTCCAGGTCTAATACTTTGCCCACAATATCATTAAAAGAAATTTTCTTTCGTCCAATTTTCATACACATTAAAATCTAATGGTTTAAGAGTCGTTCGTTGCAATAACCAAACCATCATAAGGAAGCATTTGTTGTTTTAATGTACAATTCCAATGGGAGTCATCAAAGCTGTTATGCAATTAATATGTGTGTAATTGATGTGGTCTCACCCTCCCACATCCAATTCCACTCTCAAGCAACTTGAATGTAAGGAGCAAAGTGTGCAAAACTCCTTGCTGGAGACCCCAAAAATTGGTTTTCGAGGGAAATGTCCAGACTGGTTCAGGGCTTGGCAGCTTCCTCATGCCTCAGCACGATGGCTCAGAGGACAAAGGCACTGAGCTTGTCAGCTGGAGAGCTGGCAGCCCAGGTTTGAGACCCGAGCACTCTGTGATGGAGCAAGTTCCCATTCCTTGCTCCATCTCCTGCCCACTGAGCAGTTCGAAAACAGGCAAATGCGAGTAAGATTAATAGGTACCCCTTTGATGGGAAGGTAAGAGTGCTTTCTGCACCTTTGGTGTGTAGCCCTGCTGGCCACGTGACTGTCTTCGGACAAGGCTGGCTCCCTTGGCCAAGAAACAGAGATGGGCACCATGTCCCAGAATTGGACACAACCAGATAGGGAAAGTTTTACCTTCTTTTTAACCATACTTCATCAGTGAGATTACAGTCTATTTTGAGGGGTGGGATTCAGGAAGTGAAGTGGGTGACTTAAGAAAATGAAAGCCTTAATTCATCCATTGCAGACCCTTGATGTTTTTTTTTAAAGGACATTCCTGATATTCCTCCAGGAAACTAAATTTCCCAGTGACACTGACAATTGTTTCTCCCAAATTTTATGACCAATCGAAGCCATCCGTCCCACCCAGCTGTGCAACTAAGCCCAATATCCTGGTCTGAGGAGTGATTGTAATTTGAAATAACATGAATGAAAGCATACAGTCAAAGAACAGGTGTTCAATACCATCCTGAGGGCAGTGAAGAATAAGGTTGCCTTGGGTATCTTGTGTCAGAGTCACGGAATTCACGGTTTCCACTGTTACTGTGTCAGATTCTTCTTCAACTGTGGTCATAATCAAATCTACAAGAGAAGAATCACAGATTAGCCATAGGGTGATCATTTGTTCACCAGTAAAGGAGAATAGTGGAAACCCAGGGTTGAACTTTGGGGTCCTTGGTGCTCTCTGAACACGACCGTTATTCTCTTGCAGACATTTCATTATCCAAAATAGGTAACATCACCAGAGTTAAGTCTACTCTGACTGACGATGTGATCTAGTTCAGGTCATGAAATGTCTGCAAGAAAACAACCAAGCTCAGAGAGGACAGAGGAGCCAGTCGTTATTTACTTGGAACCCAAAACCTACTTAATTTAGCTCAGAATCAAAGTGACCCTCATTACTTCATGGACAGTAAGTCAAACAGCCATGTTACAGACCTAGACAGAAAACAGCTGCTCCTCATTGGGTTAATGGGTGGCCTTTACTATTTCTTGCACCTTCGCATTCACAACTTCAAAAACAAACTTATTCTAAGAGCAAAGAAGAGCCGGCGGGTCCCTTGAGGCGATGAGGACCAAGAATTCTTCATTCTTCAAGAAAAGAGAAAGTTGAGGGACAGACTAGGGGAAATGCAAGGGTTAGCAAGGAGTTTGGAAAGCATGGGGTTCACTACCCCACTGCTCCAGCATCCAGGAGAGAGGACTGCCCCATCTCTGTTGAAGCATCTCCAGCGAAGGAAAGCTCATCAGTTCCTGAGGCAGATCCGTTCCCTTGCTGATCATCTCTTACCATCAAGATGTTCTGACCTAGACCTTCCCAAAACCATGAAGCCGACTCCTCGTCCCAACGAAACCCCTTTTATTTAGGTTAAAGGGAATTCCTCTCCAGCAAAGTCCCGGCAAATGGTCTTTCAAGAGATCTCACAATTACAAGCCTTTATCAGGCTGCGAGAGTTGCCAGGCTGATATCTTCCAAGCACCATTCTGTAGCAGCAATGACTTGGCAAGGAGTTAGGAACAGATCTTTGCCCTAATGAATGGAACTAATTGTCTCCTGCAAACCCCACTCCCCTTTTGCTCCTTTTTATTCCTTCTGGGAGGAGCCATTCACCATCCCGAGTCGACCCTTGTTTGTTAGCTGTTCCCTTCTCCTGGCAGCTCTGCGCATGCGCACCCTGGCAACAGGCTCCAGCTGTTCTTCTCCCCCACTGATCTCTGACTCTGAAGGCAGCTGATAACTGTCAGATAGCCCTGGTCCCATCTCTGCATTTTCTTGGACCGGAAAACCTCCAAGGCCCTCCGGCCATTCTTTGTGTGGTGTGGAACTACCAAGGCATACATGGAGACATCTCGGTGCTGCCGTAAATCAAGGATGTGCAAAACATGTCGTCATAGAAAGTTCTGACCTGCCACTGTTTGGACCTTGAAACTAGATGCACAACATATTATGGAAGTAGTAGTTGAATCCTGAAACTGTTCTGAGGTCAGGAAAGTTTAATTTCCAAACTGGACCCTTCTGGACTCTCCAGAATGCTACAGAATTGTTCCCACCTCCCCGGGGAAGAATTTCTAAATTTGCCATGAATTATAGCGCTGACTGTTGACTCAACATGCTCCTTTGTCTAATCCCACAGACAGCATTCTTGCTCCAGGGTTAGCGAGACCTGTCGCCGTTTTAAACTGAGCTGCAAACCAAGACAAGTTGCAATTTGAGAACTGTAGCATCTTGCCTTGCAAGACTCACTGACTGAAGCAGAATGCAGGTGGTCCTTGAGTTACGGCCCCAATTGAGCCCAAAATTTGCACTGATAAGTGAGGAATTTAAGTGAGTTTTGCCCCACCCATCTTACGACCTTTCTTGCCAAAGGGATCATGTGACTCCCTTGGGACATGGCAACGGTTGTAAATGTGAGTTGGTGGCCAAACACCTGAATTTTTATCACGTGACTGTGGAGATGTTGTAACAGTTGTAAAGGCCCGGTCCCCCTGCACTTACGGATGCAAAGAGGATATAAAATGTTAAAAAAAGCTTGCCACCCATTGGAAAACGCTATGCATCCGTTTATGTACTCATTGCATACGTGTTTCATACGCTCTATCCGTCGAGCATCCGTCCACTGCAATTTCATCCGCGCAAAAAATTTTGAGCTGCACAAAACTTTGTGAACGGATGAACTTTCCGCCATGTACGATGTAAATCTGTGACATACGAGCAACAAACGTTCTATGTCCGTTTATCATCCGTTAAACGTCCGCTGTATCCTCTCTGCATCCTCTGGGCATCCTCGCAACTCACTGCAGCTGAAAATGGAAAGAGGGAGGAAAGAAAAGGTACATGGAACGTCTACATAGCGTTAGTAGCATGGAAATAGAAAGGATGCGCACTGAATGGTTTGCATCCGATATACATCCGTGCGGCATCCCCTTTCTTTCCTTTAGGCGTATGTGATGCATCCGCTTCATCCGTTATGCATTCGCTTCGAACCCCTTTGGAGGTGTCATCCCCTTCCATCCGCTTTCATCCACTAGGCTTCCTATGAACATCTGTTTAACATCCCCGCTACATACTCCCCACGTCCGTTCTTTTCCGTTCTGTTTATGCAAATTTTCACCATTTTTTGGAGCGGATGACAATGGATGGAGTCACCCCCGAAATTTTGCTCATCCACTGTGTCCTTTATGAATATGTTTTGCGTCCGTCGGACAGTGGGACCGGGCCTTAAGTGTGAAAAAGGTTCATAAGTCACTTTTTCAGTGCCACTGTAACTTTGAACTGTCACTAAATGGACTGTTGTAAGTCGAGGATACCTATATATCTTTACTGCAATATCCATACTGTTCTGATAAGAGATTTTCTTCTCTTTGTCCTGCCTTCCTTCTTAAGTCCCCCCCTTGCCTAGAAGTCAGTTCTAGCAGGTTGGTTTTTAACTACAACATTCATTTCAATCAACATATTTAAATGTAACAGAAGATTAAAAAAAACAAAAACAAATAGTCCTCTCCATAAATCTGTTTTCAGAACCCACAAAAAACTGTTGCGGCTGATGGCACCTTTGAGATTCAGCATGAAGCAATGTTTTGAAGAGCAAAGTTGATCTATCTGAGAACTGAAATATGCTTTGAAACACTATTATTGTATATTCTGCGCAGGTGTAAAATTAAAGGAAGTTTTTGAAAATACTGTGGAAGAAAATAGACATTTTGAAACATAGTTTTTATTTGTCAAAGCATTAAAGCAAGTTACATACTTTATGTAAACATACCAACTGAAAAGATGGAGGTCGTTTATTTCAGAGTATTTAGTGGTAAAATAATCCATATATCTATCTACTTTATGTTTTACAATGTCATGGTTTGTTTGTCAATTGTTCTCTTGTGAAAATCCCAACATTGTTTATGAAGGAGAGAAATCCTACACAAGAACACCCAGCAGCCACAATAACTCAAAACCTCTCAGCCCATTTGAATGGCAAAACAATCAAATTCAGGAGAGGGCTTCTTTTACGTTAAATACCACTGACATACAACTAGTGTAGTGGTTACTTATACTAGAAAAGTAAACTATATTAAATATTAGAAAATCTTTTAGTCTCAATCCACAAACGACAATAACTCAGTACCCCAAGATTTTGTAGAGAGGGAGGGAGGGAAGGAGGGAGGGAGGATGGATCATCAATGTGGACAAAATATGTGAACATTAATTTTCTGTAAGTGTTGTTTGTTAAATTACTATTTTACATTTTATACACTGGAGACAAATTCCTTGTGTGTCCAATGACATTTGGCCAATGGAGAATTCCGTTTCTAGTTTCCTTTCCCATACTCACAGACATATACGCGAATTGCTTTTTATACTTAATCATACCAAAAACAGTTAGATTTGTGGCCTCCCAACTCCCAATGGCTCTGGAGACAAGAAACAATATAAAACAACATTTAAAAAATGGAAGATAAAGAAAGCAGGTGGCAAGAGACCTCCGGTTTGCAAGGCTTCGGCGGTGGCAGGAATCCGCGATTGTGCGGGGTTTCTGCTGCGCTTGCTGCTGGAGTGCTCTCGATCCAGCTGGATTTGGGGATTATAGTTACCCTGTAGAGGTAACTGAAGATAGGGGAGATCCAGCAGGGGTTCGGGGGAATCGCAACCCCCCTCTTCAGCTGACTTAACTCCCTTTTCTGAAAGCGGTGGAGTGGCGGTCAGCAATGGCCGCCACAAAGAAGCTTTCATCCGGATAAGAATGTGCAGGAGGAAGCTGAGAAAGTGAAAGTTTTTGGCTAACCGGGATAATAAGTAACATTTAAATACCCTGGAATTTAAGCTTCATTAAAGATACATCGTTCCCGACGAAGACGAAAAAAGCGGCGAATGAAAGTTAAAAGGGACAGTTTGTTTTTTCTCACTCTCCTTCCTTACGGTGATAGCAAATGAATGGAGAAATCAGAAAAACCCATTTTGGCATCAGCGGGTAATCTTGAAAACAAAAGCCAAGGGGACAATAAAGATTTCTGAGCATCGGGGGGGGGGGGGGAGAGAAGAAAACTCTTTTTTGCTATAAGTGGGAAGGGAGAGGAAAATAATAAATATTAAGATTTTGTTGGAGGAGGCTGCTTGGAATTTATAAGAACAGAGCTAAACTGTAACAAGACTTCTAAAAGATATATTTTCATTGGAGTTTTGTAACTGAACTATAACTCCAGGAAGAGAAAGTATAAAAAGAAGAAAGTGCTAAATGAAACAGTCTGTGTATATTTGGATTGCTTGGTGACTTTGGGACTTTTGGAAATCATTATTGGAAACACTAAAAACATTTGGGTTGGAGAAAGAAAACTTTTTACAATGGCACTACTTGTTGATGAACTGTAAATTGAATTTAAAAAGCTAAAAGAAGAGGAACAAGAAGGGAAGGGCTCTTCTGGATCTGTCTTCCATTTTTTAGAAATGGTGATTTCTACCTACCAGAAACTACAAGAACAAGAAGACTGTGATGAAGAAGAAGCCATCTTTAATGAACAAACAACTTTAGCTGGAGAAGAAAAGGGAAAGAGAATGGAAAATTTAAGATTGAAAAAAACAACCAAAAAAGGGAAAAATAAGGTGAAAAATCGATACAGTGTCAGAAAGCAACAGAAAAGAGAAATACAGAAGAAGGTGGAGATTAAGAAGGTGGAGATTAAGAGACAAGGGAGTAAAAAGGCAGGATTGGAGAAGAAAGGAAATAAAAAAGGAAAGTTACAAAGGTGTAAAACAAGATATAAAGAAACAAGATCTATTTAGAGATAGTAGGTAAAAAGTATGATTAAAAAAGAGATTCTGCAAAAGTACACAAGACTGTATTGTTGTATTTATATTTGAAATAATGTTAGAAAACTGGATTTAATAATAGAGCTTAATTTGCTACGGATTATTGTTCTCATTATATCATAAACTTGTTACTTTTCTATTTTATAAGATGGTATGTAGCTTTAGAACATACTAAGCAGAATCAGAATGAAAAGTATATAATATTTTAAGTGTTAAATTTGGGAAAAAGATTTAAAGGCGTCATACTTCAATCAGTGATTACAAGAGAAATTTTGTGTGAATGATAAAAGATAACAGAAGATTGAAATAGAACAGACAAAAGATATACTCATAATGATTGAAATTGAGATGAAATAAATAAATAGAATGAAGAGAGTGAAAAGAGGGGAGAAGCTAATAGAAAATGTTGAATGGTAAATAAGATATGAAATGGGATAAAAAGTGAGCATGAATTGGAATTTATGTCTGTACAAAAAGATGAAACCCGGGAAGCCGCTTTCCAAAAAGAAGTTTGATGTTTTGATGTTTTGTGTTTTGTTTGTGTATGTTTGTTTATTGAAAATCAATTAAAAAAATTCAAAAAAAAAAAAAGAAAGCAGGTGCCAAGTACAATGAAACCAGGCACCTTTCTTTGCCAAAGGCCTGGGAATTTTAATATCATCCATCCTTCATCTATATGTACCGTTCATTTGTGTATCTATATATCTATATCTATTTATATCTATACACACACAGACACACACACACAAAAGAAGAGACAGACATCATGATCTCCAGAACTTAAAATATATTATCCAGTGTTTGTTTCTTCTTTTGTAGCTACACCTGAAACTTGTATTTTTAGGATAGTTTGCAACACACATGCATGCATATAAACACATATACATGCATGTATATATGTATATGTGTGTGTGTAATATATATATACACATGTATATACACACACGATATGTATGTACATGTGTGTGTGTGTGTAATATATACACACGTATATACACATGGACAGATACAGACGTGATATGTATGTACACGTGTGTGTGTGCAATATATATATA
>BLBF01000037.1:19691376-19702725 GCA_015471245.1 Laticauda colubrina
TTCTTCTTCTTCTTCTTCTTCTTCTTCTTCTTCTTCTTCTTCTTCTTTTCCTCCTCCTTCTCTTCCTCCTCCTCCCCCCTCTTCTCTTCTCTTTTCTTTTCTTTGAGGAAGGAGAAGACATTTCCCTTCTCATCCAAGAAACTTGAGCAGGGAGTTGAACAAGAAGGCCTCCAAGGTCTCTTCCAACTCTATTATTCTGTATTCTACATTTATGCTTCCTTTGCACGATGTTCTCCAGGTTGCAAAACTGGGGGGGGGGGGAGGGGGAAAGCTGGATGTGTCACCTCATTGTAAGGAGGAAGGGAGCAGGATTGCAACAGGTCACAGATTCTGGCGGCATTCGGCACTCCCGGAAAAGCAGAGAGGGATTCCCTTGAATGTCTCTGAGGTTACGGTCACATTTCGTACCTGTAAGTCCCACGTGCCAAGCAGGGCGAGCTCTTCCTCTCTCCTGTGGTGATCCGTGTGAGGACAAACGAAGAGGACGTCTGTCCACACGACCCTTCCTCAATTGGCAACACTTTCCCCCCCCCCCCCCCCCCCCCGAGATGAAAGACGCTGTGATGACCGCCAGCTATCAGAAGACAGATGGGGTGGTTTATAAATCGATTAAATAGTCTACCCTCCTCCCAGGCTTTTCATTTGGAAGGCCGGTTTATTTGCTGAAGAATAAAAGTGAATCGACTTGCACTGGGTTAGCGCTTTCTGTTCTATAAATATATGTGAATGCCACTCGAAATGAGCTCTTCAGGAGCTCTTCCTCCCTTCAGGATGATCATAATGTGCTGGCCATCACAGGGTTTTTATTTCAAAAGCCAGGCCTTTATTTCTTTATGGATCCTACTGCCTGTAGGTGCACGACACAGAGGGGGCGGTGAAGACATCCCGTTCCCTGCATTCTAATTTTTGTTTTGGTTGAAGGTGACAAAATCAAGGCCTGCCTTGTATCTTATTGCGTTTGATTTTCTCTGATTCCATCTTATTCCATCCCAAACTCTTTCAGGGGACTGAAGAGAAATAAGATGTTGCTAAAACAGGAGGAGGTAGCTTCCTTCCGGCTTCTGGACGACCTGAAGATGGCATTAAATCTTTAATCAGAATAGAACGGAAGGGACCTTGGAGGTCTTCTAGTCCAACCCCCTGCTGGAGCAGGAGACCAGATACCATTCCAGGCAAATGGCTGCCCAGTTTCTTCTTAAAAACTTCCGGTGTAGGAGCACCCATAATTTCTGCAGGAAAGTCCTTCCACTGGTTAATTGTCCTCACTGTCAGGAAATTCCTCCTTAGTTCCAGGTTGCTTCTGTCCTTGACTGGTTTCCATCCATGGATTCTCGTCCTGCCTTCAGGTGCTTTCAAGTCCAAGAGTCCTTCTCAGCCTTGTCAATGTGACGATGTATTGACTGGCTGGGGAATTCTGGGAGTTGGAGTCCACACCCCACAGAGCATAGCTGGCTGTCGATCTCGGTGTCAGATATGAGATTCATTGGGTTTGTCACTCCTGACTGGCATCAGAGCAACAACTCAATATGTACTGAACGGCTGGGGCTAAAGAATGAACTCTTATTTCTGAAATTCTGCACAAACGACCTGGTTTATTGATGTCTTCTTCTTTTTTTTTTAAGAAAAGCCACCGATTGTAGTATTTCTGCTTGTGCCTTTGCAGCAAAGGGGAAAAAAAAAAACCTCAGAACAGACTGGTTGCGTGCTATGAATTATTTCCCTTTGAATATTACCTTCTCTGTAATAGCTTGGCAGTGCCTGGAAATCTTTGCATAATAAAACAGCTTCGAGTATAATAAGCCAGTCAGTAGCCTGAGCCTGATAGCACCCACCGATCCTGATTATCCATAAGGCCAGTGCATTCAGTTAAACTCTTCCGCTGCTTCCAAGCTTCTGCAAGTGAAGGGAATTCCTTTTTTCATCTTGCTTGATAGGTCTGGCTGTCAAAAACCTGAGAGAGGAGGACTTCTTAAAATTGGATTAAATTGAAATGGGAATCCACCAGGGGACAGAGCTGATACCGAGTGTCAAGGATAACAAACAGAAGCGGAAATCAAACCAAACATCTCTTCCAAGTGAAAGACAATCTCTTTAAAAGCTTTTCCTGCTAAGCTGCCAGGATGGATTTACGAAGGAGATTGCTTCCAATTTCACTAAAGCTCATACATTCCTAGCATGGTATTGGGTACCGCCTGCCTCCTATTTGGTGGAATTAGTCTCTCTCTCTCTCTCTCTGTCTCTCTCTTTCTCTGTGTGTGTCTGTCTCTGTCTCTCTCTCTCTCATACAATTGCATTCCCTATCAGAAGGGAAGAAGGCAATTTGCCTTTGGGTGGTTCAGAGAGTGGAACCCTGTCTCTGGCGTGTAATTAGGAAACTGTATCACGGATAATCGATGCTAAAAGCCCAAGCCCTTTCTTTCAAGAGCTCTTCTTACAGGCCGATAGAGGCCGCTTTCCAATAATGCAGGAGGTGAGTATGCAGTGCTTTCCCCATTCAGAAAATTGACTGGAGAGGAAATCGCATGTTAGTGCATTACCATTCATGAGTCACCCTCTCCCATCGCGCACAGGGGTAAGGAATAGTCCGAAAGTATTCCTCACTTTGGGGGTGAGGAATGTCTGAAAGGTCAGAAGATCTGCTGCCTTTGACTATCACAGTCTCAGCCCTTCAAACCTTAGGCCAGGGGTGTCCAAGCTCTGCAGTTTTAGGATAGGATAACAGTTGAAAGGGACCTTGGAGGTCTTCTAGTCTAGCCCCCTGCTTAGGCAGGAAACCCTGTACCGTTCCAGACAAACGGTTGTTCAATCTCTTCCAGTGCTGGGGAATTCAAAATTTCTGAAGGCAAATCAATTCCACTGGTTATTTATTCTCATGGTCAGGAAGTTTCTCCCTAGTTCCAGGTTGCTTCACTTTGTGATGAATTTCCACCCGTTGTTTCTTGTCTTGCTTTCTGCTGTTTTGGAAAAATAGGTTGACCCCTCTCCTCTTTCTGGCAGCCCCTCAAATCCTGGAAGACTGCTATCCTGTCCCCCCTAGTCCTTCTTTTCATTAAACTGGACATACCCAGTTCCTACAACCATTCATCGTATGTTTTTTAGTCTTCCACCTCCTAATCATGATTATTCATTCCTGGTGGAACAAACTCAACTTGGCCTTGTTCTAGATGGCCCAGATGTTCTGGCCTCAAGACCTTCCTTCCTTTGACATCTCTCTCTCTATGTATGGGGCTCCATTGTCCAGCTTGCACAGGGTTTGTGAATGCAGCTTTGTTTTGTCTGTGATCCATCCTTTCATGAAAGCCTTTGAGGGCAGCTGCTTTCAGCAATGCCCTGGAATGAAAACATAATAGCTGAGCACACAGAGGCTAAAAAAATAAAAATAAAAAGCCCTCCAGAAAAAAATGCACTAAATCCTCTTCTTATTTCCTTCCATTTTGCTTTATTCCCCCTGCCCCCCAGGACAATTCAGGAAAACAAGACAGAGTTTAACACAGCTGCCATTATCTGCCCATCACCCAGCTTTCTCCAGCCTGCAGCTGGAAGGTGAATTTGGCTAGCTCATTTATAACAGAAATCAAGCCAATCTCTGATAAGAGTTCCCAGCCACTGTAGATTTTTCACACCTGCCCCTTTTATCCTTGGAAAGAGCAGACAGATATGATCTTCACTGGGCAGTCATTTCTCCCTGAGTTCTTCTGCTGCGGTAAGTGATAATTTTCACAAACAAGCAACCTGAGTTTTCTCACCAAATCAATGAGGAACGTTGCTCCTGACTGCACAAATTTGTCTGTTTTTAACAAGGGCATTTATCCCATCATAAACTGTTGGTCAGGGAGAACTTCCCCAATGGGAAGTTCCAATATTTGAGGGGCTGCCAGAAAGAAGAGGGGGTCAAGCTATTCTCCAAAGCACCAGAGGGCAGGAGAAGAAGCAATGGATGGAAATTAAACAAGGAGAGAAGCAACCTGGAAGGAGGAATTTCCTGAAAGTGAGGATAATTAACCAATGGAACAGAAGTTGCTTTCAGAAGTTGTGGGTGCTCCATCACTGGAAATTCTCAAGAAGAGGCTGGACAGGTCCCTTCCACCTGTTATTCTGTAAACAAATCCAGCCCAGAGATCCACCACTTGATTTCCAGTCTGCAGTTTGCAAGCCACAAGAAAGGAACAGAAGGGTTAATCAGGTTTCAGCATTGCAAAGCAAAGGGCAGAAGTCATCGCCATGGGTGTCTGTCTGTTCAAGGAGAACATAGAAAATAGGGTTTATGCCCCGAACAGAGATATGAAGAAACTGCCAAGGGAGATGAATAATTTTTTTAAGTGTAAAACAAGAAAACTTTCTGAGGTACTCAGACAGGTATTTCTCGTAGTCTCTTAAAGAGCTACAACCTCAGGTTCAACAGGAATAACAGAATAACGGAGCTGGAAGGGACCTCAGAGGTCCTCTACTCCAGCCCCCTGCTCAACCAGGAGACCCTATACCATTTCAGACAAGTGATTGTCTCTAGTCTCTTCTTAAAAACCTCCAGGGATGGAGCACCCACAACTTCCATTCCATTGGTTAATTAATTAATTTGTTGAACTTATATTGCCACCTATTTGCCCAGGGCGACTCGAGGTGGCTTACAGAATGTAAAACCATATTTAAAATAAAAAACAATAAAAACTAATGAAAAGAATCAAGTAAATTAACAAAGTACAACAGAACAAAATCTGAAAAAAACAAAATAAAAAATAATTGTTCTCACTGTCAGGAAATTTCTCTTTAGTTCTAGCTTGCTTCTCTCCTGGATTAGTTTCCACCTGTTGCTTCTTGTCCTGCTTTCAGATGCTTTGGAGAATAGCTTGACTCCCTCTCTTCTTTGGGGCAGCCCCTCAAATACTGGAAGATGGCTATCCTGTCCCCCCTGGTCCTTCTTTTCTCTAGGCTGGCCATACCCAATTCCTGCAATAATATGTCACTCCTAGTCCTTCTTTTCACCTTAGTGGAGATATCAAATTCCTGTAATAATCTAGGAAACTTTATTTCTCATCATCATTCATGACATGTTGCCTTCTTAACCAAGGAACATTTGGCAAAACCCCAGGAGCAGAATACTATCCTATCACAGATCTGGACATTTTTTAAATGGAGGATGTGTTTTTATGGCTTAAGTATCTTGACTTTGTGATGAGAAATTGCCCTGGGCAGCCTTTGGATTGGAGAGGCAGGATATACATATAACGGGCGAAAGGGTTTTTCCCTCCAGCTCAGTAGAGGATGGCATCAAATGTTTTCAGGGAACCTTCCCTCAGCCTTCCTGTCTGTGAACCCTGAAGTTTAGCAGATCCTGCTTCTGCCTACTCCTTTTCACAACTCTGCAGAAACTGCCTGTCCAGATAATGGCCCCTCGGAGGGCTCTCCATGCTTGCTGGATAATGAGCTTGTTAAGAGGATGCGGACCAGCCACAACTGGGTCACAACAGGTAGCATTTAATATCTGGACAGGCAGTTTTCAGCAGGGATGCAAAATACACAACGAAGATGGCTTTGAAAGGTATCCCAAAAACCTTCTGCGGAGGCTGGGGAATTCTGGGAGTTGAAATCTGCCAGGCTTAACATGGCCAAGGTTGGAGACCCCTGAATTAGAGGTGTTCAGTCCGGAAAAACACGCGGTAGACCGGGTTCCAGTAAACAGATTCTTTATTTACAACAAGCAAACAGTAGCGGAACGGTTTGGCTCAAACCGCGGCAGCCCTTTTATACAGGCTTGCCTGCCGGCTTGTAGCCAATGGTAGCCATTTAACTTTGCCGCCTTTCAACGGCTCTTTGGATTGGTTCTTAATGAACCAATCCACTACTGGCCTTTCTGGCCAATCAGGTTATACCACTTGGACTCTACTAAGTTATACAGAACACCCCTCCCCCCTTAGTTTAGTCCGATGTGGGTGACATAGTCGCACAGGTAGGTGGGGCTTCTTGTGACTCGACTTGACTATGCGCAGTTCATTTTCACTGGAGACTTTGAACAGTTCGGTCAGGATCGCTGTCTCTCCGGCTCTTCTCCATGGAACCGCCTGGAAGGGTGAGTCAGCATGGTTGCTACCGCTTGAGTTGCTCAGGCCGGTGGCTTTGCCGCTCCCTCCTGGCTTTCCCGGGAAGGTCGAGCTGGCTTGGCTGGCCCCTTCCAGGACGAGTTTCTCTTCATTTGGATTATTTCTGCTGGTCTCATCTAACCGTAAGTGTTCTTTGTGCTCTTTTTGATTGGTTAGATGTTCTGGGTTTATTTTTAATAGTTCTTTTTTCCCTCTTTATTATTTCTTTGTATTTCCCCCCCCCTTTGGTTTTGTTTTCATCGATTTTTATTGTTTGAGGTTGCGCGGTCATATTTCGCTCGCTATTTTGGGAACGAAGCTGGTCTATGTGCCACTTCTACTCTCTGCCATCTTCCACGGTTAGACGGTAGGACCGGGGGCCTGTTATTTGTGTTATTGTAGCTGGAAGCCATAGAGGGTCCCCGGTGAAATTTTTTGCATAGACTAGGTCACCAATTTCAAATGTGCTGAATCGGCTGGATGAGTCGGGGTGTTCCTCACAGGTGTAATTTGGGTGCAATCTATCTAAATGTGATCTGAGTTTCCTCCCCATTCACAATTCTGCCGGGCTCTTGTTCATTATACTACTGGGGGTGATATGTTGGAGGGTGAGTAAACAGTTTATCTTGTCTTGGACATCCCCCTGGTCCATTTTTTCTAGGCCTTCCTTAGTAAATCTGACCATTCTCTCGGCCCTACCATTTGCCGCTGGGTGGGCTGGCGCGGTTAGTGCATGGCGTATACCTAAAGAAGCTAGGAACTGTTCAAATTGTATAGCGGTTATTTGTGGCCCATTGTCGGACACTAGGACATCCGGCAACCCATGGGTTGTGAATAGTTTGTTGAGTTGCTTGATAACAGCGTCGGTTGTCGTAGATGACATTACTATAACTTCCAACCAATTTGAGTATGCATCTACGACAATCAAAAACGTATGCCCCCTAGTAGGACCTGCGAAGTCAATGTGAATCCGAGACCAGGGGCCTTGTGGGGTCTCCCAGTCCCGTATTGGTGCTTGCGGTGGTGAGGGCCTGGTTCTCTGGCATTTAGTGCATGTAGCAACCCAGTATTCAATATCTTTGTCTAAGCCAGGCCACCAGACATAGCTCCTGGCCAGGCTTTTCATTTTTATAATGCCTGGGTGGCCCTCATGAAGCATATGCAACACCTTCGTTTGCAATCTGGAGGGAATTACCACCCAATCACCCCATAATAAACACCCCTTTTGTATTGACAGTTCAGTCTGTCTGGTCCGAAAAGGTTTAAAGTTTTCAGTTTTTTGGTTTTCCAGCCAGCTTTTACCTACCCAATTTAAAATGCGGGCAGTCACTGGGTCTTTAGCGATTGCTCTGGTGACATCATGTGCAGATAGTGGCAGTTCCGGGCAGGCTTCTATTTGCAGGGTGGTAATCGTTGGAGCCGGGTCTTCTTCTGTTGTTGGGAGCAGTGTTTGACTTAATGCGTCTGCATGTGGGATTTGTTTCCCGAGTCAATGTATCAATGTGTATGAGTATGCAGCTAGGAATTCTGACCTTCTAGTCATTCGGGGAGATAAAATGCTCGGTGTGGGTTTGTTTCCTGCCAAAATTCCTAGTAACGGTTTATGGTCAGTTACAATGGAAAAGTCCTCCCATAGAGGTACTCATGAAAACGTTTAACTCCGGCGACGATTGCCAGGGCCTCTCTGTCTAGTTGGCTATAGTTGCATTCTGCTTTGGAGAATGTTTTCGAGTAAAAGGCGACGGGTGCCTCTCTCCCGTCAGGCAATTGGTGGCTCAGGATGGCACCAACTCCGAATGGTGAGGTGTCACAGGTAACCGTCAATGGAAGTGTGTTATTAAACTGAATAAGAACGGTATCTGAGGTTAATATATTTTTTATTCCTTGGAATGCTTTTTGTTCTTTATGACCCCAAGTCCAACTAGTTTTCTTATCCAGTAAACGATGTAACAGTTCTGCTATCGTTGCTTTGTGGGGGAGGAATACATTATAGAAGTCTATTAGACTCAAAAATGCTTGCAATTCCGTTTTGTTTTTTGGTTGTGGTGCATTCTTTAATAGCCTTGACTTTTTTTTTGTAGGGTGTATACCTCCATCAATTAAATACCCCAAAAATTCATCACAATCAGTCATTAGGCAGCATTTTTCCTTTTTAACTTTCAGGCCGGATTCTCTAAATTTTGTTAGCACTTCTCTTATCCTTGTTTCTAATTGGGTCGTGTTTTTGGCTGAAATTAGACGTCATCAAAGTATGGAATGACCCTTTTAATTCCATTTAATAGGCGTTCCATGAGGCTTTGGAAGACGCCTGGGGCAATGCTTACTCCAAATTGAAGTCTGTTACATTTGAATGCTCCTCTGTGAGTTACTATTGTCTGTGCCTCGGCCGTTATTGGGTCTACTGAAAGTTGTTGATATGCTTGGGCTAAATCGAGCTTGGCAAAAAAATTTCCTCCCCTAAGCGAGTGCAGTAAATGCTGCACGATTGGCACTGGGTGTGCGCTTTGCTGCAATGCATGGTTCAGGGTAGCCTTGTAGTCTCCGCAGAAGCGTACCGACCCGTCAGGTTTTACAGGTGTTACTATTGGTGTCTCCCATCTAGCATGGTCAATTGGTTCTATGACCCCTTTCACGATTAATTTGTTTAATTGTTCATCTATTTTGGCTTTTAACGCAAAGGGGACTCGTCTGGCTTTTAACCTTCTGGGTTCTATCTGGAGATCTAAACTAAAGGAATTTATGGTCCCGTGGTATCTGCCTAGAGTGCCGTCGAAGACGTCCTGGAACCCGTGTATCAGGTTTTCTTCCTAATCGGTGGCGGCTACTCGTCTCACTCTGGTCATTCCGATGCCCAATGATGCGAACCATTTGATGCCCAGGAGACTGGGATGG
This sequence comes from Laticauda colubrina, assembly GCA_015471245.1. Lineage (NCBI taxonomy): Eukaryota > Metazoa > Chordata > Lepidosauria > Squamata > Elapidae > Laticauda > Laticauda colubrina. The sequence goes on from BLBF01000037.1 coordinate 19,700,343, forward strand.
TCCCGGTCGACTATGGTTAGTGGTAGGACTTCAGCGTGCTGCTTGTATGTTACTCGGAAATGTCCAAGACCTATCACAGGGATTTTGTTTCCTTTGTAATTTCCTTTAAAATTTCCTTTAATTTCCTTTAAAATTAATTTTTGTTTCTGGAGTTCTTTTAATTTAATATTTGGAACTAGTCGTCTGATTGTGTTCCAAGACACCATTGACAGGAAGGATCCTGAGTCGACTTCCATCTCGCAAGGGCTTCCTTCAATTTTTACGATGATTTTGACTTTTCTCCCACTTTCCGTCTGGGCGCTTCCGATAGTGACAGTTTGATGGGTCTTTTCTCAGTTGCTGGTTCCTTTGCTGCGCTCCCATTTTCTATCAGCTTGCCTCGGTTCAGTTCTTAGTGGGGAATTACTGCATCTGCTAGGACTGTTATTTTTGCGATTCCTGCAGACTTTCTCGATGTGTCCCCTTTTCTTGCAAGCCCGACAGATGACCTCAAGGAACCTGCACTCGGCTCGAGGGTGGTTTCCCCCGCAGCCAGCGCATTCCTGCCAATTTCTTTTTTTGCACCTTTTTTTGTTGGCGTATAGGCGGTAGACCTCATCATCATTGTCTTCCGTTTCTGATGATCCGTCGAGGTCTTTGTGGTGTGTGGTAGCGGGAGCTTGCTTCTTTCCTCTGGGTAGGGTCGTCGCATCATTATTGGCATTCATCAGCTTCATGGTGGCTGCTGACTTTTTCGCAGCTTCTGCAGCTGTAGGTTCTGCAATCCCTTCAGCCACTGTTATATTGGGTTTATTTAGTAATTTACTTTGTAAGTTAGAGTCTCTTAGACCTAAGACGACACGATCTCGCATGGCTTCATCCATGTTCAGGAACTCGCAAGCTCCACCCAGGTATCAGAGAGCTGCCACGAAATCAGCGATGTTCTCGTCTTCCCTTTGGTCCCTTTTGTAGAACTCGTGCCTTTTAATAAGATTTGACACCACCGGCGCATAGTGAGCCTTTAGCATTCGGTGAAGCTCAGACCAGGTCATCTGTTTCACATCTCTGGGCTTCGCCAATGCCTTGGCCATCTTGAACACGCTTGGCCCACAATGCGTTAGGAAGACAGCCCTCTTCCGCTGATCCGATATTTCCTCCATCTTGTTGCTCTCTAAGTACATCAGGAAACGGTCTATGTATGATTCCCAATCCTCTTCGTTGTGATTGAAGGGTGCGGGCGGCGCGTTACTCCCAGCCATCACTTCTAGCCTGGATTTCTTTGCCGCGTGCTCGGTCTCGTGTTTTAGGACAGTCCCATCCTCATCGCCAGTGTTCTGTCCGGAAAAACGCGCGGTAGACCGGGTTCCAGTAAACAGGTCCTTTATTTACAACAAGCAAACAGTAGCAGAACGGTTTGGCTAAAACCACGGCAGCCCTTTTATACAGGCTTGCCTGCCGGCTTGTAGCCAATGGTAGCCATTTAACTTTGCCGCCTTTCAGCGGCTCTTTGGATTGGTTCTTAATGAACCAATCCACTACTGGCCTTTCTGGCCAATCAGGTTATACCACTTGGACTCTACTAAGTTATACAGAACAAGAGGGTTTTTTTTAAAAAAAAAATTATCATGGCTTTTATAGCCATGGGGTTATTTCCCCGAGGAGTGCATTCTTATTGTATTGAATGAGACTTTCTTCTAGAATAGGATTGTGCCATCCCAGAGAGGCCACAATTTCAGCACTGGAGAATTAAAAAGTGCCACAATAAAGAGGCATTTCAGAAGCCTCCAAATTTCACAACCGCACAATGGACCTATTGAAGGGTGCCTGGGTGCTGCATTAATCTGCAGGGACTATTTAAGCGACGCCTGCTGTAATCCAAGTAAATATCAGAGGTGGCTCGACTCACTGGCTGCTCAGTGGCTCAGTCCTGCCTTTATGGCAATCACATTTATTTTTAAGAGCTTTTATCAGCTGCCTGTTTGCCTTCTGAAATGTAAACCTAAAGGTGGAGTTCCTGAATGATAACAAAGGCGGAAATTGTGTGCTCCACCTTTGATCCACATTTCCCTCTGAATAACCATTGGTAGGGACCAGGTAATATCAATGTGGCTGAGAAATTCTACTCCTGACAATGGGACTGGGTGATTTGAGATTTCAGATAGTGCCTCTCGCAAATCACAGGCATTGACCAAATCCCCATTGGTCAATAGCAAGAGGCAGCTTTACTGGGAACAGCTTACATCCTCCAATGAGGCCCTTTCACATCATTGAACAACTGCACCTACCTATCCCAGGTCCTTGGGAAGGACTCACTGAGTGGAACAAAGGCCAAATTCTGTGGGATCAACCATAATAATAATAATAATAATAATAATAATAATAATAATAATAATAATAATAATAA